>JAUJPP010000011.1:6653694-7253694 GCA_030562195.1 Nipponacmea schrenckii
TATATATTTCATGTGAAATTCTCATTTGGATTATTATTTTGGGAGTTATGTTGAATTTTCATGTGGCTATTGTAATTGTTGTGATGATAACTTACAGTAGAGAGAAACTTTTCTCTCTGAATAGTGAACTTTCTTCAGTGAGTTCTGATCTGAGTACATTCAACTTGCTACCTGAACTTTCATTAACTGTTCATAAACCGGTGAAGGTGAGAATAACTAATACAAGGAGGTCTAGAATATGCAGACAGGTGAACATTAATAACCTAATTAACTTAACCCCTGATGTTATCCAATCAAATGTTCCAACTAATCAAGCTGAGAAATCAGGCCGGGGTGATAACTTCAACAATCTGTTAGTGATCGCTCCTTTTTCCACTGTCGTCCAAAAAGCCAGAACTGCAACATCGGGTTGAAAATTTTACTGTTAATAGTATCGTTACGCATCCTATCGAGACGATCATTCGATCCAGACCAAACACAAACACTCATGAAAAAATTTAAAAACAACGAAAATAGAGGCAATGAAAACAATCTAATCAAAATCAAGACTTCGCTGAAAACGTTTTCCAAAACTGCTTTATCCCTTGTGTCGCTGAATCCTCAATCAGTAAAAAAAAAAAACAACATCTATCTGTGACTTTCTCACATCAAACAACATTGACATTTTTGCGTTGACTAAAACCCATGGCTCGGGAGCGATATTGATAAAAGTGTCATTGCAGAAATTACCCCAGATAGTTACGGCTTTCATCATATTGCCAGAAAAAAACAAAAAGGAGGTGGCGTTGCCGTCATTTACAAAAAAAACCTTGGATGTAAAAACTATTACCAAAAAAAACATTTTTTTCGCATTTCGAACTTTTAGAATGTATAATATCTGCTGAACATCACTATTTTCGACTTTATGTAATTTATCGACCACCACCATCACAAGTTAACAAGCTTAAAACATCTACATTTTTCGAAGAATGGTCTTCATTTCTCGATGAAATAGTGCTTACTCGAGATGAGATTATTATCACTGGTGACCTTAATTTTCACATAGATAACAAGAACGACAGTGATGCATGTACTTTCCTCGCAACGTTGCAGGATCATGGATTAACACAGCACGTAATAGGTCCAACTCATATCCATGGACACACCTTAGACGTAGTAATTACACGCGAAAGCAGTCGAATTCTGAAGGACAAACCTGTAGTGCAGGATCCGTATTTATGTGATAAAAATGGAAATCCTGCCGGTGACCATTTTGCTCTTATTTCATATCTTAATATCTCAAAACCGCCAAAATATCGAAAAAATGTGACTTACCGGAAATACCGAGATATTGATTTGGCTGATATTGGTAAAGACTTTTTGAAATCTGTTACTCCTGTAGTTAACACGACAGAGCCACTCGAAAGTCTGTTAAATGTATACGATAAGAATACGAAATCAGTGATCGACAAACATGCACCGTTATTGTCAAAGGAGATAAGAGTTCGACCGAATACCGAATGGCACTCAGAAAAGCTTCGTGATCCCAAAAAGGGAATCGGCGTAAGACGGAACGTCTCATGGGGGAAAACGAACCTATCTATCCATAAACAGAGCCACAAAGATGCAAGTTTTCGGGGCAAACAAACTCCTTATTAGGAGCAAGAAAGAGTATTATTCGACTAAAGAAAAAGAGGCCGAGCACGATCAAAAACAACTGTATCGACTTAGTAGACACATAATGGGAGAAAAACATGAGACAATTCTACCAACGCATGATAATGAGAAAGATCTTGCTAACACATTTTGTCAGTTCTTTCTGAACAAGATTAAAAACTATTCGGACTAATCTAAGCGCAGCTAAAAATAAGCCGGAAAATATGTTCGAAGTAATGAGATTCGACAAGAAGTTTGTAGGTGATTACTTATCATCTTTCGAGTCGACATCTCATACAGAACTTGTAAAAATCGTACAGTCCGCTCCATCGAAACAGTGTGAACTTGATCCCATGCCTACACATTTATTAAAATCATGCTCAAATGAATTGCTCCCAGCTATTTTGAACATCGTCAACCGCTCCTTATCTGAATCAAACGTGCCATCAGATTTCAAAAAGGCTATAGTTAGGCCGTTGCTGAAAAAACCAACACTGGACAGGGAAGTTTTCAAAAAATTTTCGCCCAGTTTCAAATCTGTCTTTTTTGTCTAAAGTTTTAGAGAAAGTTGTTGCGTATCGACTTGATCACCACATTGAAACGAATAGCTTATATGACAATATGCAATCTGCATACCGACCAAAGCATTCTACAGAAAATGCTCTTCTGCGCGTGCATCATGACATTGCATCTGCGCTTGACAAAAACTATTGTGTTGTACTTCTAATGCTCGATTTGTCTGCTGCATTCGATGTTATCGACCACGATATACTGTTGGAGCGTCTTAATCATTCCTTTGGAGTCTCTGATAATGCGTTGAAATGGATCGGATCCTACTTGAAAAATAGAACTCAACGCGTGGCTATTGGCACCACTCAATCTGATGATCTTCGTCTTCAATATGGTGTTCCGCAAGGCTCTGTATTAGGACCGAAATTATATTGCATGTATGCGAAGCCAGTCAGTGAAATATGCAAAAGACATAAAATGCTATACCACTCTTACGCTGATGATACACAGGTATATCAAGTAATCAAACCAGATGGTGATTGGGACAATTTATCAGAACGTTTAAAGGCTTGTTTATCGGATATCAAGGATTGGATGTCCACAAACTTGTTAAAACTGAATCAAGACAAAACAGAGCTTGTGGTCTTCGCCCCCAAAACACTGCGTTAAACACATATCATTGTACAATCTTCCTTTCGACGGCACTATCTTAAGTGAGTCAAACTGTGTGAAGAACCTAGGCGTATTTTTCGATAAAACTCTGAGTATGGAACAACAAGTCAGTGCCGTTTCCAAATCGTGTTTTTATCAGATAAGGAACATCGGGCGTATCAGACCATACATTACAGGGAATGCATGTAAAACATTAGTCAGCTCCCTAGTAACATCCAGACTAGATTACGGGAACGCTTTGTTATGTAACGTGAACTGCTCATTATTATCAAGACTGCAACGCGTTCAAAACACGGCAGCAAGACTTATTAGTAAAACAAAGAAGTTTGACTCAATAACTCCCGTTCTTAAACAACTTCACTGGCTTCCTGTGAAATATAGACCTCAATATAAAATTTTACTGTACGTGTTTAAGTCGTTGCATGGAATAGCACCTAAGTATTTGGAAGAACTGATCATACCTTATACACCTGGTAGAGTACTTAGGTCGGCTAACGAAGGTCTAATACAACACCCAAATGATGTAAAAACTAAAACTTACGGTGCACGGCGGTTTGATAGTGCTGGTGCCACATTCTGGAATGACCTTCCATTACATTTACGTAAAGAAAAATCGCTCTCTACTTTTAAAAAAGGCTTAAAAACTCATATTTTTAGACTAGCGTACTGTGATGTTTGAATTGCTGTGATAATATTTTTATTATTTTCATTTATATATATTTGATTTTGTCAATCAGATAAGCTCTCCCTTTTAATTGCCGTTTTATTAATCTATTAGTCTATTTTCTTATTTTTAGTAGGTGTCGATATGCAACAATTATTGCCCTTGGAATTGTTTTACTTCATCCACTGGTTTTTATTTTTTTGTTATTATATTGTTCTATTTTATTTTGTGCATTCTGCTTGAACTTTTGTTCAGCGCTTAGAGTAATTTTTCTATTAGATAAGCGCTTTATAAATGCTTTGTAATAAATAAATAAATAAATACTTCAGTATACTACCGCTACCGGAAATGATGATCAAAAAATTTAATTTTCTCATGATGTGACCCACAGACACTGACGATGACTCACATGGCTCGAGGGTCACCTCACTGACCCACACTGTCCAGTAGCGGGCCTTTAAGTAAGCACACACATCGTCTATATAAGCCATATAGCCTCTACTTCAGTATACTACCGCTACCGGAAATGATGATCAAAAAATTTAATTTTCTCATGATGTGACCCACAGACACTGACGATGACTCACATGGCTCGAGGGTCACCTCACTGACCCACACTGTCCAGTAGCGGGCCTTTAAGTAAGCATACACATCGTCCAATACGAGAGCGATATAGGACAATAGGAGGATGGCTTGATAGCATGAAGTTTGTTTGTATCTGCAGCATCCCAATTTTGCTGCCATCGTTGCAAAATAAAAGTTTTATCACCGACTTAAAGTCGATGTAAGGCAAGGAAGAGGGAGAGACCGGGTAAAAAGATCGAAGGAACAGCAGATATTGTTACAACGATTACGAGGAATTTATGGATTTTGTTTCAAGACTGAATGGAACTGAAAAAGTAAAGTTTGCGTCATACGATTCCCTCAGTAGCGAACCATTAGATAATTTTTTATGAAGTATTTGATAATTTTCCTTCACTTAAAACACTTTTTTAGAAATTGAAGAGGGGTTTTTCAATCAATAAAGACGTTCAGTTGGAAAATTTGGCCGAAAAATCCCTCGTGAACAGAATTAAATCGTTTACTATGTCAACAATTAAAGCTATCGTCAACTTGAATATTACATACCAACTTTTACAATATGCCAGTTCTGCCCGACTTAAATATCATCAATATCTGGAGAATAAAAAAAACAAACTAATTTTCAAACTAAGACCCAGAAGAGAAAAAATCTTGGAGAAGATCTGACTTTAGTAAATAAAAGCGGAGAAAAATCTTAGAATCAGACATTCTTTGATGAATCGAGAGCGCAGATGAGAAGATCGAGAGCGCAGATGAGAAGATCGAGTGCACCGAAAAAAAGTCGGAATATGAAGCGTCTACCATTGGAATTAAACGCGAATCGAAAATCAGTATAGCAAAAAAAAAAAAAAACGATGAGTTGAAGGCAATAGACGAACTAATTGATGCTATAAATAAAGAATTAACTGAAATTGTTTAACACTACCTTTTTTATTTATGTATTATGTATATGTGTTTGAATAAAACATTCGTTTCTGTTTTTGCGTGGCAAATAAAATTTGTCACGCTTTGTTTTCGTACGGATTATTTTTTTTTTTTTTTTTTTTGGGGAAACTCGCTAGCCCAAACGGAAAAAGATAGACTATTTCTGTTTTCACCAATGGTTTTTATATGGGCTGGAATCAAAAATGCATATCTAACATGAAATTTTCGCTAACCCGAAAGTGGCTAATTGCATAATATGCAAATAAGATTTCAAGCTAGCTCGGGCCCTAATAGTCGCATCGGTCTGAAATTTACAGGATATAGATAGATAGGCAGCGCAATTAAAACTACATCATCAAAATTTTTTGATCACTTCCGGTTTGGGCGTGGGGACTTCCGTTTTTTTCGTCTCATGTCGGGCGACCCTGCTTCCCATGTAATTCAAGATTCTAAACAAAAACAGTATATTTAAGCTAAATGATTTTAATCCTCTGAGATGAAGAAAAATTAAATTGAATGTTGCGCATGCGCAGTTTTAAAAAATGGCAAATTTTCTTAAAAATTTAATAAGTCCGCCAATTATTAACCGATTTTTATGATTTTGGTGTCTATCGAAACCTTGATACTTTATCTAAAAAATGTTGGGAACAGAATTTTGATTTTCGAATTTGAATTGTTTTTATGCCCGTTCGAATTTTTCGAAAATTTAAAACTCTATATCTCGTGACCTTGACCTTCAATGACCTTGGCATTTGAGATGTAAAATGTCCTTGACCTCAGCTGTCTATAGATGTGCTGATATTGCATGACAAATATTAACTTCCGGTTTTATAGCCCACCGAAATCTGACTAATTTGCAATTTTGGACGGTTATGTTACACTTACGGGCTCTAATGTTCGGATCGATCTGAAATTTAGGATATAGATAGATACGCAACACAATTAAAAATATATCATCAAAACTTTTTGATCACTTCCGGTTTGGGCGTGGGGACTTCCGTTTTATCTCATTTCAGGCGACCCTACATCCCGTGTAATTCAAGAATGTAAGCAAAAATAGTATATATTAGCTATACAAAATAATTTGCATCCCTCGAGAAGAAAAACATTCCAATTGCTAGTTGCGCAATTTTTCCGAGAATGGCAAATTTTCTTTAAAATTTAATTAGTCCGTCATTTATTATCCGATTTGTATGATTTTGGTATCTATCAAAACCTTGCTCCCTTATCTAAAGGATGTTTGAAACAGAATTTTGATTTTCGAACTTACATTTATTTTATGCCCGTTTGAATTTTTTTGAAAATTTAAAATTCTATATCTTGTGACCTTCACCTTCAATGACCTAGAAATTTTTCATATAGAATGGCCTTGACCTCAGCTGTCTATAGATATGACAATATTGAATGAAAAATATCAACTTCTGGGTCTTATAGCCAACCGAATTCTGACATTTTTGAAACTTTGAACGGCAATACCACATTTCCTTATGAACACATTGACTTGAGATTTTCTGTTTTATAATAGCCTCAAAACTCTTCAATAAAGGATATGTGCCAAAAGTGCAGAAGCATATTTTAAAAAAGCAAAATGAAATTTTACAACTCCAGTACTAACATAAAATATATTCATCCCACATCAATGTGGTATACATCATTGGACTCCAAATTAAATTGTCTCTTAAATGATATGCGACATGGTCGTTTTACCATGAAAATTCAAGCATTAATTTTAGATAAATTAACAAAATAAATACCAATTTTGGGTTTTTTATTTCATAAAATCTGTTTCAAATTGATCAGTCAGGGTGTTAAAGCCTGTTATATAACATGTCAATAAAACTGGTGGTTTAAATTTTCACACCTACTTGTCAAATCACTGAGCTGGGAAACAAATTAATCTGATTATATAATTTCTTACACCCGAATTTTTTTTTTTTTTGGCAAAATATTTCCATTCAAATTCAAAACATACATCAAGTTAAAGAAGTAGATTCGCTTGTCATTGATCAGTTCGAATTTTGTTCGTATCTTAAATAGAAATGATTTTATAAAAAAAAATGTCAAATACAGTCATGTGAAGAGTAGCAGACATAGAAGTCTTATAAAACGCAGATGAACTATTGACCACATTAGTCACGGTTCAACGCACACAGGTGGCCAAAGAGTAAATTAATCTAATGATATAATCAGATAACCCTAATAAAATTTATTTATTTTTTTGTAAAATTTTTGCATACAAATTCAAAAAATATATCTTTATAAAGCTGGGAATTAGCAAATTATCACATAGCTTGAATTTTCTCTCTATGTTAATTACAACCAAAGTTACAAAATAATGTTTAAATTTGAATATAGAGAGTTTAAATTTCATGACAAATTGTCATCTTACTACCTACTTAAATTTTGGTTTGGAATTTATGTAAATATCCTACCGAAATCTTAGACATGTACAAAAATCTAATAAGGGACTAATAGTAGAAACTTATAGTAGAAAAAATTGCCTATATAGCGGAAAGTTTACGCTTACAATTGTAGGCTGAAAAGTACCGGAATTGAAAGCTAGCAGGTTAGAAGTTTCAAAATGTTCGAAATCCATGGGATAACGCATAGTTGCCACGCTCGGAGCTGTTCACAGTTCTAGTTTATGATTTATTTATTAAATTTAAGTGCTCACAACTTCAACAACGGTAGACCTATTTATGATTGACTTCAAAAGAATTTTCACTCTCCATTGATTACAACGTAAATGTAAGATTCACAAATGAAACACGACGTATCAAAATACGAGGAAAGAAAATTCGTCCGTCTGAGCATAGAACTGAACCTTAAACATCCTGTTTTGTGGAAAGTGAAAAGTGAGGAATACTCTAATCGACGAATGAAGAGGAAGCTTATGGAGTTCTTGTTGAGAAATTTCAATAGATATATCTTACATGGGGTAAAGATAAAGGCAAGAAAAATATCAATTCACTCAGGACAAGAACTGAAGAAGGTTCTGGATTCAGAGACATCTGGTGCTGAATTGGGTGAAATTCATGAGCTGACATTGTGGTTTTACAATGACTTTGTATTTAATCGACCAGGAAACGTCTTCTGACAAGGTCTTCTTGAAGAACCCCATTTTCATCTTCGCAATCGACGGATCTTGTACTGAAGTATGAACTGGACTTGTTCGCAAAAAGTTGTGTAAATAGCAACAAGCCAGAGTAATAGTTTGTGCTCTCTCAGGCTCAAGTTTCATTGCACGCTCAAATACTCCAAATCTAGAAACCAAACTCCTAAACGTATTTTCTACCACACGCCTGGCTCTGCTGACTTGATAATTGTATATGTTGTTTTAAAGTAATTACCAACACCTGCACCACTGTTTGGTTTCATCAACTTTTCACTCAATGTGAAGGCGTCATCATCAAGAAATACAAATGAAAGTGATACTTCATCCGCTTCATGTAACTTATCTGGTTTTGGCATGAAGAGTTCTTTTCGCTCTAACATGCCTCCGAAGGGAATATGTGAAATTACATCGCCGTCTGGAACACGTCAATTGATGCCTGCATCTACCATCAAATAACTGGAGAGGGATGTTTGGTCCACAATTGGAGAAAAAATTGGAAGGAGAAGAAGGAACAGAGGAAGTCTGTTCAATATCTCCTTCTAGACAGATAAGAAAGAGGAGGAAAACATTAGTTTAGAACTTTTTGGATTTGTATTATTGTTTACATAGTGGTAGTTTACATGAAAGCTATTTTGACTCTTTTAATATCAATATTTCTGATGGAAAATGAAGTGATATAAGCTTGTGACAGAGACATGTATTCATGGTTAGAAGAAGGTACTTGGCAACCTGGACACGATACTTTTGATTCCCCAAACAGACAAGTGTCTCAAGTAAACAACGATACAGATCACCTGTGCATTTTGTCTAAGTCTGCTAAATCTGATAATACATCAGCAAGTTGTCTATTGGCTAGAGAAAGGGCTAAACTGGTGGAGTTAAAAACTAGAAGAGCAGCATTGAATCACGAGAGAAATATTTTGAAAGAAAAACTTGAGATTGAGTCAAAACTAAATGAGTTTCAAATCCAAACAGAAATTGAATTAATCTCGCTAGGCAAAATGCGCTTCAGTCTGAAGCTGTAACCCAGTGTTTACCATCACCACAGTATGAGTTCTTTTCCTCACCAAAATTACCCACATCTCAACCTATCAACGCAACAAGACCGGCATTTACAGTTTCACCAAACTTAAATAAAAATGAACCAGAAATCTCAGAATATAGGCCTTCTGAATCCTGTAATAATAAAACTATAAATCAAGTAAGTTCCAAATCACCAGTGAAAGATATGGTACAAAAGCAAATTGAATTGTCTGAATTAATCATCAATCAACAACGCAGAAATTTCTTTCCCCAGCCAGAGCTTGAGAAGTTCAATGGAAACGTCAAAAAATATACAACATTTATGAAGGGTTTTGAGTCTACTCCGTAGCTTCCCCCAGTGGACCGGGGTTAAGAATAGGTCCACCGTCCCCCATTGCGTGTCGTAAAAGGCGACTGAATTGGGGCTCCTCGTTTGCCGTGAGGTGCGACCCGTGTCGGTTTTGAAAGGACTCCTGGTGGTTGAGGGTAACATACTTCCCAATACATCACTTTGGGCCAGGGGATTCCTAGACGGGTGGCCAGTCTGGCCCACACTGGTCAATCGGCTTGTCGTGTTGAGCTCATGAGTCGGTGGTCAGAACAGATTGAACTTTTCATGAAGTAAATTGTCTTTTTTCTCCAATTCATTTCACCGACTCAGAAGCAGCGGCTTGGGTCAATCGGATAAAAAAATTAAAATAAAGGTTCATGGAATTTATATGCCCCACCCAGAACTTTTATTAATTTTTTTTTTTGTCTGAGTATATCTCCCGATTACCCCTATGGCGCTAGCGCTGGTATTCCGCGCACAGCCCGCGTGGATGTTGTGGTCCGTGGTGGCCGGGGGTTTTGGGAGATGAACCTTTTTTCCTTCCTTCATGGCTACATTAAATACAAAACAAAAAAACAATAAACGTAGACTAACCGAGACCGAATTTACTGAATCCTCAAATTTATCTAATGATTCATGGCCTCGGTTCTTAGTCATTAATAGTAGTGACCCTGAGAGATCTTTGGCATCTTTGTCGCCATTTGCTATTGCTAAAGGCATAGCTGGCTTAGCGAGTGAACCAAAATCCATCAAGAAACTTCGAAATGGTTCCTTACTGCTCGAATGCCATCGTAAAATACATTCGGAACTTCTTATGAAATCAACATCATTAGTTAATATTCCGATCACTGTTACTCCTCATTTTTCTCTGAACTCCTCTAAGGGTGTTGTACGGCACCCTGACCTTAGGGGTTGTTCTTCAGAAGAAATGAAGGAAGAACTAAATGATATTGGAGTCACGGACGTTGATCGTATATCTATCCGCCGTGACGGCCAATTGATACCTACAAATACTTTCATACTTTTATTTAATAGACCTGATTTACCATCAGAAGTCAAAGTAGGTTATTTAAACATCAAAGTGTCACCGTATATACCAAATCCTCTCAGGTGTTACAATTGTCAGCGCTTCGGGCATGGTACTCGGACTTGTAAAAGCCCGTTACGATGTGCGCGCTGCGGCAAGTCCGGTCATGACAGCAAGGAATGTAATGATACTCCTTGTTGTTGTAACTGTGAAGGGAAACATGTCGCTTATTCCAAGGACTGCCCTAAGTGGAAACTGGAAAAACGCATTCAAAAGATTAAAGTTGAAACCAAAGTTTCCTATCCCGAAGCGCGGAAGGCTGTAGAGGGTGAAACTCCCTCCACACCTTCTGGTAAGACATTTGCTAATGTGGTTAGATTTTCCCACTAGATCTGTGGAATGCCAAACTGATCTAACCTGGCTTTCTCAACTCCATGCGATACCATCAAATCAATCTGGCCAATCTACAACATCTGCTTCTGTTTCTGCTTCATCGGCTTCTCAGACTGAGAATCTGAGAAAAGATGATGTCAGCAAGGCTGTGAAGCCCAAAGACGTAAAACCCCAAAAGGGGAAACTGGTAAAGAGTTTTTAAAAAAAAAAAAGTAATATCTGATACGACAATTAGCAATGTCTCCAAAATTAATGACAAGTCTAAAAAAAAATATTCATCCTCTTCCAAAAAAGGAAGTAAGGATATTTTAAAGTCTGCTATTTCTGAAATGGAAATAGAGACTTTGGAGGTTGATGTGGAAGTCCACGACCCCCCTTACCGCACACCTCGTAACCCTTTTAAAAACCACCCTGACAATACATCAAACAAATAATATAATACAATGGAATTGTCGAGGTTTAAGTCATAATTTTAATGAAGTTCAGCTATTAATTCAAAAATATAATCCGTTGGCTATTTGTCTCCAAGAGACTTTCCTCAAACCAACGGATTTACATTTAGTGCCATTTAAACATTTTGTTTCCTACCACCATTATGGCACTGGTGATAAGGTCTCGGGGGGTGTTTCTATTATTGTCAATAGAAGCATTGCCCAGTCCGAAATCACACTTAATTCTCCTCTGCAGGTAATTGCCGTGCGAGTAACACTCCACGTGCCTATTACACTCTGCTCCATCTATTTGCCACCTAACTCAACTCTAAACCCCAGAGATTTGGAGGGACGTTGTTACCCAGCTTCCTTCTCCTTGCATGTTGCTTGGAGATTTCAATGGTCATCATTCTTTTTGGGGTAGTCCAGCTGATAATAGCAGAGGAAAATTAATAGCTGACTTCATTTATGACAACGATCTTTGTATCTTTAATGACGAATCGCCTACGTATTTCTGCTCAAGAACAAAAACCTTTTCTCATCTAGATCTGACAATTAGCTCACCATCTTTGTTCCAAGATTTTTCTTGGAGTGTCCATGACGATCTCTGCCACAGTGATCATTATCCTGTAATTCTACGGAATAATGGCCCTTCACCAGTAGACAGGCCACAAAGATGGAAACTCTCTAAAGCTAATTGGCCCCTCTTTGAGGCGCTTTGCATTTCTTCTTTTCCTAAACATGATCTAGATGAAGCAGAAGACCCGATGGAACTATTTACCACCATCTTACAAGATGTATCGGGTCAGGCGATTCGAAAAACCTCGGCAACTCCAAAACGATTTAATAAACCATGGTTTAATGAAGACTGCAAGACAGCACTGAAAGAACGTAATCGTGCTTTACGATTGCTTGAACGTGCTCCTTCCGATGACAACGTGGCCTCTTTTCGCATTGCAGGGGCCAAAGCCAGGCGGACTATCCGCCAGGCAAAGAGGTCGTCATGGCAGGAGTACGTGTCAAGGATCAACAGTCGTACGTCTTCCAAATCAGTCTGGGATAGGATTCGTAGGATCAAGGGTAAAGCGGATACAATATCTGTGAACCATCTAGAAGTAGATGGTTCAACGCTCACCACACTTCCAGATATTGCTAATTCATTAGGAAGTAATTTTTCTTTCAATTCATCCTCAAACTTTTCCTCTGATGCTTTCCAGAGAGTCCGTCTCCGGGAAGAGAGGAAAAGGTTAAATTTTACATCTCAAAATGAGGAATATTATAACGGAAAATTTACTATATCTGAACTGAAGTATTCTTTAAAACAGGCCCATGATACAGCTACTGGGCCTGACGATATTCATTATCAGATCCTCAAACATCTTCCTTACCCTACATTAAAAAAACTTTTACTTATATTTAACCAGATTTGGGATGACGGTGTCTTTCCTCCTTCGTGGAGGATTGCTACTATTATTCCCATACCTAAACCTGGTAAGGATCCTACGAATCCTACAAATTATCGCCCTATTGCATTGACCAGCTGCATATGTAAAACCATGGAACGGATGATCAATAGAAGGCTCGTTTGGCACCTCGAGTCCAACAATCTACTTACTTACCTTCAATGTGGATTTCGGTCCCAAAGGAGCACTCTTGATCATCTCGTTAGATTTGAATCGTTCGTCAGGGACGCCTTCATCCAAAATCACCATTTAGTAGCCATATTTTTTTTATTTGGAGAAGGCGTATGACACTACTTGGAGATATGGCATTCTTCGCGATCTCTTTGACTTCGGTCTGAGAGGAAGATTGCCATTTTTTTTTTTCTCCAATTTCCTACATGATAGGACGTTTAAAGTACGACTTGGCTCTATATTTTCCGACCCTTTTTCTCAGGATAATGGAGTTCCTCAGGGTAGCATATTATCCGTTACCCTTTTTTCCATCAAGATAAATTCCATCACGTCGTGCCTTAGACGGGGGGTTGATGGCTCTCTGTATGTTGATGACTTTCAGATGTGTTACAGTTCTACTAACATGCAGACGATCGAGCGTCAGTTGCAGCTTTTCTTAAACAATCTACAGCAATGGGCAACTGACAATGGATTTCGATTTTCGAAATCTAAGACCGTCTGCATGCATTTCTGTAAACGAAGAGGTTTGCACCTTGACCCAGTGCTACGTTTGGACAATGCTGTCGTTCCTGTTGTACAGGAATTTAAATTCCTTGGTCTTACCTTTGACAGCAAGCTTTCTTTCCGTCCACACATTAAAATCCTCAAGAACAAATGTCTGAAAGCTCTCAACATACTGAGAGTCTTATCCAACACTGACTGGGGAGCCGACCATAAGAACCTCCTCCGATTATATCGAGCTTTGGTTCGATCCAAGCTCGATTATGGGTACCAGGTGTATGGTTCAGCTCGTCCATCCTACCTCAAAGAACTCGAGACCATACACAACCAAGGATTTAGAATCACTTTAGGCGCTTTTCGCACAACTCCAGTTGAAAGTCTGTACGTCGAGGCTAACGAACCCTCATTGTACGACAGACGTGACAGACTTTCACTGCAGTATGCAATAAAAATAGCATCTTTGCCATACCATCCGGCTCACCGCCCCGAATTTAGTCCTTATTTTGAGCATTTGTACGAGGCAAAGTATAATTTCTTCTTTTGGAGTCTGCATTCAACCACTTTTGTCAGCGGCTGGTATCAGCCACGACAGTATTGCGGACTTTATAATGACCACAATTCCACCATGGTCAATTACTCCATTTCAGATAGACTTTAGTCTATCAAGCAATAAGAAGTCGCAGACAAGCTCGATCGTCTTCAAGTCCAAATTTCTTGAATTAAGGGCTAAATATGGGGATTACGCTCCTTTTTTATACAGATGGCTCCAAGGATGGTGATAAGGTGGCAGCTGCAACAGTGACACCATCCGAAGTCTTGTCTGTATCTCTTCCACCAGCAGCCTCTATTTTTACTGCAGAACTCGTTGCCATTTTACAGGCACTCAAGTTCTTTCAGTCCTCATCATCATTTAAAAAATGTATTATCTATTCTGATTCTCTGTCCGCATTACAAGCCATTCATAATATCCAGCTTGTGCACCCAATAATCGGAGATATTTACAAGCTCTCTGGGCCAAAAAAGGACATTGTCCTTTGTTGGCTCCCCAGTCACATGGACATACGGAGAAATGACAAGGCAGATGTCCTTTTCCTTGCCTTACACCGACTTTAAGTCGGTGATAAGGACTTTTATTTTGCAACGATGGCAGCAAAAATGGGATGCTGCAGATACAAACAAACTTCATGCTATCAAACCTGTCTTGGGGGACTGGCTATCCTCTTATTGTGCCAACAGGAGAAATGAAGTTGTGTTGTGTCGCTCTCGTCTTGGACACACTCACCTTACCAACTGTTATTTGCTCAAGCGAGAGCCTCAACCAGTCTGTGAGCACTGTCAAGTTCGCCTGACAGTGAAACACATTCTGATTGAGTGCACGCATATCAGACCTATAAGATCTCAGCACTACCGTGCTAGATCCTTGTTCCATCTGTTTGCGCAACCTTCTCTTTATGAGAAGGTTGTCGCGTTTTTAAAACAGACTAATCTATATTTTAAATTTTAAATATATTTTGTGTTATAGCTTTGTTTTTGCTATTTTGTTTTTAGCCCATTTTGGCTTACAACCATTCTGTGATATTGTTTTTAGCATTGTTTTGTTGCCTTTTTTGGGGTTTTTGTGATAATTTGTATTTTAATGTATTGACTTTCTAGTTTTAATTTTTGTTTTTAATTTAAATCGTATTCAAGTGCTATATAGCCCGTTTTGGTGCTGATGCACTTTAATACATTTCATTTCATTTCATTTCATTTCACTATCGACTAAATATTCTGATGCTGTTACTCTTTAATGACAAGATGAAAATTGATACTCGGCCTACCTTATCGTCTTTATTGCTGTAGTTACTCATCTTTAAGTATAATATACTTTAATCCTCAGCTGTAAAATATAACATAATAGCAGCATTAATTCCGTCTCCTTCATATGTTAGTTGTCTTCATTAGCCCATAAGGTGCAGAAGAGTAGGACGTAAAACTCCATTCATTTCATTTCATTTCCTTCGTTTGTTAGTCAGTTTTAACATTTGTTTAACAGAATCAACATTTGTTCATAAAAATCAAAATTCATTCTCCAAATCAGTACTTCGTAAAAAAAAATTGTTTAAGTATAATTTTACTTGTATCAACTATTAAAGGTAAATTAAAAAAAACACGAGTGTCTCAAAATATTTCTTTGGTAACAATTCTTCAAATACAAATCTTGGCAAACAAATGTTGTTTAATATTTCACCAAATACATGGTTATTAGCATACCTGATGCAGTCCATTAATAGTGACGTAATGCCAAACTGTAAGTCTTTTTATTCGGTACCGAGAATTTCTCTTTTTGAGTGGCAAATTAGAAATTTGCCACTCTTTGTTTTCATTAGACTTTTTTTTTTCGGGAAGCTCCCTAGCCTAACTCGAAAATGGTATAGAAATTTGGTTTGAAAAATACGATAAGATACGTACTGGAATAGAAAATGAATATATAAAACTAAAAATTTTACGCATCAGTAGTTAGTAATTGCATAATAATAATTGAATAAATGCATAACTTTGTTGCTTATTATCCGATCGCTTTGAAAATTACAGAATATAGAGAAGTCGCCTTTAGAAATAAAACCGCATCATAAAAAAATTTCTACCACTTCCGGTTCTTGCGTGAGAACTTCCGGTTTTTTAGAACCGCGTTGGGTCACCCAACTTCCGGTGTATGTAAGAAATCAGTACAAAAGCTATACATATATACTATCAGGCATAATTAGAGCCCTTTTAGAATAAAAAATCCAAACCGGAAGTGATACTTTATGTGTCATCACAGAACGGTAACATTCAGCAAAATTTTAATAAGCCCGCTAATTTTTATTCGATTTGTCTGATTTTGGTGTTTTTCGAAACCTTGTTACTTTATCTAAAACTTGTTGGGAACAGAATTTTGATTTTCAAATTTATTTTTTTTTAATGCTCGATTGAATTTTTCAAATCAAATGACCTTGACCTTCAATGACCCTGAATTTTTTCAAGTAGAATGTTCTTGACCTAAGCTATCCACACATATGCCTATTATGATCGACAACAATTTTTTTGGTACCCGTTTTAGTTTTTTGAAAATTCACAAGGCTATATCAAATGACCTTGACCTTCAATGACCATGAATTTTAAAACCGCATCATAAAATTTTTTCTACCACTTCTGGTTTTTGCGTGAGAGCTTCCGGTTTTTTAGAACCCTGCTGGGATCTGCACAAATATCAATAGTAGCTTCCTGTTGAGCCCCAGTCGGTGACGTCATAAAAGACGTTAGATTTAGTGGAATTGCAAGCTACAACATCTATCCATGTTTGATATAGTAGATAAATTTCAACCTCTTGGTTTATTCACAAAAATAAATATTATTGACAATTCTGACCTTAAATATTTTTATGATGGAACCTTAAAAACTTTCTCATTAATATGCAATCAACTTTAAACTGTGGTGTAACAATATTACATAATAAAACTTCGCGTATATTTTTTGAACCCATAGAGGTTGTTTGCCACTCTCGGAACTGTTCTAGTGTTATTTATTATTATCATCCCGCTTACCGCCCCGTATTTAGACCTTGTTTTGAACATTTGTTAGAGGCAAAACTTGTGTTATTTCTTCGTTCGAATTTGACTTTCAACCGCTTATGTTAGCGGCTATCAGTTCTGTTGTCTTCAAATCGAAATATCTAGAAATAAGCTCTAAATATGGGATTATTCACCTTTTTATACAGATGGGTCTAAGAATGACAACAATGTAGCAGCCGTCAAATCTGTAGCATAACCACAAGCAGCCTCTATTATCACAGCAGAACTCGTTGCCATTTTACAGGCACTCGAGTTCTTTCAGTCCTCATCGTCATTAAAAACAAGTGGTTGCCTAGCAATATACGCCCACTTTAAAATATATATTTTCTGTTTTAACACAGGCAGAAACTCTAACATTATTTAGGTCTAATTCAAGTTTTCATCAATATAAATGTTCACACCAAATTTCATTCAAATCAGGTAATCTATTGTACTTACTAGCTAATTAAGTCAAGGGCAATAACTAAAAAAACGTTCACCAAAAAATAGTCACTTTCAAACTTGTTTAAGATCTCATCAATATAAATGATGACACAAAATTTCATACAAATCCAATGAAAATTGTGATCTCTATCGCATTAACAAGCCAATTTTGACAGGTTTTAGCTAAGTAAAGTGCAATAACTCAAAAACCATAAATCGAAAAATAGCCTATTGTGAATTTGTCCAAGATCTCATCAATATAAATGGTCACAGCAAGTTTCATTCAAATCCAATGAAAAATGTAGTCTCTATAGCGTTTACAAGCCAATTTTAACGCGACTAAGTCAAGGGCAATAAAAAACTGTTTATCGAACAATCGCCAATTTCAAACTTGTCTAAGATCTTTTCAATATCAATAATCACAGCAAGTTTCATTCAAATCCATTGAAAACTTTTGTATCTATAGCGTTTACAAACCAATTTTAACGCGTTTTGACTAAGTCAAGGGCAATAACCCAAAAACTGTTTATCGAACAATCGCCAATTTCAAACTTATATGAGATCTCTTCAACATAAATAATCACAGCCAGTTTCATTCAAATCCATTGAAAACTGTTGTCTCTATCGCGTTCACAAGCCAATTTTGACGCTTTTTGACTAAGTCAAGTGCAATAACTCAAAAACCGTTCGTCGAAAGATCGCCAATTTCAAACTTGTCCGAGATCTCATCAATATAAATGATCACAGCAAGTTTCTTTCAAATCCGATAAAAACTGTAGTCTCTATCGCGTTCGCAAGCCAATTTTGACGCGTTTTGACTAAGTCAAGTGCAATAACTCAAAAACCGTTCATCGAAAAATCACCAATTTCGAACTTGTCCAAGATCTCATCAATATAAATGACTACAGCAATTTCATTCAAATCCGACAAAAACTGTAGTCTCTATCGCGTTCATAAGCATTTGTGGACGGACGGACGGGACGTGGGACGGACGGACGGACAGGGGTGACGACAATATACGACCACATTATAATGTGGGCGTATAAAAATGTATTATCTATTCTGATTCTTTGTCCGCATAACATCCAGCTTGTACACCCAATGATCGGGGATATTTACAAGCTCTCTGGGCCGAAAAAGGTCATTGTCCTTTGCTGGCTCCCCAGTCACATGGATATACAGAGAAATGACCAGGCAGATGTAGTGATTAAGATTGCTTTGACACTGCTGTCTGCAACAATGTTTGCATGATGTGATGCGGCAGACAGTTTACAACATACATGTATTTCCATTAAAAATAATACACAAGTATATCAAACTTTTTATTATACAAA
This sequence comes from Nipponacmea schrenckii, assembly GCA_030562195.1. Classification (NCBI taxonomy): domain Eukaryota; kingdom Metazoa; phylum Mollusca; class Gastropoda; family Lottiidae; genus Nipponacmea; species Nipponacmea schrenckii. The sequence continues at coordinate 6,672,487 of JAUJPP010000011.1, forward strand.
CAACACATATAACAGCAAAGTTTGGACAACATAAAGAAATAATATACTGTAGTATTACTCTTCTAATAATTAATTTAATTGAAGAATGATAACAAGTAATAAACTGATCTAGTAGTCTCCCTCTATCTTTGGTATACAGTGATTCAATTTGCCAAACATAATCTCATTGAATTCCCACATGCCATATGATTTTGGTCAATTAAATATATAACCAATCAAATGATCTGTTATCTTAATTGTTATCAGTGATGCATTTTGAACTAGTTACATAACACTGACATGAAATTTTAACATTGTCTAAGATTGGCTTACATAAATACACTGTACTTTAAATTAACTCATGAAAATATAAAACATAGAATAACAAGTATAAATATACTTAAACATAATAAAATAAAAACATTAAGAAATATCAATGACATTATTTTGTGAATCAGGTCCCTGGATTAGTAATTAATTGTTTATGTAAACTTTCTTAAGTAAAAAAAAAAAATACAACTGAAATCAAGGTGAAATATTTGTGTACATCCACCAACTGTACATTATGGTTATAGTAATACGTTTTCAGTTTGGTATACATGTACAGTGAATTTATATAACTTTAATTATCAATATTCAATATACAGCTCATGTTCAAAGTTAAAAGCATATTTAGACTATTTCTTTTTATTACAAATTTATACTAGTCACATGGTGAATGGGCATTTTTGTAACCTTAAAAATTCTGCCAAAAAGGGTATGTGCATTCTCAAAGGGATAATAATTGAAAATCTTAAACTTGGTAAATAAGAAGTCTATGAATATGTCTGCTACCATTAATAACTCAAAAAAAAAAAAAAAAAAAAAAAAAACACTAAAGTTATTATCCATAAAGATGCTTTTGATTATTGAAAAACTCTTAATAATTTGATTAAGCGTTATATATATATATTTATAAACCAACACAATTATGAGACATTTATCCATATAATAGCTTTTTACGGGGCAAAAAAATATTGTGGGGCATATATTTTGCCCCGTATTTATCTTGCATGCTCCCAGCTAGTTAGAGCCGATAGCACTTTGCTTAACCTAAATTTGTTAATAAGGTATTATATTGAAATATATTGAGTGGTCGGTTGGATTACCTCCCTTTGATCATGGTGGAAAAAAATTTCTCAAGCCGAGTGTCTTCTCAATACCCGGATGTTAGTGACGTGTTGTGTATATTTCCTGAATAGTCCTAATAATGGGGTGTTGACCTATCCAGACTGTTAAATAAGGTGAGGATGTTTAGTATTTTTGTCTCATTTCTTATTTGCAAGGTTTCAAATTAAAATAGATATTTTAATTAGGCTAATGTGACTATTTTATAGGTTCGTAGGCCTGTAGTCCTGTATATATGGCTTTACGGGGCCAACGCCATTTAATTTTTTTGTTTCATTTCGACATGGCACAGCCAACTTCTGATTTCCCCATAGGATTTATTTGTTTCGTCGATGAATTCGAATTTTCTCAAGCTTGTCAATACTGTCACGACTTTGAGCTAGATGTTTTAGATTCTCTACAATTTGGACCTCTTCTTACAATTGGATTTTTTGATTTAACTCAATTTATCGACTGCTACATATTTTGTTTGCAGCAAAATTTTGCTTCAAGACTGTACATATCCAACTTTCATTGACAATATTAACCATTGATCTTTTTTTAATGGTACCAGTAGGTGATTATTTTTCAGATCAAACCTGTCTAATGGGCATTTGTCTATATCATAGCTCTGTATGGGGTTACATTATATATTGTGTAGTGATCCTTTATCTGTGCATGTCAGCTACTGACGCTTTTGCTATGTCAGTGATGTAGATAGAGGCCGGCAGCAAAAATGACCATTTACTTCGGCAAAATTTCCGGCTACTTTTATGGGAGGATCGAAAAATTTCAAATTTTTCTCGAATGTTTTTTTTCTCTATAAATGACACAACTAACTTCAACCCTCGGCCAAAAAAATCAACATCTGCACATTTTTACCGAAAAATTCGTTGTGGTAAATACATATATTTGTAACTCATCGATTGCATAAAAATGTTTAACCGAATAACATCAAAACATATTAATAATAATGGCAAGATTTATGACTTCATCACTGGAGAGTTCATAAGGGACCAATCAGAGACGCTCTCTCATATTATGGTTTCTATTTTTATAGATGCTTCTTCAGAAATTTCAGAAATATTTACGACATGGACAAGTAATTTAACACGTTTTACATCTATCAATATTTCTTTGACATTTACCTAATGAAATCGCATTTAGAGGATCCCAATTTCAAAATTTTCCAGGGGGCCCCCCTAGATAGTTCGCGGCTACACACTCAAATAAGACGACCGCCTATTAGTATAACATTTGATTTTCCGCCTATCTGCAATCTTATCTACATCGCTGTATGTATCAACTGCAGTGCTGAATTATTTTGAATTTATGGCATATAATCTTAATTCCAGTTCAATAAATATATATTATGAAGAAGGCAGAGCAAAATAAACCTACTATTAGTCCTACCAGTACATGTAATAATTCAGCAGTACAAGAGGTAAGGATTATAATCAACACGACCTTGAGCTTTGAATCAGTTCAGTAGAAAACATTCCAGCCAGGAGCCTAATTTTATATTTTATTTCTGGTGGCAATTTGATTCAACTGCTGAGTGAATCGTGTTCTACATGACATATATTTTAAAGTTATTAAATTTGAGAATCAGAAATATTTATTTTAAAATTCATTGACAACAACTTAATGGTTATAAAAAATTTTGAATATCTCTTGGTAGATTTTACCACAGGTAATAATCCTCCTACACAATAATGACTGACACATTTCCATAATTTTGTTTAGCATGTAGTATGGGTGAAGCTAGATGGTGGAGTTTGGTGGCCTGGCTATATTTTAAATGACGAAATAAAGTTTTGGAATGAAGACTATGTGTGAGTATTCAGATTAATATTAATGCTGCTTTATTGCATATAATATGTTATTTTGCTTACTAGTATAGATATTGTCAATGTCTATTCATGTGTCTGTTTTGTATTGTGTAGTTTTCCTTTTAGACTATTTCAAATTACATATAGGAGTAAAGGGTTTGCCTGCTGTGAAAGCTTAAGAGTGCAATTAAAAAGTTTTATGGTCTTTATCTTGAATTAGTCGACAAATTATAGTTTATCTATCTTTACTTTAGAGAAAGCTTTACTTAATGATTTTGGACACTTTGTTAGCCAATTCTCAACAGTGTCAGGTGAGGCATGATGTGCTAATTCATTCTGGAACACCAGGTATCACCATGCCTCTGTGGCTAAATGTGTGGTCCGCTGTGGTAGTTTTGAATTTTTTGTCCAGGTTTCACTATTTTACAGTGCCTAAAAACCTGAAAAATTTGGCTTGTGGGTGGCCTAAAGCGGTTGGTGTGCTATTGCAGGAGACCTGAAAACACTTCGTCTTACTAGAGGTTCTCTGTACTCATAGTACAAATTTTTATACGACCACATTCGCTGGGGATTGAATTTGAAGAAAATTCATCGAGCGGTTTTTGAGTTATTGCACCGGGCTTGCACAACAGGTCAAATAGGTGAAATTGGCTTGTGGGTGCTCTAGAGACTACAATTCTTTTCGGATTTAAATGAAACTTGATATGCTTATTTATATCAGTAATATCTCGCTGGGGATTGAATCTGAAGAAAATTCATCAAGCTCATGAGCTATTGCATCAGACTTTGAATTTGGCTTGAGGCTGTTCTAGAGACTGCAATTCTTTTCTGATTTAAATGCAACTGCGTATGCTTATTTATCTTAATAAGATCCTGAATGTGATTGAATTAAAAGAAAAATCTGTCAAACGGTTTGTGAGCTATTACACCGGACTTTGTAGAAATGTTTTAGATTTGGCTTTTGGGTGCTCTAGAGACTAATAAAAAGGAAGATGGCCACTGTTAAATCGAAGAGGCTCTCAGCAATTGTATTTTATAATAAAGTTCAACACAAATTTCTGAAGCTTTAGTCAAAAAATGTAGTTTATCTCTGATAGATAATCTAGATAAATTACATTGGCCAGACATCATTTATAGGTTATAGAATTCATTGAAAAAGGTGGCTTGACAATACAGAATGATATCCTGTTATTTCCTTATAGATATTCCTGTGACTGATATCAATAATGAACATGATGGTGATGATATTCATGATGATGAGGTTACCAGTAATAATCATAATAATGATGACAAAGATAATGGTGATGTTCAGATATGTAATGACGAGGAAGGGATTTTTCCCACAATCGATAATGAGATGACAGGTATGATTGATTCAAATTTTTACACTGATAGTTGCTTTAAATGTAAATTGAACTGTTCATTGCAGTGACTGATGCTTACTCTTATGGTTATGTTTTCTGAGAGTACTTTTAAAAGTCTCCCAATGATCTGTTGACACAAGAAGGAGTACTTTCAGATGATTCTAATGCACATATCATTTTTATTTTCTCTTTAGAAGAGATCACTGATTCAAGGGCTGGATTATCTGAGTCTGACATTAGTGGTAAAAGAGGAGGTAATTACTTAAACTTACATCAAGAATTCACTATTATTCTATATGAATCTAATAAATCAGTAATTGCATTGAATGCTTGTATGGATATTAGCAATCTAGCCACGAAAGAAATCAATCACAGCATAATAAGCAGATCTTTTTGATTAATAGTTTCAAGGTTAGGCCATAAGTAGAAATAACCAAAATTTTTTAATGCAACTGCTATTTTAATTAATTGGACGTGTTCAATTTCATTTAAAATGCTGAATAATATTTTTAATTTTCCAGTTAAGCGAAAGAGATGGTCTTTTGAGGAAGAAAGTGCATTAAATAAAGTATTCAGATCTAATATTGACAATAAAACTAACGTTTCAAGTGAAGATATTAGGAAGGCAAAAGATCGTTTTCCTGTGCTTATGAGCCGAACAGATGCAGTTATTCGTTCAAAAATAAACAACATTATATTAGGAAAGTCAAAAAATTTAAATTGAATTGAAAATTCATAGTGAACCAAAGAATTTTAAGAACTGATACAGAAATGTAGCCGTGAAGACACTTTTATTTGTTTTTATAAAATTTTTGATTTTTTTCAATTCCATAAAAAAAGACATAAGGATGATCTTGATTTCCAAAAACCCTTTTTGTCACATTCTATCTGTTCTGATCTTTTTTTTTTTTTACTAGTAATCTTGTGTAAAGATAAATCAGGAGGATTATCCATAAGCAACTGATGTCCTTTTTTTTTTTTTTTATTAACTATCTTTTCATATTTTAATATTGTTTTTAAAGATCGCTTTTTTTATGTGTTCTCATTTACCAGTAATGGTGATTTCTCTGATATAATATATCACTTTTATATGTCAGTTTTAAAGGGAATGTAAAGGCAATTTTCAGTATTTAATAGCAGAGAGACCACCACTGTAGCACCCCAAAAAAACGTCGAAAAAATTTTTTTTTTCAAGCTACTTACCCTTTAATGCAAAACCAGATGTGATGTGGATGGTAAATTCTATTTTTAGTAACTTTCATAATCTATCGAGGTTATTATGACAAACGTTTATAGCTTGCAAATGGTTACAATAAGTCTAATTATCTGACAAAATAAGAAATTTACACAAGAAACAAAAACTTGCTTCAGCTCAATAGAATTTTGACAAATTTTATCAAACCAAAGAAAATTTGAGTCGCCATTTTAAGGGGTGGATATTCCCCATAGTATTTTAATTTTAGAAGAGTTTTGTAAATTACTTGAGTTACTAAAAATAGAATTTACCATCTACGTCACATCTGGTTAGTATTAAAGGGTAAGTAGCTTGTATGGAATAATTAATCATGGTTTTATGGAGTGTTTTGGGGGTGGTACAGAGGTTGTCTTTCTGTTATTAAATCCTGAAAAATTGCCTTTACATTCCCTTTAAGGTCTATCAGCTGTGGCGACCTAAAAGGCAATTTTTGTCTTATAATAGGTTGACTGTTACTTTTTCTACAACAGACTACAGAGATTGTAGATCAGATTTGATTTTATACTTTGTATCATACAGATAGATGTTGGTAGTGGCTGGTCTGTAACAAATTCTTTTCAATTTTATGGCTAAGGTGGTCATGTTTGCATTTACTTCCTTTTCAATAACACACTCTTGACTTTGACAAAAAATTTTAAGTCTGAGGATTACTAAAATATTCAAAACTTTTAACATAACAGAATTGGGTTTTAAAAAGCACATCTATCTGAAAATTACTAACTTATAATATAGGGACATTTATAAGAATTCAGTTGATAATAGTCCAATGCTTTACAAGTTATCTACCATAAAGGAATAAGCTAGAAAGATGCTTCATATAATCTTGAGTTGATTGTTGACTGCTTGCAAAAAATTAAAATTATTTCAAATGAAATTGAGTAATTTATTTTGTGTTAACTCTGGGTCCTGCTAAAGATGAATTTGGATTGAAGCATATATTGAGTCCAAACAATTTGGATACATGGAAATCCACCCCGTCTGGGGTTTTGGTATTAACCCTTTAAATTTGAAAAATTTTTTTTAAATTTAAATGGATATTCAACCTTTTTATGGGGTCTTGATATAAACCCGTTGTCTGGGGTATATAAACGTACGTATAGAATCCACACAAGTGGGTTGTATTTTCTAAATTTTCATATAGATATATATGGATATTCAACCTTTTTTTTTAAATTTTTGGGGGATATAAACGTACGTATAGAATCCACACAATGGGGTTTTATTTTCCCTTTAAATTTTCATATAGATATATATGGATATTCAACCTTTTTATGGGGTTATAAACGTACGTATAGAATCCACACAATGGGGTTTTATTTTCCCAAAATTTTCATATAGATATTAATTTTTTGGGGTTTTTTAAACCCTTTTTTGGGGTCTATAAACGTACGTTTTAGAATCCACACAACTAGGTTGTATTTTCTAAATTTGCAAATGAATATTCAACCTTTTTATGGGGTCTATAAACGTACGTATAGAATCCACACAACTAGGTTGTATTTCCTTAATTTGCAAATGAATATTCAACCTTTTTATGGGGTCTATAAACGTACGTATAGAATCCACACAACTAGGTTGTATTTCCTTAATTTGCAAATGAATATTCAACCTTTTTATGGGGTCTATAAACGTACGTATAGAATCCACACAACTAGGTTGTATTTCCTTAATTTGCAAATGAATATTCAACCTTTTTATGGGGTCTATAAACGTACGTATAGAATCCACACAACTAGGTTGTATTTTCTAAATTTGCAAATGAATATTCAACCTTTTTATGGGGTCTATAAACGTACGTATAGAATCCACACAACTAGGTTGTATTTCCTAAATTTGCAAATGAATATTCAACCTTTTTATGGGGTCTATAAACGTACGTATAGAATCCACACAACTAGGTTGTATTTCCTTAATTTGCAAATGAATATTCAACCTTTTTATGGGGTCTATAAACGTACGTATAGAATCCACACAACTAGGTTGTATTTCCTTAATTTGCAAATGAATATTCAACCTTTTTATGGGGTCTTGATATAAACCCGTTGTCTGGGGTATATAAACGTACGTATAGAATCCACACAAGTGGGTTGTATTTCCTTAATTTGCATATAGATATATATGGATATTCAACCTTTTTATGGGGTATATAAACGTACGTATAGAATCCACACAACTAGGTTGTATTTTCTAAATTTGCAAATGAATATTCAACCTTTTTATGGGGTCTTGATATAAACCCGTTGTCTGGGGTATATAAACGTACGTATAGAATCCACACAAGTGGGTTGTATTTCCTTAATTTGCATATAGATATATATGGATATTCAACCTTTTTATGGGGTCTATAAACGTACGTATAGAATCCACACAACTAGGTTGTATTTTCTAAATTTGCAAATGAATATTCAACCTTTTTATGGGGTCTTGATATAAACCCGTTGTCTGGGGTATATAAACGCACGTATAGAATCCACTCGGCGTATTCCCAGAATCGCATTTTCAGGAGAAAAAGCCCCTTTGGAAGCGTCGCAGAACTCTGAAATTTTGTGTCAGCGTAGACAATGCAAAATTACACTAGGGCCCAAAAAATCGGCGTCCAAAAACGATGCCAACAGCCTAAAAAGTTGATTTTGAAAATTCCAAAAAAATGTCTCAAAACTCTGAAAAAATGCAGGTAGTAGGCTATCTATACATCATGTCTTAATGTCTCTTTTCAAACTGCTAACTAATTTTTGACCTAGAATGCTGAAATTTCTCAGGCACCTAGCCCTACTATCTGGCTCCACGCCTGTGAAATTTCAGCTCTCGGACTTGAATAAGTTATCGCACTTGCGCCAGACTTGATGGACAAAAATAGACAATTTTCCACTTTCTAGGCGTATATCTCGAGAAGTAAAACTCCGATCGACATGCGGTAAAGTTTGTCAACTAGAAGAACCATTTGTCTATTGTCTGACGGATTTTCAGTCAGATTCCACGAGCAGTTTTCTCTCCACAGCTCGCGCACGATTTCGACTTTTTCTTTTTTTGCCATTTTAACCCTCTAGCGTCCACATGGTATTACACATTCCTGTTTTGACACCTGATCTAGACGTTTTGCATCATTCTAAAGCCAATGGCACCAAGATTTTTCAAATCCGACAGTAACTTTTCATTCTAGGCACCTATTTTTTGACTTTTTTCACTTGGCTCTTAGAGGGTTAATTTTTGAGCTTTTTTGGCTCAGTTTTTATGGGCTATAAGCTGAAACACTCTAAAATAAGGTGTTAAAATTTCATTAAGATCCGTTTCATACTTTTGGAGATATTCACCTTACAAGCAGCCTACTACCAATTTACCATTTTTGGCACTTTTTTTTTTTTTTTTTCACTTTGGAATTTTTTTCACTTTTTGGGCTATTTAGCTTCCATTTAAGTGTTCAAACACTATCTGAGGCCTAAAATTGCAAAATTCAGCTTTTAAAGTGCTCTTTGACACTTGCAGGATCCAGATTTCGACTTATGGCACCGTGCTTGTACGTCTGAGATCGTACAATTATTCAACAGCATCGTGCCAAGTTTCAACTTCCTCGAACAATTAGCAAAGAAATGCCAGCCAAAAAGATTGCATTTACCATTTTTGGCACTTTGGAATTTTTTGCATTTTTTGCCTTATTTAGCTTCCATTTAAGTGTCCAAACACTATTTGAGGCTTACAAGTCCAAAATTCAGCTTTTAAAGTGGTCTTTGACACTTGCAGGATCTAATTTTGGACCTATGGCACCGTGCTTGTACGTCTGAGATCGTACAATTATTCCGCGGAATCGTGCCAAGTTTCAAGTCCGTCGGACAATTAGCAAGGAAATGCCAGCCAAAAAGATTGCAATTACCATTTTTGGCACTTTGGAATTTTTTGCATTTTTTGCCTTATTTAGCTTCCATTTAAGTGTCCAAACACTATTTGAGGCTTACAAGTCCAAAATTCAGCTTTTAAAGTGGTCTTTGACACTTGCAGGATCTAATTTTGGACCTATGGCACCGTGCTTCTACGTCTGAGATCGTACAATTATTCCGCAGAATCGTGCCAAGTTTCAAGTCCCTTGGACAATTAGCAAGGAAATGCCAGCCAAAAAGATTGGTCATCCAAAAAATTCAAAAATTCTAATTTTCCCTCCAGCCTCTTTTTCACTTTTGTTTCATCCCATTTGGACATTTTATTGGTTAATTTCTTATCAAAACAACTCATTTCTTATCAAAACACTTTATTTCTTATGTACACAATGGAAACTGCTATGCAAACTTATGTGGGCCTATGAAATTGCCAAAACTTGACGCAAGCATTGGTTGAGCTCAATATTTCTTCGAAATAATTTTTCAAACTCACATGCAAAATTTCAAACTCCTATCTCATTATTTTACATCTTTTTTTTCTATATAATGCCATCCCTTGCTAACCCAATAGCAAGTCACAATATGCAACTTATCAGAGCCTCTGGAAATTCAAAGACCAAGCTGCCAAGAATCATTCTGCTCAATATTTCTTCCAAATAATTTTCCAGACTTCCATGCCAAATTTCAAAGTCCTAGCTACATTTTTTCTCATTTTTGGTCTTTCATGTCTCTTGAAATTTTACCAACTTTTTCTTATATATGGCCATCCCTTGCTAACCCTTCCAAAGTCACAGAATGGCATCTTTGACACTCAAAATGGCTTATATTTAATCTTTCTCATCTCCTAGATAGCAGGTTTTGAAGAGTGACCCAAAAAGTTCAACTTTTTCACTCATTTTTCAACTATTTTCACTTGATTTTGAAAAGAGACAGTCTGATTTTCACAAAGTACACTGAATTTCATGCCAAATGGAAAAAAACGCGTTCAAATCCATTTTTTGTCGACTATTGTCCTCGTCCGTCGGTCCGGGCATAAGTCAAATCTCCATTTCACACACTTCTATTGCTTGTATCTGCCTGAAATTTCATTTACAGATAGCTGACATCATCCTGAGCCTGCATACCAAATTTCATTCAAATCCAACAACTTTGAAAATTTGGCAAAATTTGCTCCAAGTCCAGTATATTGCAAACATTTTCTTATATATGGCCATCCCTACCTAACCCTTCCAAAGTCACAGAACGGCATCCTTGACACTCAAAATGGCCTATATTCAACACTTCTCATCTCCTGGATAGCAGGTTTTCAAGAGTGACCCAAAAAGTTCAACTACACTGTCCACAAACAATTGTTGACAGAGGACCAACGTGTGCGTATAAAAAAATCGCGCCCCGTAGTTAAAACCTAACTATGTGGAATCTATATTGACCTTTATACGCCCCACAAAATTTGGCCCCCTTTTTAGGTATTATGTCAAGACCCCATTATTAGGACTATTTCAGTATATATATATAAATACACATATTATTCTTTTTTATATTTCAGTGTTAAAGTTACGTGACATTTTTCCACAGCTGTTACCAACTAATATTTACAAAGAGAACATTACCTGTGAGACTTCCAACCTGTGCATTGATAAATTAACAACTAACAAAGTGTACTAAAAGTACCCTTTAAGTTCATGCCCTGTACTACTCTTAGGATTATCTTTCTTATATAGAAAACCAACAGAAAGAACAATGTATAGGCTATCTCTACGACCATCCATATAAAAAATACCATTCCTGTTTAGGCATGTTTGGTGAAGATGATTTAACTCGAACCAGTTGACACCAAATAAGGAGGAACCACAGGCAGTTTGACAGGATTTACATGACCTGATGGGAGAGTCAAGAACAATGGTATAATGATGCAGTACATCTTTTAAAAACCTATTGGACTGTACAGCCTGGTAATTTGAAACGACCTAAAAACGTGGAGAAAACCAAGAAACAATCGGCATCAAGCAGAATGAGATAAAAAATGTCAGAAATTAATGAAAAATATTCATTCTCCATTTTTGATATGGATAAAGTTGGTTTCTACTGCAGTAAAAATAGACTGGTATAGGAATTGACCAGAATGACAAACAAGGAAAACAATCAACCAGTTTTCTTGTTCTGGAAGATATGGTACCTTTTAAATCTGTAAAGAAACTGGACACTGGGCACCTAAATGTGTCATAGGTGAACCCAGATATATAAAAAAAAATGAGAAGAAATACTAAGGTATGGCATCAAGCGACCAAACAAGAATGCTGTAAAAATATGTTCAGATATAATGTTTTTTTCAAAAAAACATATGTCACATATAAATATGTGGTACCTTGGGGAGCCTGCTTATCAAGATTTAATTTAACCCTAATGTCATGGAGGTAGGACTACTAACTGTTTGTGTCTTTACACCAGGCAGGTAATTTCGAACATTTTTGAAGTTTATAGGCTTATAATTGAATTAAGCTGTATATTCTTGGCATGCTTATTAACATTCAATTGTCATTGCTGAATGTTGTGTTTCTCTTCTAATTTTACAGGGTGATGTCTAAACGTGCAGCTAAACGCCCATTGGGTAGGGACCAAGATAGCGAGCCCTTTACTTCCAAACGTCCACATAATAGCAACAATAATGATAGTGTGTCATCTGGAATGTTACCATGTCTACAGCGGAAGACCGATTAACTGAAATTATACTTCAAAAACTAATAGATAGAGGCTTGGTTGGATCTGTGTCACCACAGACAGCTGCCAATATATGCAGTACTTCATCAACCTTTAGTACCTCCACGACTGTTTCTACATCAACGGCTTCTGCTGCTTTCATTACCTCTACTACTACTGATGCCACAACCTTCAGCTCTACCTCAAGCATAGTTTCACCTGTCACTACCGCCACCGAATGCTGCTAATATCACAACTACTACCTTATCTGCTGCTACCGCTGCTAATCCACCTTCAGTGTTTTCAGTAAATGCATCTGCATTATTTCAACCACCTGTTAGTCAAACTATGAACATTGACTCCTCTGACATAGGTATGTCAATTTCCAGACATGTGTCTGAAAAACTGCAAAATGACATATGGATGGATAAATGTCGAATTTTCTTCCTTACTTTGTGGAGCCGTGCCAACACAACTTTCATTAAATTTCTCGGAATCAGATGTTGAACCTGTTTTTAAGATAACTTCCTCTCAAAGGGCAAAAATTCTCAATTTGGAACAGTGGCAATATGCCTTTTTAATATTCATGGTTATATTTATCAAGAAATCACCTCAAAGTACTTCCGCTTTGCTGGTATATCAGAATTTAATTTCAGAACTGGCCCGGCTCGATGGACTCAAAGCAATGCATTTCTATGATTCACAATTTCGAATGAATCGCCAGACCAGTCAGTATCCATGGAATCAAATCCATGCGGATTTTTAGTTACGAGCTACTACACTGTATTCCACCCCTTACATCAGTCAGGTTAATGCCATTCCTTCAGTTGTTTCAATATACTCTAATCAAATACTCCTTACTGCCATTTTTAACCTTGCTTTTGCAGGATTTTTTAGACTTGGTGAGTTGGTTTTAAAATCCAACCTATTAGCCATGAATGTTGTGCAGACCCAGCATGTCCAATTTCATTTTAGAGATAATCTTCTGGCATATGTTGAAATTTCTCTTTACCATTACAAACATAAATCTTCGACAAAACCGATGATGTTGATTTTCAATTGTAAGTGCACAGAGGTGGGTAAAAGAAATTGCGCTCCATGCTCGTTATTTATATATATATAGCTTTATATTGCCGTGAATTCGGGATGAATTTTTGGATGGTTACGTCAACACAATGCAATTCTAAAAAGTTATATCGACCAGAGCAATAAGTATATGTTATAACACAGTTTTGATGAGTTAATGGTTTGAAAGGGAGTACACAGTCAAGCAGTCTATTTAATAGAGTGAATTTTTAATAAATCAACACATTGATATCATTTAGCGGTGAGACGGGGCTTAAATGTCTTTAAGACCTCTATTCCTATGCATTTATATAGTAAACTGTCCTATAACTTAAATTATACGAGTTATAGCATGACTAAGCTCCTCCCAGCGCCATTTATACATCAAATACACCCTAGAAACACGTTATAATTCAAATTTTTGTATATTCTCTTCAAAAATAAACAAGTGTATCAAGTTCTTCCAAATTTTTATTACAGGATAGACATGGTACAAAGTCAAGGAAAACACAATAAAAAAGTCACAACACTTTTAACAGAGGAAATGAAAATGGCTGTTGAAACTTTAATAAAGTATAGATGTTCAAGTGGTGTTAAACCTGACAACAAATTTATTTTTGCCAATCAAGAATATGGACATCTTAATACATACCAGACGATTCAATCAATAGCACAGAAGGCTGGCTGTGAAAACCCCAAATTGATCACCTCTAATTCTTTAAGAAAATACATATCAACTGTTTGTCAGGTAATAATATAATTTTTTACAAGAGTAGCTACAAATTTTAAGTTTATTTGCCCAAAATAAAAAATTGCCAAAAACTGTGGATGCTATAGATATTCTGAACACTGAAGATTAATATATCATCACACAAAATATGTCTTTAATTATTACTTAAAGGAATCTTTTTTTTTTTTTAAATTAGATAATGGATCTATCAAGAGGGGAAGTCGAATGGTTGTCTTGTCATTTGGCTCATAACGTTAAAACTCACAACCAATTTTACAAGCTGCAAGAGGCTACTGTTGAAATAGCTAAAGTATCAAAGTTATTGATAGCTACTGAGAATGGTAATATTTCGAAATATAAAGGAAAAAGTCTAGATGAAATTGATGTGCAAGGTACTAGTTATGATTATTATTTAAGTTCAAAGAGTGTAGGAACACCCAACTGAATAATCAACCAATCTTCAGTAGTGTTTTTCAAATTTTATTGAATTCAAACGTTACTGCTCGATTGCCCTTCATCGATAAAATTTGAAAAACACTAAAGATTGTTTGATTATTCAGTTGCGTGTTCCATCACTCTTTGATTATATATATATTACCGACACCCTGTGTCCATCAGATTCTGATACAGCCATCTGCAAACAAGCTCTAATCCAGCTTCTTACTTTTCCTCAGTGGTGTTTTTATATGCCTATTTCGCTTATTTATTTCAGATGATAGATGAAAATATTAATTAGTATTTTTTTTAATTCCAACTTTGCATCATCTGCTTACTGAGTATTTTATTAAGTATATATCTGGCATGTTCCCCCTTCCCAAACTATCTTGAAGTTAATGTTATTGTAATGTGATATTCATCCGGTTTCCAGAAAACATTGTCCTCTATTTCAAATTTAGTCGGTTTTGGGAATGTAAGGAGAAGTGGCCAGTGAGTTAGGCGCTTGATAACCAGGGTCCTGTATCTACCGGGAGGAAATTTTTCCGGATTTTCCGCTCATTTCCCTTTTAGTTTAGGGCAGGGGTGGCAAGGAAAAGGGCAATGGTTCAGAGGGGAGAAACCAAAGCCTGTGTGCTAACGGAAGTTAGAAAAGATTCCTTACAGTTTGCACTGCATGGGATCCGCCCTCAGCAGCCCAAATAAAGTGCAGTACAGAGGGGTTAAACGCATTTCATTTCATTTCAGAACTTAGACAATTTTTTTCTTTCAGTTACCAGTAGCGAGAAAAGAAAAAGGTGCTTCAAAGCCTGAAAAGTAAGAACAGTGAATCAGAGACGGATAACCAGGTTTGTTTAAATTGTTTATTTTAATTTTCTTTTATACACATTGATACTGAATGGCATATGGTTGTCCTCATTAGCCTAAATAAAGTGCAGTACAGTAGGACGTTAAACGCATTTCATTTCAATTCAAAAGAACTTAGACAATTGGTTTTTCTTTCAGAATTACCAGTAGCGAGAAAAAGAAAAAGGATAGCTTCAAAGCCTGATGAAAGTAAGAAAGTGAATCAGAGTGATACAGGTTTGTTATTATTTTTTTTTATTATATATTGCTTGAAAGTTTGGAAACATTAATTACTTTCTCTTTGACAACTGTGCAATTGGTTAAGTTTTCAAGCTCAAACTCATATAGTGGGCATGTTATTCAGGCAGGATATCTTCTTTTCCATGTAGACAAAGGGGAGACAATTTTATATAATCATATTTGTATCTTTACTGTTGATTTAAGATGGTATAATAGGTTCAAATCTGTTAATTTGATTCAGTATTGAGAGGTTACAATATGGGCAGAATGCATTTGGGCAGTTTTTTAAGATCAATATTGTATACATGTATATATACATTTTATGATACACATCTAAGTGGGCATTATTACTAATGGACAATGGTAAATATGGAATTTGAATATATTTTCAGAAACATGTATACCAATACAGAGGAAAAGAAAACGAAGAATAATTTCAGAATCAGATGAAGGCAAGTCTTGAGTTTCAGAACAGTCAACATTCTTTCCTTTTTTTTTTTTTTTTTTGGTAGGGTTTTTAGTAAGTATAAATCTTACATGCTTTTTATACCCCCACATGTAAATGTGAGCATATATTGTCACCCCTGTCCGTCCGGATGTCCACACTTCGCTTTTGAACGCAATAAAAGCTGGAGTTTTCATTGGATTTGGATGAAATTTGGTATGTTTGTCCATGATGATATTATCTCGGACAAGTTGGAAAAAATTTTGATCGTCATAAAATTTTGCTTGTGAACATGATAAAAGCTAGGGTTTTCATTGGATTCGGATGAAATTGGGTATGCTAGTCTGTAGTGATATCTCTTTCAAGTTAGAATTCGGAAATATTTAGATCGTCGGTTTCAAAATTATTGCCCTTGGCTTAGTAAGGCATTGTTTGTGAACGTGATAAAAGCTTGAGTTTTCATTGGATTTGGATGAATTTGGGTATGCTTGTCCTTGAAGATATTATCTCGGTCAAGTTTGAATTTGGAAAAATGTTGATTGTCTGTTTCAAAATTATTGCCCTTGACTTAAGGGGAACTATCCCATAAAACTATATTTTAACATCAGATAAAGCTCATTCTCAGCTTTCCGGTGCACCAATCGATTTTTTTCTGAGACAAATAGCGATATTGCAAATCAAGTTTTAAGTTGGAGATCTGACGTCATATAAAGCCAAATATGGTCATTTTACGTTAATATGACGTCACATTACCAGAAATAATGTCTTTTTTCGCAGTTTAAAAATGAAGTTGCGAATTAACCAATTGTCTCAGTAAAAAAAACAATTAGTGTTAAAAAATAATTTTAGGGGATAGTTCCCCTTTAGAGAAATTTTGCTTGTGAACGTGATGAAAGCTAGAGTTTTCATCGGATTTGGTTTCATTCAAGATTTGTTGCCGGTGGGCATATAGCCTTGTATGCGCTTGTTTTGGGTGGTTTCATAATTATTTTGTTCTATCTCTCACAAAATGTGTTTTTTTTTTTTCAGAGCAAGTTACATCTACAATTGCTAGTCGGGAAACTGTTAACAAAGGTATGTAAAACATTTATACACTTGTACTTGTAATTTATAATTTGAATAATCTGTTTTCATTTATGTTAGAGATGATGCTATAATTTGGATAAGGGATGTTGAGTATTTTGGGATATTTGGATTGTGTTTAATAACTTGGCTGCTCTTTTCTAGAGAATCTTTTGGTGGGTGTACTTTGCATTTTTCTCAAGAAAAAACTTCATTTTTTCAGATGAAGTTACGTCCACAACAGATATTGTTGGTAAGTTTTTTTAATGTTTTGTAAATGTCTCTCTGTCGTCCAAGTTTATATTGTAATATCCCTGAACTCAAAAAATACCACCTCAATTTTTATCTCCCCCTTAGTAATTTTGAATATACACAGGCTCACAAATTACATCCACATTCTACTCTTGTCAATATTTAGATTTTCTAAATTCAAATCTTTGTTTTTTCAATTACAAAAGTTGGATTGCTAATACATTGTAAGCTGCCATTCAAGGTTTGTTGCCGGTGGGCGTATAGCCTTTCAGATGTTCGATGGATATTAAAAGTGTATGCATTTTTTCTACTCAGAAATTTTTCCAAAATGAATGTTACTTTTCACACTTTCTATTTAATATGTTTATTTTACAGGTAGCCAGAAAGTTCAAAGAAAAAAGAGATGGAGTAACGTGGAGATAGCACTTTTTAGGAAGCATTTTGGGCAATATATTCGTGAGAAAAGACTGCCTAAGGGCTCCATTATTAATTCCAAGCTTCATCTTTTTAAAGATAGAAGTGTGGCGATGATTCGCACAAGATTACACAACATAATAAGTGGAAAATTAAAAGAATATTAGAATATTTATTGTCTTATATTTTTAGCTACTTTGCATTTTGAAGGCATAACTGCACAAAAGTGAAATATGGCACAGGCATCAGATTAAGGTATGGTCACAAGTCAACTTGAACATTGATCTATTCCCCTTATGTAAAAGTTTTAATTGGGGTTCTGATAGGAGACCTCTTCTGCTCATCAAAAACTATCATCAGATCAAACACTATCATCACATCAAACCATACAATACATCAAACACTCGTCACTTGATGGCCTTATATATCATTTTTTTTAAAGTCTCCCCAATCCTACAATGTTCTAATAATAAATTTTTCCAGTCCAAATAAAGATCCTAGTTTGTATTCATAAACAAAACAGAAAAGTTAAAGGGAAAGGTTCTGGAATATAGGTCTTAAAAATGTTTTCGAAGCAGAAATGAAATTCATTGTAACCATTTGATGCAGAATGTCCATAAGTGCTTAGATTCTAAACCCGTTGCCAAAATCTCGAGTGGTTCAGAAATAATCATCCTTTCACCTTGTCAAAACGATGTTGTTATAAACGTTTCATTGTGTCAATATAGACGATAAACTAAATTTCTTTTGTTTTACGTAATTGTTTTGAGTTTTTACGCAAGCTTTGCATTTAAAAGCAAAATTATTCCCAAAATATTCCAGATCCTGCCCCTTAAACAGTTACATAAAATGTTTTGTCCTAAGGGGAAATCAAGCACTCTTTCACAAATCTGCAATTGGTGAAGTTTTCAGACTCATCTAGTGGGCATGTTATTCAGGCAGCAAATCTTCTTTTCCATGTAGACAAAGGGGAGACAATTTTATATAATCATATTTGTATCTTTACTGTTGATTTAAGATGGTATAATAGGTTCAAATCTGTTAATTTGATTCAGTATTGAGAGGTTACAATATGGGCAGAATGCATTTGGGCAGTTTTTTAAGACCATCTATATATACATGTGATGACATACATCAAAGAGGGCACTGTACAATCGGGCAGTTTTTTAAGACCATATGTATATATATATACCTGTGATGATATAAAACAAAGTGGGAACTGTAAATTCGGGCAGTTTTTTAAGACCATATATACAAAAGACGATATATATTGAAGTGGGCAGAAGTGAAGGTGAAAGTTCAAGGTCATAAACCTGCCCAGAAAAAATGCCTGAAAAGATCGCTTTGACTCATCTTACAAGACGAACTATATAGTTATACATAGTTTCTTGTTGAGTAGGGCGATGACTATGTCATTGGGCGCAACGATAAATAAATATTATGATAATAATAGATTTTATGTTGTAATCTGCTATTGGTTATTTTGTAAGCTCGAATTTCATTGGTTACTGATAGGCCATGTCCTCAATTCCCGCCATTTAGATACCATTCAGTTTCTTACCTTTGCCTTGCAAAGACGTTCGTGAGTGCTCTCACATCTAACTGAATTTTCAGCATTGCTCCAGAGATTCTTCTTTGTAAGCTGGTAGAAACTGATATTTAATTTCGAATCTACATATTTCAAGCTAAGTATAACAAGCCTACCGTTTTGATACGTCTCGTAGCTATTTTTAGACTAGACTAGAAGTAGAAGAGGCGAGTTACGTTTCTTGTCTCTCTGATAGAAAACGCGGCAGGTCGATCGCCATTTTGGGATTATTTTCACTACACGTGATTCCGCTTAAATTGTATTCTGTTATTTTTATAAATTAATAGGTTGGATCAATTTTTATCATGGTTTATTTCAATTTTCATTTTCTGTCAACATGATCGGCATTTTTAGTTTTGGTTACGGAAGAGATATCTCATTCGTACCCACTTCCGGCGGAAATACTTAAAATGGCGGTCGATGCAAGTGTACCATTATTTTCGGTGAAGGCTAATATTGCTTGTGACATTCCTGATACTCCGTTTAAAATAGCACTGTTTGGATCTTCGTACATGAAGAGGTTTAATCGCTTCTTGATGGATTATAACTTGCCGAACTTAGGCTTGGATTCCAGATTATGTTCAGTGCAATGTTGGGGATACGGTGGTCTTCTTGTAGATCGAGATCCACACGGAAGATTATATGCTTCTCTAAATCGCTTCAGGGATAAAGATATAATTTTTATTCATATTGGATCTAATGATGTCGCTAATGAGGTGGCACCACTTAAAGTGGCCTCGGATTTGATGTCTTTTGCTAGAAAGCTCCTTAGTGATTTTCACCCTAAATGTGTGGTAATAAGTCAACTTGTGAAAAGAGCAAAAGAGCCTTTTCAGGGCTATAACTTGAGGTTGAAGGAAACCAACATTGAGTTAGCCAGATTGTGTGAGGGTGAGAGGCAGATTTCTTTCTGGCGCCATAGAACTGGTTTTCACAGCAACACGCAGATCTATTCACTGGATGGCATTCATTTGTCTACAGAAGGCAATAATCGCTTTCTCAAAAGCATAAGAGATGCTGTGCTTCGCCATGTTCGTTGGCATTGTTTAAGAATAGTGAGTATTTTAAGACAGTGTAAACTGTGTATACCTGTATTTTATTTTTATGTGGAACATAATTTCGAACTTAATTATTGGGCTGTTACTGTTGGTTTGCTAGTGCGGTTCTGCTGGTTTTCCTTGTTACCTTATGGTCATGCCTGTGAGCATGAGAGGTGTTGTAGAACTTAATTAGTGCCTGGCGTTTGCTCGGTTCTTTTTCCACTGTCAAACACTTTATGAGTTGGTATACACTCTTATAGAAACGTTTCTTAGTAATGTCATTCTTTTTTAGGAGAATGCCAAAACGAAAGTTGACCGAGGTTGAAGATGAAGTTGTGGTTGATGAGTTAAATTCCAACCCTCCGATGTCGTCTGCTGAGGATCGTCTCACTGATTTTTTGATAAAAAAAATGATAGACAGAGGATTAGTGGCGGTTGGTAACCATGCTGCTACGGAGACAGAAGAATTACCACAAAGCAATCAAAATGTTACAACATCAGGTCCAACAAGTTCTACATATGTACCTATTACAACTTTTGCTTCTACTAATACTAATACTATAACTGATAGTACTGATAAGCAAACATCAATTTTTTCTGTGAGCGCTGCAAACTTGTTTCAAAATTTACCAGGTAATGAAGTTCAACAGTTAAATTTATCTATTTCTAGACATGTTTCAGACAAGGTGAAACATGACATATGGGCAAATAAATATGTTGATTTGTCCACATTACTACCGGGTATGCAGGCAACTCAGCTGGCCTTGAGTATTTCCGACGCTGATGAAGAGCCAACATTCAAAATATCCTCTTCAACAAAGTCAAAGTCTCTGACTTATGATCAGTGGCATAAGGCTTTTGGTATCTATATGGATATCTTTATTCAAAAAGCACCAAATGAGATGTCAAGTCTTCTGGGATATTCAAGTCTAGTGTCTGAGTTGTTTGCCACCTACGGTATGAAAGCAATGACATTCTATGATACCCAGTTTCGAATGATGCGCCAGTCTGTGCCTTGCCCATGGGGGCAAATACATTTTGATTTGTGGTTGCGTGCTACAACTTTACATGGATTACATGTTCAAAAGCAATCAACGCAGACAACCAGAACCCGTCCGTCAGTGTGTTTTGCTTTCAATAAAGCAGCAGGCTGCAAACGTAAGAAATGTAATTATGCACATGTGTGCAGTAAGTGCGGACTTAATCATTCCTTCCTTCGCTGTTTCAATAGGCCTTCTGACAATATTCCTGTTTCTGAGTCAAGTTATCCAGACTTAACCCAGCTTCCTCCGCTCCCAGTTTTTCCTCCGAATGTTTTGCAACCTCCTCCAGTTGTTGCACCTACTTTTCAATCCTCCTCATCTGATGACAAACAGTCTCGCTATTCATTTCGTAAGACAAGTAACACCTCAGGAAAGGCTGCCAACTCCAATAAACATAAGTAGATTGGCATTGATTTTACATGGTTATGATGAGGTAGAGACAAAATTTTTATTGCATGGCTTTCGATTTGGCTTTAACATTCCTTTCTCCGGTGTACGTAAATTTCGTGAAGCCAGGAACCACAACTCATGTCTAGAAAATGTTTCTGTATTATTAGATAAAGTGAATGAGGAATTATCTGCAGGTAGGGTGATGGGCCCTTTTTTACAACCCCCGTTTTCTAATTTACATTGTTCACCTCTTGGAGTGGTTCCTAAGCAGGAGAAGGGAGCTTACCGCCTCATCCATGATTTGTCATTTCCGTTGGGGGATTCTATTAATTCAGGTATTGACTCATTTTTTACAGAGGTAAGTTATGACAATATTGATAACGTTGTGAAATTGGTCAAGAAAATGGGCCGCGGTGCTTTAATGGCCAAAGCAGATATTCAAAGTGCTTATCGATTACTTCCTATTAATCCTTCTGACTACAATCTTTTAGGTTTCACGGTTTCATTACATGGTGTTATTTACTATTTTGCTGATATGTGTTTACCAATGGGCTTAAGTATGAGCTGCCAGACCTTTGAGCGTTTCAGTACAGCACTACATTGGTTTATGGAAACTCGTCATAATGCGTGTGTTAGTCATATGATAGATGATTTTTTCTTCACAGGCCCGGCCGATTCAAACTTGTGTTTAGAATCTTTGCAATCCTTTCTTGCCTTGGCTAAGTTTCTTGGAGTGCCTATAAAGACATCTAAGACAGTAGGACCTGCAACTGTCATTACCATTTACGGTATTGAAGTGGACTCAGTTGCAATGGTTAGTCGACTTCCTACGGACAAAGTTTACAAAATTAGAAATGCGATTATTGCAACTTTAAACAAACGCAAAGTAACCCTACGAGAGATGCAATCGTTGCTAGGTCTGCTAAATTTTGCTACTCTTGTTGTAGTTCCTGGACGAACTTTCTTACGTAGATTGTATGATTTGACCAAGGATGTGGCTAAGGCTTACTATAAAATTAGGATAACCAATGCAGCACGGTTAGATTTACAAATCTGGCATGAATTCATGCAAGGCTTTAATGGTCGCTGCATGTTCTTGAATGATCACTGGGTTGATTCAAATATAATTAAACTTTTCTCTGATGCCGCGACAACAAAGGGTTATGCTGCTGTGTTGGGTTCTAAGTGGTTCTATGGCAGATGGTCCGAGGATATGCAGGATCTGCATATTAATGTTATGGAATTGTTTCAATAGTTTTAGCAATAGAACATTGGGGTCATCTCCTTAGGAACCACAAGGTGCTATTTCATACAGATAACCAATGTGTAGTTTATGTTGTTAACAAAGCCACATCAAAATCTCCCCATCTTATGAAGTTGATAAGACGTTTAGTTTTGGCTTCCATCAAATACAATATTTTATTGCGTGCAGTTCACATCGCGGGGAAAACAAATTTGGTTGCTGATTTCCTTTCTCGTTTTGAATTTCAGCAGGCCAAGAAATGGGCCCCATGGTTGGACAAGTACCCTCAAACAATAGACCCTCAACTTCTGAAGTATTAAGCTCAGATGCAACTTCTCTCATAGCCAGAAGCTCTTGCTCCATCATCACGTTTGGTTTATAGCAGAGCATGGAGTAAATTTGTTGAATATTGTAGTCTAAAAGGTCTATACCCTTTTTTCCCTCTTTCATCTACCTTAGTTTGCAATTACATGGCTTGGTTATTTGAAATGGGATACTCACCTAGTTCTATGGCATCCCACGCATCTGTACTAACATTTGTTCAGAAGTCTTTAGGTTTCTCTGACACTGTGAACTCATTTTTATTCAAAAATCTTTTGAAGGGAGCTCGTCGTTTACGTGGAACAAGTGATTCTCGATTACCAATCACACACACCATATTAGTTAAGATTTTAACTAGCATGCAAACTGTCGTATCTTTAGAATCCCATTGCATTCTTTTGAGATCAATTTTCTCTTTGGCTTTTGCAGGCTTTTTTAGGATAGGTGAATTAGTTCGCAAGTCACATTTGACTTCTAAGAATATTATCCAAACGGACTGTGTGCAATTTTTATTTTCTGGTTCTAAGTTAGTGCATGTGCAATTGTCCTTATGTCACTTTAAACACAAAACTTCGAGTACTCCAGTGACAATTACCCTCCTTTGTGAGTGTAGTTCCAGTCCTTCAGTGACATGTGCACCTTGTTTGTTGTTGTGTTACATGAATTCGAATCCCCATTCTTCTGGCCAATTGTTTCAGTTTCCAGGAGGTATGCCAGTCACATATAATTTTGTTAATACAAATCTCAAGAAGTTGATTACATTTCTTGGTTTAAATGATTCACAATACAAGTTACACTCGTTTAGGATAGGAGCTGCAACTACAGCCTTTCTTAAAGGTCATTCAGAGGATTCCATTAAAAGAATGGGTCGCTGGAACAGCAATGCCCTAGACTCATATATTCGATTACCAAATTTGTCTTTGTAGAAAGGGTTGCGGAAGATATGGATAAGCGCAGTGTAGTCTGCCACCATATTTTTTCAACCATGTTTGGATTATATAAGGAGTGATGGTGAGGGATTTGGGTAAGCACAGGGTAGACTGTCTCCATTTGTGTTACCATCACTCTACAAAATTTAACCATAGCTCAACAATTTTTTGTTTAACAGCTCCTGGGGGGTAAGGCACAGACTGGAATGACCTGTTTAAATTTTGTTGTGTATTGAATTTGTATGTTTATATATCAATCTTTTTCTGTATTTGTGTATTTCATATTATTGTAAGTTCATGTTGGTGTGAGTATCGTGTTTGGGCATACCATCACAGGCGTGTGATGCATTTGGCTGATTTGTTTTAATTAAGCCCAACATGTTATTTGAAGTTATATATATACAAATATGAGTTATAATCATTCACTTTTAATTGTTCACTTTGTTTATTTGATTCATTACATTTATTCATTTAAAAGTTCATTTTCCATGAAACTCATATTTGTTGTCATTTATTAAATGATACTCACACCACATATTGTTTAATTCTTTATAAGGGGGAGAGAATATTTACTGGTGGATAGAGTCTAGTACATGTTGGCCAGTTATCAGACATAAATAAATATTATGATAATAATAGATTTTATGTTGTAATCTGCTATTGGTTATTTTGTAAGCTCGAATTTCATTGGTTACTGATAGGCCATGTCCTCAATTCCCGCCATTTAGATACCATTCAGTTTCTTACCTTTGCCTTGCAAAGACGTTCGTGAGTGCTCTCACATCTAACTGAATTTTCAGCCCACCTCCTCCTCTCCTCCTCCACAAGATTTGTAAAGTGTGCGTCCATGCGCTCTTTCGGAGAATCCCACTGCATTGCGTGTGGACACAGGTTTCCGCTTTAAAGCGGTTTTCCTGGGCGGCTTTGGGTTTTTGATGATGAAAGTTTTATTAGTATGTATTAGGCTGATTTGTTTTAATTAAGCCCAACATGTTATTTGAAGTTATATATATACAAATATGAGTTATAATCATTCACTTTTAATTGTTCACTTTGTTTATTTGATTCATTACATTTATTCATTTAAAAGTTCATTTTCCATGAAACTCATATTTGTTGTCATTTATTAAATGATACTCACACCACATATTGTTTAATTCTTTATAAGGGGGAGAGAATATTTACTGGTGGATAGAGTCTAGTACATGTTGGCCAGTTATCAGACATAAATACAGTTTAAGGGCAACATCCCATACATATGGTTATGGGACGATTGCCCGAATTGGAGGCGATATCAATTCGGGCAATCGTCCTATATATATATATATATATTCATGAAATAATTGGAGTTGTTTCCCCTTAAACACATTTTGTAATGATTTCTAGAACTTTCCAGAACGTTCTTTCTAAGGCTTACATATGCACGTGCACGGGTCAATAGTAAATTACATGTTGATGGTTCCGTGCTCGTCAGTTACCTGACGAGCACGGAACCATCAACATGTAATTTACAATGTGTTGTTAACTTGTAATAAATCTACTTTGAAAGCTGATAATGTTTTGATGTGAGTTATGATCAAGAGCTAGAAGCACCTCACGAAAGGAAAGATCCTTTAGTAATATGTTAAATCCCCAAGCCAGAACTCTTAACAAGTCAACACCACATTATTGAACAATATATAATTAATATACATGTTTGTTTCATACTATTAAGATCAAACATGTAAAAAGAAAGTATAGAGACAGTATATCACCAATCAGGTACCAAAAAAAACCAGTATGGACAACCCTTTGATGTATGTGCCAAACTCATGTTTCTCATGAGAATTAATAAGAACCATCTCTTGGTTGAAGATAACTATTACACTACCATACAGCTGGCAGAACATGGCCTGGCCTGGCACAGCAGTCAAACCCCAACTTTTCCCCTTGTAATGTTGGATAAAGCTTGTTTCTGCTGAATTGAAATTGTCCAGAAAACAACAAAACAATCCACTAGTTTTCCAGTTAAAGAGGATACAGTGCCTGTTAAATCTGTAAAGATACATGATATTGGGTACCTCAATGTGGCATATATAAACCTAGAGAGAAAAAAATAAAACTTGTGGCATCAGTCAAAAGCTTAATATATCCAATGGATCTTTAAAGCTGTGTTTGAAATTAAAAAAATTACCCTTTTTTTAATAATGAAAAATGAAAGTTATTATATGTTTTTAAATTGTATTGGAGGAATAATTTTGGATTTAACAATAGTTATCAGTAAGGATATTACACCGTAAGAAGTGGTTGATAATGTTGAGAGAAATGAACCTATAGATGATTCATAGTGTAGATTATTACTGTCTTGTTTTGTAATGTTAAAATAATTACCTTTTTTTTAATAATGAAAAATGAAAGTTATTCTCTGTTTAACTTGTATTGGAGGAATAATTTTGGATTTAACAATAGCTATACAGATTCGACGAGGATATAACAGATTAACAACAGTTATACTCCAGAGGATATAAAGAAATATTTATTTTTTTACCGAGAACTCGAGATCAGGAACAAAGGATCTGGATCAACACATTTGTGTAAAATATCGATGTAAAGATTGTAATGCCATATCAAAAGCTGCATATATAGTGTTACATTCAAGAATTCCAGAACCACAGAGCCCATGTTTAGTTTCAGATGTCTAGTTTCATAGATATTTTCTCAAATATTTAGTTTGAATAATGATAAAAGAGGAAATGACATCAGTTCTTACTCAAATTCATTTATTGAAATACTACTACTCACAGGATTATCTTTCTTATATAGAAAACCAACAGAAAGAATCATGTATAGGCTATCTCTACGACCATCCCTATTAAAATTACCATTCCTATTTAGGCATGTTTAGTGTCCCATCCAGTAGATGATTTCACTCAAACCAGTTGACACCAAATAAGAAGGAACCACAGGCAGTTTGACAGGATTAACGTGACCTGGTGGGAGAGTCAAGAACAATGGTATAATGATTCAGTACATCTTTTAAAAACCTATTGGACTGTACAGTCTGATAACTTGAAACGACCAAAAAACATAAAAAAAACCAATCATCAAGCAGAACGAAATAAAAAATGTCAGAGATTAACAACAAATATTCATTCTCCATTTTGGATATGGATAAAGTTGGTTTCTACTGCAGTAAAAATAGACTGGTATAGGAATTGCAAGGAAAGTGATCGTGTGTCACAGCAGTCAAACCAAAATTTAAACAATTCTTTTGCTGCAATTCAAAACCCCCCTTTAATATTATGGACCAAGCTAGTTCCATATCTCTACCACCAATGACTCCTGTAGCCACACCTACAGTAATCCCTGCTACTGCACCAAAACTCTTTCAGGTGCAAATGTCTCAAAATATTCATTTCGCAAAACAAGTGCTACCACAAAAGCAAATCCCATCGTTAATAAAGCAAAATAATTTGTATGAAGTTTTGGACGGACATATTCAAGCTTTCCTGTTCATGAAAACATTCTCAGGTCATCTAGAGCAGGTTTCGAACAGTCTTTCGGCTGCTCCTAGACTTTCAGTGTCTACCTTGGTTCCAAATGCTAATAATTAGTCCAAATACAGATGTTTTCATTACTACTGGAGTCTTGTTTTGTAATATTAAAATAAATACCTTTTTTTTTTTTTATTAGAAAGAAAAATGCAAGTTATTCTCTATTTAACTTGTATTGGAGGAACAATTTTGGATTTAACAATAGCTATACAGATTCAGTAAGGATATTACACCATCAGAAGTGGTTGATAATGTTGAGAGAAATGAACCTATAGATGATTCATATTGTAGATTACTACTGGAGTCTTGTTTTGTAATGTTAAAATAATTACCCTTTTTTTAATAATGAAAAATGAAAGTTATTCTCTGTTTAACTTGTATTGGAGGAATAATTTTGGATTTAACAATAGCTATACAGATTCGATGAGGATATAACAGATTAACAATAGTTATACACCAGAGGATATAAAGAAATATTTATATTTTTACTAGTAATAACCAGGTGAAATATCCTGTATTATAGAGTGAATGCTGGTCGGATAACCGAAGATGACTGTAAGAATAACGAAGATAACTCTCGGTTGAAATGTCTTAGATCTAGGAAATGAATATTATCAATTTCTTCAGTCTCAAGGTCATATTTATTATAAATAATTAAAGTAAAAAAAAAAAAAAAAAAAAAAGAAAAATACCGAAAACAGTGGATAACCTGAGGCTATAAAGAGATATTTATATTTGTTGGAATTTAACTTTTTCTCAAACTAAGCTTTTTTATTTAAATGGCTATTTTTGGTTTAATTGTATTTTGTGCAAATACTTATTTTCTAGATACAGGATTCAGTTATTTGGAAAATTTCTCAGTTCGAAACAGATTATGTAATAGAACAACTTGTTCAACTGAACAAAATATCAAATTGTCGCTTTGAATTAAAGTCAATTCATGCGACATGGATAAACAAAGAGTTGTACAGTGAAAACCCTGAATGGTCAATATCTTTGGAGGAAGTACGTGAACCAGTTCAAGATTTTATTTTTTTAAGTTAATGATTACAAAGTTTATTGAAAAAGGAAAAAACACAAATTTGGGATCATAAATTATGTTCAGTTGGAATTCATGGGTACAGTGGATTGCACCTTATCTCCGTTTCACATGATCGTATACATTTATCATTTGACAAGTTTTTCCTGGTCGATTTGGTGAATCTCCTCCATTTAGGACCAAAATATTTGTCTGAGATAAACTGCTTTCCTCAGCTACCGGATATCTATATACTATATACTAGATTGTAAAATGTCAGAAGTATGGAGGTAAATATAGGTATGTAATCTTATAAATAAAATGAATATCCTTTCTAGAAGACTGTTTGACAACAACCTGAACGAGCCTAAAGCAAACTACCGAACCTGTCAATTCTGGTATTGGTGCGGAGAAATCTTTGAAATGTACAGAAGAAGCAGAAGAAAAAATGCGAAATCAATAAAGTTAGCTATAACCCCGACATCTACACCTAAAAAGAGAGAGCAGTGTCGTGTTTGTAAAAGGAAGAATTGGAAAGTTTAGCCAGAGCCTTGATCAAACAATTTCATTACTTCTGGAGTCTTGTTTTGTCATATTAAAATAAATACCTTTTTTTATTAGAAAGAAAAATGCAAGTTATTCTCTATTAACTTGTATTCAAGGAACAATTTGGGATTTAAGAATAGTTATCCAGACTCAGTGAGGATATAACAGATAAGCAATGGTTATACACCAGAGGCTATAAAGAGATATTTATATTTTTACCGAGAACTCGAGGCAAGGAACAGAGGATCTGGATCAACACATTTGTGTAAAATATCGATGTACAGATTGTAAACAATGCAATATCATCAAAAACCTGAAGAACAACAAGAAAGAGAGGTCACATGTTTTTTCAACTTTAAGTGCCGTGAACACACCGGAGAACACATTCCTAATCTGTGTATATTACAGTGCTGTTGTCAATTTATCATCGGGTCCAGTACAAGATTTAAAGCATCACCACCCTTAAGGTCTTTCCAGAACCACTGAGCCCATGCTTTCATCATGTCTACCTACAAGAACATCTTGACCACTGACACTGAGTTCAAGTCCAAGTCCACCTTCCTATAATAATTCTATTTCTGAACATGATCTAGATAGATTGGTTGTTCACTTGAGACAGGATTCAGTTGCTATAGTGATAAACATCCTGGCTTAATATATACACCTCGCAGTGTAATCCTGCGTTTACTGTTAGTAAATAAAAAGTGTTCTGTTTAATGATCAGGAGTAATTCATGAATAGTTAAAGATGTTTTCACAGTGGAGTTTGATATCAAAGAACTGCCCCCTAAATGTTGACAGTAGAGAAATAATTTGTATTCTCATGGATGATCTACAGACCGTGGGCAATTGTTACAGCAATGAGGATTGTCGAAAAAAATGATATCTCTTTTTGTGATATGGCAAATGGAAGAGTAATTGGAACCGGTCATACTATTTTATAATTCTATTATTAATTATGGGGCCTTATAGTCAAGACGGATACAACCTCCCCAAAGGGCCCTCCCCAAAGAATGGAAGCTCTAGCCCCCGGCAAAGATTGGAAAGACTTTCAACCCAGACAACTAAGTAACAAAGCGTTGTGCTGGTTGGAATGGAAATATTACAAAAAAAAAACATATAGGGCGAGTTATAATGGGTCCTTATAGTCTATATGGATACAACCTCACCGATAAGACTTAAGTTTGATTTCTCAGGGGACTGGAACTGATAGGAATATGGTCTTCAGATTTTGCTCAGCCCCTACTATCAAATCTACAAAATGTGTACAGATCCCAATATACATTATTAAATGATAGCATCTCATTTTAAAAAGAATTAGCAAAGGGCCGTGGCAAATACAACTTTTTATGGTTATTTCTATTATGGGTGTGTCAATATTTCTCAGTTGAAATGTAAATATAGTTACAATAGTTATTTGTAATAAATAAGTTAAGTGTGATTGATACGTTTTGTTTTTTTTATTAACTTCAAGCACATAACGAACCAGTGTTCTATCTAGTAATTGGTTTCAGATGTCTAGTTTCATAGATATTTGACATTTTCTCAAATATTTAATTTGAATAATGATAAAAGAGGACATGACATCAATTCTTACTCAAATTTATTTATATAAAAATGTTTCGTGATGTCAAAAAACATTGTCTCAGCAATATCTGTCCAAATAGCTATTAGGAGATGGTAAATGGGCAGCATGTTTGAGACAAGTAGACACCGTGTATCTTTATAGAAAGCAGTAGTTGAATGCTGTACTGACCAAGAAAAGGCCAGTTTATTGCAGACGTCCACAAAAAAAAGTTTTCAAATTGACCATTAATGAGTCTATTATTAGGAGTTGGTGCAGTAAGCGTGTAAGTCTAGTTAAGATACCGTAGACCAAGACCGTCCATTTAAAAACTACTGGTACTGAGAAGAGTTGGTTTACTTTGATGTTAGCATGCACTGTCCATATAGTAAAGCTGCCTCCATATTTAATCTTTAGACGAAAGACCCTACCGGAAAGAGTTAAGTTTCCTGCTAGAATAATTATTCGTTGCCAAGAGAAGGGCTGAATGGATGACAAGTGAACACGAACTGGTTAAAAACTGTTTGGGGTAAACGACCTGGGCCGCAATGAAGAAGAAATCACTATTGGTACTAGATGCATTCCGATGTCATGGATGCGCCACTGTGAAATATGCTGAACGCAGAATTAAACACTTTAATCTTTAGCTATCGTTGGATTGAAACAATTTGATGGCATGAACCATGTGTATCATATCTGATGAATAATTAGGAAACCAATGGATTATATTAAAACCCAGTTGTTCTGGTAAACGTATTTATGTTCAGTTAAGAATTCAAGCATTTCATTCAAATGTTGCTGCTATAAAAGCCATCAAAAATACTTGGACTGTGCAAGACATGAAATGTAAAAAGGGAAATCCACCAGTTATGTAGGATACACTGCTTGTCACATCTGTAAAGAAATGGGACATTGGGTACCTCATGAGAACTCAGTAGTAATAGAGTCTATAGATATCTGGCACCCCTCCGATTCGCTTTGCTCCGAGCTACCGGATATCTATATACTCTATTACTACTATTTCCCGACCCGTGTGTATTAGTTTTTCATAGATTGTAAATTGTCAGGAGAAAAGTATGGAGTTAGATATAGGTATGTAATCACATAAATAAAATGAATAAACATTTTTTTGTCGCAAGTTTACATTGTTTCAGAATACAATTTTTATTTTTCAGTTCCAGATGATAGAGATATTAATAAACTTATCAAGTGTCATATTCAGTATTATAGAGAGCATTTAAAACATTATACAACTTGAAAACAAAAATTGAACAACAAAGGATTATTAAGTGCTCAATCGTTTCATGAAAATATTAAAAAACTGAACAAAAAACCAAAAGATATTAACTTGAATCAAACCCTCCTATCTGTGAAGATATTTTTAAGACACTGAGGAGTTTTCTTTATGAAATTGAAATTATTCCCGAAATTGGAAGTTTTCACGCTGAAGTTAATGACAATGAAATTATTAAAGAAAAAATAATTCAATGAGATAAATTTAGGAAACAAAATCAGTTACATTCAATAAAATCATGTGACATATGGATTTTGGTTAGAGAAACTGTACTTATTAAATTTTGGGACATTTGAATTTTTTGTGAAAAATAAATTATCAATTTTGTTAGGGTGGAGTCAAAAATTAATAAAAATCAGTAAACTATGTACGCGCTATAAAAGATTGCAAAATTTATCATTAACACTTTCAAAATTCATTCTATTCATGCCAAAAATACAACGTGGTTTAAAAACTGGAAGAAGGAAATTGTCTTACTAGGAGCATTTTCGATCATGCGCAGTTGAATAGTAACTGAAAACAACAACTGTAAAAAACAAGCCGTCCTACTTGGAGCGTTTTCGATCATACGTAGTTGAGAAAACTATTAATAAAAATTTGATATTGTGTTTGTAAATAGAATTTATTTATACTTGTAATATTATTATATATTAATTTTATAATATAATTTCTTTTATCTGATCTACTATATTAAAAATATGGGATTGCTTTTAAAGCATGAAAAGGAAACTGATATCTTTATACTCTATTACTCCAATTTACCCACCTACCCTTTAAATCAAATACATCACCAAAAAATGTGAGTGTTTTAATGCCTACAGCTATGACATCCTTTCTAGAATTCTGTTTGACAACAACCTGAACGAGCCAAAAGAAAACTACCGAACCTGTCAATACTGGTATTGGTGCGGAGAAATCTTTCAAATGTACAGAAGAAGCAGAAGAAAAAATGCAAAATCAATAAAGTTAGCTATAACCCTGACATCTGCACCTAAACAAGAGGGAGACTTTTGAGTCTTTCTAGAAGACTGTTTGACAACAACCTAAACGAGCCAAAAGCAAACTACCGAACCTGTCAATACTGGTATTGGTGCGGAGAAATCTTTGAAATGTACAGAAGAAGCAGAAGAAAAAATGCGAAATCAATAAAGTTAGCTATAACCCCGACATGTACACCTAAACAAAAGAGCAGTGTCCTGTTTGTAACAGGAAGAATTGGAAAGTTTAGCCAGAGCCTTGATCAAACAATTTCATTACTTCTGGAGTCTTGTTTTGTAATGTAAAAATAATTACCTTTTTTTATAAGAAAGAAAAATGCAAGTTATTCTCTGTTTAACTTGTATTAAATGAACAATTTGGGATTTAAGAATAGTTATCCAGACTCAGTGAGGATATAACAGATAAGCAATAGTTATACACCAGAGGCTATAAAGATATATTTTTACCGAGAACTCGAGGCAAGGAACAGAGGATCTGGATCAACACATTTGTGTAAAATATCGATGTACAGATTGTAAACAATGCAATATCGTCAAAAAGCTTAATAACAGCAAGAAAGAGAGGTCACGTGTTTCATGTTTTACAACTTTAAGTGCCGTGAACACACCGGAGAACACATTCCTAAGCTGTGTATATTACAGTGCTGTTGTCAATTTATCATCTGGTCCAGTATAAGATTTAAAGCATCACCACCCTTAATGTCCTTCCAGAACCACTGAGCCCATGTCTGCTTTCATCATGTCTACCTACAAGAACATCTTGACCACTGACATTGACTTCAAGTCCAAGTCCACCTTCCTATAATAATTCTATTTCTGAACATGATCTAGATAGATTGGTTGTTCACTTGAGACAGGATTCAGTTGCTATAGTGATAAACATCCTGGCTCAATATATAAACCTCGCAGTGTAATCCTGCGTATATTGTTAGTAAATAAAAAGTGTTCTGTTTAATGATCAGGAGTAATTCATGAATAGTTAAAGATGTTTTCACAGTGGAGTTTGATATAAAAAAAATGCCCCCTAAATTTTGACAGTAGAGAAATAATTTGTATTCTTATTGATGATCTACAGACCGTGGGCAATAAACCTACTGGTAAAGATATTTCAGTTACAGCAATGAGGATTGTCAAAAAAAAAAATGATATCTTTTTGTGATATGGCAAATGGAAGAGTAATTGGAAACAGTCATACTATTTTATAATTCTATTATTAATTATGGGGCCTTATAGTCTAGACGGATACAACCTCCCCAAAGGGCCCTCCCCAAAGAATGGAAGCTCTAGCCCCCAGCAAAGATTGGAAAGACTTTCAACCCAGACAACTAAGTAACAAAGCGTTGTGCTGGTTGGAATGGAAATATTACAAAAAAAAACATATAGGGCGAGTTATAATGGGTCCTTATAGTCTATATGGATACAACCTCACCGATAAGACTTAAGTTTGATTTCTCAGGGGACTGGAACTGATAGCAATATGGTCTTCAGATTTGGCTCAGCCCCTACTATCAAATCTACAAAATGTGTACAGATCCCAATATACATTGGTACAGAAAAATGTTAATAGAAACGAAATTGTTGACTTCTCCACTGACAGTAATAGCATTCTGGAAAATAACATTGAACTACACTTTACTACAAGTGGTCACTATGCCATTCCAATAATGAAACCGAAAGTGTTACTTTACAGTGAATGCCCTTTAAATGATAAACTGAACTAGAAGAACGTGTAAAAAAACTACAGAAGTAATTTGGACACCGTGTAAGTGAAAAACATCTGAAATTGGTGAAAGGTGGTATTATCAGAGACGTAGACTTGAAAATAATGATACAGTTTCTATGTATTTAAAATTTAATAACTAAAGATAGTTATAACCAGGACTTCTACACCTAAACCTGAGGAAGAGGTGCAGTGTTTCTGACCCCAAAAAGAAGAATTCAAAAGTTAATCCAGGCCCAACTCATATCTTTTACTGTTCAAAAATTCATTCATATTTACGAGGTTATTAATGACCTCTATAAAGTTCTCTACTAAACTATAGATCACAATATTACCCCCCCCCCCCCCAAAAGATAAAATGATGTAAGTATCACAGAACTTAAACCAATGGCCAAAAATCCAAAACAAACTAAGAGATCTACAACCAAGGATACAGTAGCATCTCATTTTAAAAAGAATTAGCAAAGGACCGTGGCAAATACAACTTTTTATGGTTATTTCTATTATGGGTGTGTCAATATTTCTCAGTTGAAATGTAAATATAGTTACAATAGTTATTTGTAATAAATAAGTTAAGTGTATAATTAATTGATACGTTTTTTTTTTTTAATAACTTCAAGCACATAACGAACCAGTTTTCTATCTAGTAATTGGTTTCAGATGTCTAGTTTCATACATATTTCACATTTTCTCAAATATTTAATTTGAATAATGATAAAAGAGGACATGACATCAATTCTTACTCAAATTTATTTATATAAAAATATCTGTCCAAATAGCTATTAGGAGATGGTAAAGGGGCAGCATGTTTGAGACAAGTAGGAACCGTGTATCTTTATGGAAAGCGGTAGTTGAATGCTGTACTGACCAAGAAAAGCCCAGTTTATTGCAGACGTCCACAAAAAATGTTTTCAAATTTACCATTAATGAGTCTATTATTAGGAGTTGGTGCAGTAAGCGTGTAAGTCTAGTTAAGATGTCGTAGACCAAGACCGTCCATTTAAAAACTACTGGTCCTGAGAAGAGTCGGTTTACTTTGATGTTAGCATGCACTGTCCATATAGGAAAGCTGCCTCCATATTTAATCTTTAGACGAAAGACCCTACCGGAAAGAGTTAAGTTTCTTGCTGGAATAATTATTCGTTGCCAAGAGAAGGGCTGAATGGATGACAAGTGAACACGCAACTGGTTAAAAACTGTTTGGAGTAAACGACCTGGGCCGCAATGAAGAAGAAATCACTATTGGTACTAGATGCATTCCGATGTCATGGATGCGCCACTGTGAAGAATATGCTGAACGCAGAATTAAACACTTTAATCTTTAGCTATCGTTGGATTGAAACAATTTGATGGCATGAACCATGTGTATCATATCTGATGAATAATTAGAAAACCAATGGATTATATTAAAACCCAGTTGTTCTGGTAAGCGTATTTATGTTCTCAAGCATTTCGTTCAATTGTTTCTGCTATAAAAGCCTTCCAAAATACTTGGACTGTGCAAGACATGAAATGTAAAAAGGAAATCCACCAGTTATGTAGGATACACTGCTTGTCACATCTGTAAAGAAATGGGACATTGGGTACCTCATGAGAACTCAGTAGTAATAAAGTCTATAGATATCTGGCACCCCTCCGATTCGCTTTGCTCCGAGCTACCGGATATATATATCTATGTACTCTATTACTACTATTTCCCGACCCGTGTGTATTAGTTATTCCTAGATTGTAAATTGTCAGGAGAAAAATATGGAGGTAGATATATGTATGTAATCTTATAAATAAAATGATTATACATGTTTTTGTCGTAAGTTTACATTGATTTAGTATAAAATTTTTATTTTCAGTTCCAGATGGAGATATTAATAAACTTATCAAGTGTCATATTCAGTATTATAGAGAGCATTTAAAACATTATACAACTTGAACACAAAAATTGAACAACAAAGGATTATTAAGTGCTCAATCGTTTCATAAAAATATTAAAAAACTGAACAAAAAACCAAAAGATATTAACTTGAATCAAAACCCTCCTATCTGTGAAGATATTTTTAAGACAATGAGGAGTTTTCTTTATGAAATTGAAATTATTCCCGAAATTGGAAGTTTTGACGCTAAAGTTAATGACAATGAAATTATTAAAGAAAAAATAATTCATGGGATAAATTTAGGAAACAAAATCAGTTACATTCAATAAAATCATGTGACATATGGATTATGGTTAGAGAAACTTATTAAATTTTGGGACATTTAAATTTTTTGTGAAAAATAAATATTATTGGAAATAATAAATTTTGTGGAACGAATGTTCCCGCGTGATTAATCACGTGGTTTCATTCGTTCCAGATAAGGGCACAGCAGGCCACTCTTTTTAGGATGCTCTTAGTTTCACTAATTATTTGTTTTGGTTTTCTCGTGCTAGGGTGGTGTATGTAGCTGTGTTTTGTTTGTTTGAATGTTCTTTGTTATGTAATAGCATTGTCGTCTCACTATTGACGATTGTTGTGTAATTATGTGCATTTGATTCTGGAACGGTATGATTTTTGGTAATGGCGGTGGCTCCGCGAAGTAAGGTTCCGCTTTTTAGTGTAAAAAATAAGTGGTTAACCTTTGTTCCCATTGAAACTCCAATTAATGTTTGCGTCTTTGGGTCATCCCATATGAAACGTTTATCTTCTTTTGCTAATGCCAATGTTGATTTGTTCAACTTGGGTCTCGATCCTCCTCTTTGTTCAATAAAACTGTTTGGTTATGGAGGTCTTTTGGTACGATCTGACCCACATAAACGTCTACTTCGTCCACATGATTTCCGGTTTACAAATATGGATATCGTGTTTTTACATTTGGGTTCAAACGATTTATGTGATATGTGTGTCACCCCACATATGTTGGCCAATAATATTTTGGCGTTTGCTAATTATGTTTTAGCATTTCCTGGTGTTAAATGTGTTATCATCTCCGAACTATTCCCTCGTAATATTGTATCTCATCCAACCAGCCATTCTCCAGCATTTCAACTACTCAAGCATCTCCAAGTACCAGCCAGGTCATTATTGCAGCTTCAGAAATGGTTACTGATGTGATGGTATCATCAAGTATTGGAATACGAGGCTTTCTTGTTACTAGAAACACTGTTAATTCATCTCTTGCAGATATTGTGTCTGTTTCAAACAGCCTTTCGTCTGCTCCTAGACTTTCAGTGCCTACATTGGTTTCAAATGCTAATAATTAGTCCAAATACAGATGTTTTCATTACTACTAGAGTCTTGTTTTGTAATATTAAAATAAATACCTTTTTTTATAAGAAAGAAAAATGCAAGTTATTCTATTTTTTATTCTATTCAAGTTTATATTTGTTGGAATTTTTCCTCATACTAAGCTTTTTTTTAAATGGCTATTTTTGGTTTAATTGTATTTTGTGCAAATACTTATTTTCTAGATACAGGATTCAGTTATTTGGAAAATTTCTCAGTTCGAAACAGATTATGTAATAGAACAACTTGTTAAACTCAACAAAATATCAAATTGTCGCTTTGAATTAAAGTCAATTCATGCGAAATGGATCAACAAAAAGTACAGTGAAAACCCTGACTGGTCAATATCTTTGGAGGAAGTACGTGAACCAGTTCAAGATTTTTTTTTTAAGTTAATGATTACAAAGTTTATTGAAAAAGGAAAAACCCAGGGTGGTAGGGTGGAGTCAAAAATTAATAAAAATTAGTAAACTATGTACGCTCTATAAAAGATTGCAAAATTTATCATTAACAATTTCAAAATTCATTCTATTTATGCCAAAAATACGTGGTTTAAAAACTAATGCTGAAGAAGGACATTGTCTTACTAGGAGCATTTTCGATAATGTGAATTGCGGTCCTACTAGGAGGTTTTTGATAATGCGCAATTGAATAGTAACTGAAAACAACATCTGTAACTAACAAGCCGTCCTACTAGGAGCGTTTTCGATCATGCAAAACTGAGAAACTATTAATAAAAATTTGATATTGTGTTTGTAAATAGAATTTATTTATACTTGTAATATTATTATATATTGATTTTACAATAAAATTTCTTTTATCAAATCTATTATATTAAAAATATGGGATTGCTTTTAAAGCATGAAAAGGAAACTGATATCTTTATACTCTATTAGTACTATTTTTAGAGAAAAAGTTGAAAGAGCATTAATCATAAGACTTTTAAAATCAAAGATAAAAGTAGTAACAAAAGCAGTCGAAACAAAACGTGTAGAATCCACCGACCCAGTGTGAGCATCTACTGTGGAATTGCAGGACATGGAGAGTTTTAATGCCTACAGCTATGACATCCTTTGACAAAAACCTTAACGAGCCAAAAGGAAACTACCAAACCCGTCAATACTGGTATTGGTCCGGAGAAATCTTTGAAATGTACAGAAGAAACAAAGGAAAAAATGCAAAATCAATAAAGTTAGCTATAACCCTGACATCTACACCTAAACAAGAGGGAGACATTCGAGTCTTTCTAGAAGACTGTTTGACAACAACCTGAACGAGCCAAAAGAAAACTACCGAACCTGTCAATACTGGTATTGGTGCGGAGAAATCTTTGAAATGTACAGAAGAAGCAAAGGAAAAAATGCGAAATCAATAAAGTTAGCTATAACCCTGACATCTACACCTAAACAAGAGAGAAGTGTCGTGTTCACCAATGTAAAAGGGCAGAATTGGAAAGTTTAGCCAGAGCCTTGATCAAACAATTGCAAACACTCACCAAATTATCTAATATTTATACCAACTTTTGTATGACAATCTCAAAATTACAGTCGAGATTTTGTGTTTAAACATCATTCGATGATCATACATAATTTCATAATTATTCTGGGAGCATTTTATTTATTTTCCCTGCCAAACGAAATTTTTCTGGAATAAATCAAGTAAT
Source organism: Nipponacmea schrenckii (assembly GCA_030562195.1). Lineage (NCBI taxonomy): Eukaryota > Metazoa > Mollusca > Gastropoda > Lottiidae > Nipponacmea > Nipponacmea schrenckii. The sequence continues at coordinate 6,712,261 of JAUJPP010000011.1, forward strand.
AAAAAAAAAAGCCTAACCATATAAAACATTTATAATTATTTTGGGCATGGCTTGAGTTTTAATTAATATCTCCATATTGATATTCAAAGCCAAATGTAACAAATTTAGATCTTTGTTTTACAGAGGAACATTATTTACAAAAGCCAGAGAATGTTACTAATATAACATGAAAAGGACAAGCTCTAATCTCTCTGCAGAAGAAACGGATAGAAAATCAAAAGAATCAAATCAAAAGAAACCAAGAAGAAGATGAACAAAAAGGTGAAGTGTTTGAGGCTGGTACAAATGTAAACATTTTGAATGAAAAGCAACAATTCGTTGCCGAGGGGATATACGTAGCAAAAAAAAGATGAAATTTTTTCGCAAGTGGTGGTTAGATCCGTACATGCAGTTGATAAATTTCCAGAACTACCAGCAAAAGTGGATGGTTTTGAGTTTTTAAATGAAGCAGTAATAAAAAGAGTTATACTTTGGAAAACTGAAAGGTTAAATAAATCCTCAAAACATATATATTAAAATCCGCTTACAGAGAAAAATTGAAAAGTGCTAACTACCATTAAATAAATAAAAAACAATTAATTTTCTTATGAAATTTCTAATGGCCATTAATAGTGTATCATAATAATAGATTTTCATGGCCATTATATTTTTCATTTTCATTTTTGATGGCCAGATGGAGAATTATTTAATTATCTACAGAAATTAATGGGATAAGTATTAATGGGCATTAAAATGGCAGAACCTCAAATTTCATGGCCATTATATAAGATAAGATTTAATGGACATTAACTAAAGACTGATCTCTAATTCATGGCCATTATTTTGGAAATTTAATGGGAATACTAACAAAAGAAATCCAATTAAAAATGTAGATTTTAAAGGTATTTTGATGGGCAAAATTAATTCTTTTAATGGGAAAAAATAATGGTAGAGTAATGGGCAATTAATGGTCAAACATGTAGTAGTGCACTAAAGTCAATTAAGAGAATAACACTTCCGGTTTATGTTGCTGAAAAATTGTTAAATGTAAAATGTGAAGTGGTTGATTGTGACCGAACACTGCTTTTAAGTAAAGATGTATGAAATCAACTGGTACCAAAACAGATTTTGTGAATGATACTGCCAATATATTGGGAAAAGATCTGAACTTGCAATACACTGAAAGTAGACACTGTGCCTTCCATCAGTGAAACATAAAACTGGTCTTCTGAGTGAATGTGTTCTATCAGAGAAGTCTAAAGAGCAAAAACAAAAATTGGTGGTTAAGCTACATAAAAAGTTTGGGCAGTTTGATCTGTGGAAGTGATAAGGTGTGTTTTGGATTCTCCGAGAAACTGTGTTTTGGACTCCCCAGAAAGTGTGTTTTGGACTCCCCAGGCAGTGTGTTTTGGACTCTCCGAAAAAGTGTGTTTCGGATTCTCCAAGAAAGTGTGTTTTGGACTATCTGAGGAAGTGAAAGTGTGTTTTGGACTCTCCGAAAAAGTGTGTTTCGGATTCTCCAAGAAAGTGTGTTTTGGACTCCCCGAGAAAGAGTGTTTTGGACTCCCCGAGAAAGAGTGTTTTGGACTCTCCGAAAAAGTGTGTTTCGGACTCTCCAAGAAAGTATGTTTTGGACTCTCCGAAAAAGTGTGTTTCGGATTCTCCAAGAAAGTGTGTTTTGGACTCTCTGAGGAAGTGAAAGTGTGTTTTGGACCCTCTGAGGAAGTGGGAAAGTGTGTTTTGGACTCTCTGAGGAAGTGAATAGGTTTGTTTTGGACTCTCTGAGGAATTGAGAAAGTGAATTTTGTTAGTGATTTTGTCTATAAAAAAAACTTTCAGGTAATAATAAATTGTTTGCTTTCATCTCATAATGTTCAATATGTCAAAATATGTTCTTCAAAATAAAATGACTAAATGGATGGTGTACGATTCCCAGTCTGGGATTATCAATAAAATAGGAAATAGAAGAAGTGAATACACGAGGTAAAGACATGCCTCACTTCCTATTGTTTACTATAAACCCTCATTGTATCTTGTCTATTAGCATTGAAAGCCAATCTAAATGTAATACTACCAAAAAGGTGTGTTGATTGCTTAGTTTTCATAGTCATTATTACAATCAAGGGCCTTATTCTCAAACACATAACACAGAAGACAACAATTGTTTATTTATACTGCTATGTTTCAATAAGTATCCTCTTATCGTTCTCAAGCAGATCAAACTACATGTAGTATTAATAAACATTAGTTGTTACCCATGAAAACTACTGTGTTATATGTATTAACCAGATAGAAATTTGATATAGGAGGAAGAATGTATTATATGAATATAAATCAGTATAATTTAGTAGATTTTTTGTCAGGACTTGTTGATGATTTGAATTTATTTCCATTCATGTCCAATTTGGACTTTTTACAATTCTAGTTTGGATATGTTTTTGATGAAAATGAACCAATAGTTAAAAGAACCTAAATTTAAGACCAAAAGAGATATATATATAAAACAACAAGCTGAAAAGTGTTCAGTAAGCCATTTGGAATGATTTCTTGTTAAACTAGCAGGTGAAATTAATACGGATTTATATTCATGGCCTGCTGAAGTAAACTTACAACAAATAAATCATTGCTATCAATTATAATCGGGGAATAATATTTCTGCTCATCCAGGTCAAGTCAATTTTTTTTTACAGTAGAATTAATGGTAAGAGAACTTATATACAGACTAAATTTTTTACTATTTTGAATATCAAAATAATATTTACCCCAAATAATTTGAAATATCCTGTTTTTGGTTTGACTCAAGACCTTGATTCACAGAAATATTTTAACTTCAACTATACTGGTACTTAAATAAGACAAAGAAATAAATCTATAAATAGAACAAAGATGGAATAACAGGATATCAATCAATTCCTTTTCAAATAAATATCTCAAATACACAAAATTCTAGGATTGGAGGATTTTGAAAATACCTTTTGCCAATAAGAAAATAGAAAAAAGATATTTTTTTTTTCAAAATTTTTACATACAATTATCAATTTGAACTTAATGTTTTGTTGGTAGGAATTTATCAAATTATCAAATTTCAATAAACTCATTATTCCATCTTTGCATCTTTAAGAAAACAAAGCTTAAATAACTAATACGAAATATATAAAATTGCGGGAAGACAGATTTTTTAGATTTTCTAGGAGTTCTATTGGCCACAAGACTAACAAACAATTATTGATGTTCAAATAAATAAATTAATTTCACAATAACAGAAAATGAAAGTTCAAACCTGAACATCTAAAATATGGTGAGTTTTTTGTGGTCTGATCTACGTTGTTTATGACGAGAGAGAGTCTGTTCTGATGTTTGTAGAATCTTAGTATTAATTAGGTTCCAGGGCAGTAATCAAATTAGATTGATATCATCAACATGAATAAGTCAAGCTCAATTCAAAACTAGGTAGATTAACAAAATTACAATTATACTATCAACAAAACATGAATATTGACCTAACAATTCAAACTACAAATTATTGATAAATTCAACAAAATATTTGTACTGTAGATAATCAATTAGAATAGTTGAACCTGGTAGTCAATAAAAGAAATGATTGACTACTACAATGAAATATGAAATTTAATGTATTCTCAAATAAAATTATGTCATCAATCAAGAATAGAATAGTTGATCTGAGTATCAATCAAGATATGAAGAGTTGACCTGGTGAATCCAATCAAGATAAAGAGTTGACTGTAGATCAATCAAGATATAAGAGTTGACCTGTAGTATCAATCAAAATAGAAGTATTGACCTGTAGCATCAATCAAGATAAAAGTTGACCTGTAGTATCAATCAAAATATAAGTATTGACCTGTAGTATCAATCAAGATAGAAGAGTTGACCTGTAGTATCAATCAAGATAGAAGAGTTGACCTGTAGTATCAATCAAGATATAAGAGTTGACCTGTAGTATCAATCAAGATATAAGAGTTGACCTGTAGTATCAATCAAAATAGAATAGTTGACCTGTAGTACCAATCAAGATAGAAGAGTTGACCTGGAGCATCAATCAAGATATAAGAGTTGACCTGTAGTATCAATCAAGATATAATAGTTGACCTGTAGTATCAATCAAAATAGAAGTATTGACCTGTAGTATCAATCAAGATAGAAGAGTTGACCTGTAGTATCAATCAAGATAGAATAGTTGACCTGTAGTATCAATCAAGATATAAGAGTTGACCTGTAGTATCAATCAAAATAGAAGTAGTTGACCTGTAGTATCAATCAAGATAGAAAATTGACCTGTAGTATCAATCAAGATATAAGAGTTAACCTGTAGCATCAATCAAAATATAAGAGTTGACCTGTAGTATCAATCAAGATATAAGAGTTGACCTGTAGTATCAATCAAAATAGAATAGTTGACCTGTAGTATCAATCAAAATAGAAGAGTTGACCTGTAGTATCAATCAAGATATAAGAGTTGACCTGTAGTATCAATCAAGATATAAGAGTTGACCTGTAGTATCAATCAAGATATAAGAGTTGACCTGTAGTATCAATCAAGATAGAATAGTTGACCTGTAGTATCAATCAAAATAGAAGTATTGACCTGTAGTATCAAAAGATAGAAGAGTTGACCTGGAGCATCAATCAAGATAGAATAGTTGACCTGTAGTATCAATCAAGATAGAATAGTTGACCTGTAGTATCAATCAAGATAGAATAGTTGACCTGTAGTATTAATCAAGATATAAGAGTTGAGGATCCGAGCTAGCCTTAACCTCTACTCTAATAATAGTATTCTTACCTATTTTGATTTCTAGCCAGTGATTCTTTTAATCTTTTTAATTCTTTGTTAACATTTCTTAATTCCTCATCTGTTTTTAACAGCTACAATTAAAAAAAATATTATGAAGTGAAATGTGCTATTTTTCTGTGCCTGATGAGGTTAATAAACACTTTTACCAATTATAATATTATAATTAGTGCCAGAGCAGCAGCTACAACTCAAATTGTAAAAATGTATAGCTGATAAGGACTTGATTCCAGTTTCTAAAAGTCAGCCAGTCCGACCTTCAGAAATATCAGGAAGAAAAGGAATAAAAATGGACAGGATCCCTATGGAAATTGAGCCCTAGATGTTTATACTTATTATAATATTTCTTTGTGAAAAATATAATCAACCTCTTCTTTAAATCACTAGAATTCTATCAACCAGCTTGTGGTTATTGACTAACCTCTCAACCTTGATCTTTCTCACTTTACTTTTACTTGATTATGAATAGAGTTCATTTCATAAATTACTTGCACCTTGTGGGCTTAAGAAGATGGGCAGGGCAGTGTGCAATCAGGGAAATTTTGCAATAAGACGTTATAAAAGAGTACATACCTGAATATTAAGGTGTCTGTCAGATTTAGAATGAAGATCTTGTTCACTAATATGTTTTTTACTAGGTAGTTTGCCCAATTGTCCACCACTAGGATGCTTTCTCAGCTCATGTAGATTTCCTGCAAATAGAAGACAATTCAAAATTAAGCTACTTTATATCAATTTATTTACCAGCGTGAGCTAATTATAGCTATTGTATAGTCGAAATATTTATTTTACCAGCTGCTTGAGCTTAATTACAGCTATCTGAATAATCATCTAAATATTCACTTTACCAGCTGATAGAGCTCAATTTCAGCTATCTGTATAGTCATCTCAATATTCACTTTACCAGCTGATAGAGCTAAATTACAGCTATCTATATAGTCATCTAAATATTCACTTTACCAGCTGATAGAGCTTAATTTCACATATGTATAGTCATCTAAATATTGACTTTATCAGCTGATAAAGCTGAATTTCAATATATGTATAATCATCTAAATATATATTTCCCAGCTCATTTTGAAACGGATGTATTGGGTTTCAAATGGTCTACAATAACATAAAACACACTGCTTGACTATTATATTGAATGATTAATACAGGTATATTATTTGTAGTGAATAGAGACAATGGAAATGAAATGACTATTCTATTCTATTCTGACTAAACTATTCTGCACCTACTGGGTTATATAATATAAATACAAACTAAAAGTATTGCAGTGTATAATGAGGTAAAAATTTCCAGGATGGCATCAATAGTTGTTTTACTAACTGTTTAAAACAAATACTTTCATTTGCAATTAAATTTAATTTGCAAAAACAAGAATCTCAATGGCAGATTCTTTTTTATATCACAGTTTTACAGGACCACCAAAGTGTTCAATATTAAGGCTCTAGGAGTGTTATAAATAATCAAGCTATTTGGACTGTTTAAACAAGGATCAAACAGATATATAGATAGAGAAGAATAGACAGGACTATAAGACAGGGTGTGTGGGGGTCCACCAACACCTAAATAAACAACCCTTATCTCATATACCTGATATATATTATACTACTCATGTATTTAACATTATCTCATATATATACACTTTATCATATCACCATACTAATTTATATATATCATATTTAATACCCTGAGTACAATGATTATCAGGGACACAGTCATCTGGATATTTGCTTAACTAGCCGATAGAGCTTAACTTGAGCTATCTGTTTAGTCATCTAAATAGTTACTTTACCAGCTGATAGAGCTCAAATACAACTTCCAACTGATAGAGCTTAATCACAGCTATCTGTATAGTCATCTAAATATTTACTTTACCAGCTGATAGAGCTGAATTTCAGCTTTCTGTATTATCATCTAAATAAGGACTTTACTAGCTGATAGAGCTCAATTTCAGCTATCTGTATAGTCATCTAAATAGTTTCTTTACCAGCTGATAGATCTCAATTTCAACTATCTGTATATAGTTATCTAAATATTGACTTTACCAGCTGATAGAGCTCAATTTCAGCTAATCTGTCTAGTCATCAGACTTCTGGTTCTTCAGAAATTCAACAGTAATATATTGTTTAGGCATCTGTACATCTGTAGCTAGAGAAGACTGTTGTTTAAATACCAGCTGATATATTATTTAAACCCCCAGAATAATACAGATATAAAATAGTTTAAATTGGATAGATGAATGAAAACATGCCATCCACTATACGTTATTGTATTGTATTCTAGACCAGTAGGGAGGGGGGACTGTAATAAAAAAAAATGTTTACTTTTACAAATTCTCCAAACACCTGACATCAAAATACACAGAATTATCTGATTCAGGTCAGATTTTCTCAGATATTATGGCTCATTAATTCTAGAACAAACGATCATGTTTACAGACTAATTAACGATAATGAGAGAGAAGTTTTATACTAGTTTTTATCACCATATGGTCAGTGTGAATGGAGAGTTGTTTAAAATGATATATAGAAGTAATTTGAAGGTTCTCAGACTGTCACATGACAATAGATGTATATAATATAACAAAGACTACATGTAGAGGGCTATTTTATATTCTACAGGCAGATATCTATCACTGGTCCAGTTTCAAGTCAACAATAAAAGGTATAGTCTATTCTCTTAATTTGGATATTTTTGAATAATTCACCTGAATGTCTACATATCTTAATATTGTCTAAAACATTTGTAATATTTTGGATATTTCAATACAAAAACTGTATTGGTCTTTTTAACTTTTCTAAAGATAAATTCATTTATTTTATTTTCTTATTTTGGATATTTTTGCATTATTTACCTGAATATCGAAATACTGCCTTTTGGTATTTGTAATAGTTCTGTAATTTATATACCAAAACCATAGCATAAAAAACAGTATTGGTCTTATTAATTTTTCGATAAATTCAATCGTCCAGTCTGATATTCGCATGTTTTTGTTATACTTTTGGTCTGTCTTTGATAAGCTAAGTTGCTTCTGAGACATCCTTGATGGTGACTTAATTTTGAATGTTTGGGATGCGCATGGTAGTGAGTAAGTTAATTAGAGTTTATAACATGGTACTAGGTGTAAATTTAATGTTTTTTGCTTAAGTTACCTGTATGCCTTCATACCTAGATATTGTCTGTTTTAATATTTGTAATATTTTTGTTATTCTAAAATAAGCCTTGTTTAAAACTGATATTAGTCTTATTAACATAATCATTCTGAAGCTAACTCAGTCTTATTTCATGTCTAATAAACTTGGAAGTTGAACATCCTTATTTTTATAATCTCTCAAATCACTTCTATTACAGAGAAACAAATGATCTATAACACTTTAGTAGTGTCACCCTTTAAAACACACACAGCTGCACATAACTTTAATAATATATTTTGATAATACAGTGTCTGTCACTATATAGATATGGATCATGATATCTGAACTTTTTATACTGTATAAAAACCTTGGTGACAATTCATCACTGTTACAATAATAATTTATCTTTATATCAAACTAAATTTGTAGACTATCATCTTTTACATCAAAACACTCCTTCTGTTTAATAATACATATATGCGAGGCAACTAAACGCTAGGCAACTGAACGCTAGGCAACTAAACGCTAGGCAACTAAACGCTAGGTAACTAAACGCTAGGTAACTAAACACTAGGTAACTAAACGCCAGGCAACTAAACACTAGGTAACTAAACGCCAGGCAACTAACCGCCAGGCAACTAAACGCTATGCAACTAAAAGCAAAGCAACTAAACGCTATGCAACTAAACGCTATGCAACTAAAAGCTATGCAACTAAATGCCATGCAACTAAAAACCAGGCAACTAAATGCTATGCAACTAAATGCTATGCAACTAAAAGCTATGCAATTAAACACCGGGCAACCAAAAGCCAGGCAACCAAACGCAGATCAGATATATATAGCACCAAATTTCATTCTATTAATAAGAAAAATGTCAAAACCTTTATTAGAATGCAATGATAACCATTGAGCCTTCATAGCACTGTTTTTATTATTGAATCTGAATTCTTAAAATATTTATTGTTACAGCCCTATCCTAAATATATAACCTATGATAATCCAATAAATATAACCTATGATAATCCCAAATATATAACCTATGATAATCCCAAATATATAACCTATGATAATCCAATAAATATAACCTATGATAATCCCAAATATATAAACCTATGATAAAACCAAATATATAAACCTATGATAATCCCAAATATATAACCTATGATAATCCCAAATATATAACCTATGATAATCCCAAATATATAACCTATGATAATCCCAAATATATAACCTATGATAATCCCAAATATATAAACCTATGATAATCCCAAATATATAAAACCCATGATAATCCCAAATATATAAACATATGATAATCCCAAATATATAAACCTATGATAATCCCAAATATATAAACCTATGATAAATCCCCAAAAATATAAACCTATGATAAAACCAAATATATAAACCTATGATAATCCCAAATATATAACCTATGATAATCCCAAATATATAACCTATGATAATCCCAAATATATAAACCTATGATAATCCCAAATATATAAACCTATGATAATCCCAAATATATAAAACCCATGATAATCCAATAAATATAACCTATGATAATCCCAAAATATAACCTATGATAATCCCCAAAAATATAACCTATGATAATCCAAATATATAAACCTATGATAATCCCAAATATATAAACCTATGATAATCCCAAATATATAAACCTATGATAATCCCAAATATATAAAACCCATGATAATCCCAAATATATAAACCTATGATAAATCCAAATATATAAACCTATGATAATCCCAAATATATAACCTATGATAATCCCAAATATATAAACCTATGGTAATCCCAAATATATAACCTATGATAATCCCAAATATATAACCTATGATAATCCAATAAATATAACCTATGATATCCCAAAATATAACCTATGATAATCCAATAAATATAACCTATGATAATCCCAAATATATAACCTATGATAATCCCAAATATATAACCTATGACAATCCCAAATATATAAACTATGATTATCCCATAAATATAACCTATGATAATCCCAAATATATAACCTATGATAATCCCAAATATATAACCTATGATAATCCCAAATATATAACCTATGATAACCCCAAATATATAACCTATGATAATCCCAAAATATAACCTATGATAATCCAATAAATATAACCTATGATAATCCCAAATATATAACCTATGATAATCCCAAATATATAACCTATGATAATCCCAAATATATAACCTATGATAATCCCAAATATATAACCTATGATAATCCCAAATATATAACCTATGATAATCCCAAATATATAAACTATGATATTTTGATAGCTAAAGTTAATATCAGTCAGACCATTGTCCCTATTAAAAAAATACAAATATTGTTTACCAAATTATTCAAATCTAAAATACAAACAGCTAGTTTGTTATTATTTTATATTTCTATACCAATGTCAACAGTTTTATTTAAAATGTTAAAAATATTTGTGACGATTTCCTTGTTGTTGTCAACTTCAATAATATCATTTTGTCAGGTCATGTATTTACCAATTTATTATAAGACACCTTTATTACACTGTATTGTGTTTTATGCAATTTTATTGTCAAGAGGATTTATTTCAAGGAACACCATTATAATTCAACCTGGAAAAACCTTAAATACTTTTTTATATTAATGTGTATGAATGTAAAAAAAAACCTTGGTACAATGAATAATGCTTTAGATTTTATAAGAAAGTTTTGCTATGCTATTTTACTTAAACATTTAAAAAACTAAGTTTTTTTTAGAAATAAAAATCCTAGGATAGGCCAATCCTAGATACAGTGTTAGAAGTTATAGTCAGGATATATAATGTACTTAAATTTGTCAAAATATCCACAAGAACAGATATATTTTTAAAAAAAGCAGCCCTGTCTTAATTAAAGAATGAATGTTTCAAATCCACAAGAAAAAAAACACAGTCAATTAGAGGGAAATAGACTTAAATCATATTTGAATATTGAAAACTAATAACCACGAAGTTTCAACCAAAATTTCACACAAATCAGGGTATTGTACAAGACTGGCAAGTACAGCCAAAACAACAACCCTGGATTTAAAGTGAATCAAAGATTAAGAGGCCAATTAGAGACAGTGTTAGAAGTTATAGTCAGGATATATAATGTACTTAGATTTGTCAAAATATACCACAAGAACAGATATATTTTTAAAAAGCAACCCTGTCTTTATTAAAGAATGAATGTTTAAAATCCACAAGAAAAAAACACAGTCAATTAGAGGGAAATAGACTTAAATAATTTGAATATTGAAAACTAATAACCACTGTAGTTTCAACCAAAATTTCACACAAATCAGGGTATTGTACAAGAGAAGCAATGTTTAAATGAATCAAAGATCTAAGCAACAATAATTATAAAATTGGATGTTAAATGTGTAATTAAACAATAGAAGTTAATGAAACAATTATTGTTTAATGAGAACTTGCTAATGAATGTAACGTTATGTATGTATAATAAACTTGTTGTTTAAATGTGAATATAATAAATAGAGTCTATATCTATAATATATTATAATAATTGTTGTCACTAAATGTGCAGTGATACTTCTTAATGTCCTACAAGGATTGCATCTTGTCATAAAGATAAACCATTTAGACTGGTTTTAACTTTGACATTTGAAATGCACTAAAACTAGGTGACAAACTAACAATATAAACGTTACATTGTTTGTTACATGATATACTGAAAATAAAGTCAGTCAATCAGTAGACACTGTCGAGTCAGTAGTAGGGTATATATCCTTGAATTCTGTAAGTATCTTTCTTTATTTACATATATTTAGTAATATTTGTTAACATTGTAAGAAAGGAAGAAACCACTATATTTTACAAGGATAACATCTTAGGATAACAACTTAGGTTCACAGAGTCAAACCTCTTGGCATTGATCTTTCCAGGATTATCCGTACCCAATAACAGCTAGGTGGACTGGAATTATGAGTGAAGATGAGTCATCGAACTTTCACAATCACATGCCTATCGTGATCAGAACACACAGCTGCCATTTGCTGGGTGTAAATACCAACACTCTAACCAACAGTGCTATAGAACCTCATAGTAAGGTTTGACTTGCTGAGTAATTTGTTTATGCTTGGTGCATTCTGTTAAGTATTTCTCTATTTTGTACTAAGATTGATTCATAAACTTTGTGGAGAAACAAGCTCTTAGTGAATTCAGCATAACTTTTTCTGTACACAAATTTACAATTTGTTAACATTAAAATCAAATACAGTTACTGTTATAATAGCTTCATATACAATTTCTATGACATAAAAAAGATGGTTAATGCAGTCAAGGTATAAGTATAACTAAATTTAAATTAATATTTATATACGAATCTCTGAATTGAGGCTACTATATCTTGAAACTTGTAACTAAGTGGTTGGATTAATCAGACTCTAAATCTGTAGACATGATTTTACATTTTTAAAAGGTTAGACAAAAACGCTTGGTGGTTGTGTAAGCAACCAAATCTTTATAAATCCATTTTTTTTTAAACATTAATGATTTTATATCGTAACATAATCTTGAGTAACCTGAGATGTTCTAGGGCTTGTCTAAAATCTAAAAATTGATGTTTTTTTAGTTAAAATATCATCTTAAATCACTTGTCCATCAAGGTAACATACACCTTCATAGAACTAACAATATAGTCAACAATTGTTAATGTAATAGAGACATTGATAGCATGGTTTTAACAGAATTGATTTTCTGTTAGCATTTTGAAGATGTAGAATCACCAATTTAAACGCAAGCTCTTAAATTGGAAAAAAAAGTCTTAAGAACATTTTATGTGTGAATTATTTTAACTGTATTAAAAGATGACATAAATCTGTATGCTGGATAGGATTGACGACAATATACATGCCTTAAGGCTCGCTTTCATTGGGCCCGATAAATTGCCGAATGCAAACAGGGAGTTTTTTTGGGTTTCTGAAACCGTAATGGTTCGGCATTTAACTTGTGAAACACAAAAAAGGTACTTTAAAGTCAGCTTTTTCGCTAAATGGAAACGCAACATTGAATTTTAACTGATATTTCATAAGAGACTGACTGTTCCACAGGAAGAAAGTCTTTGTGTTCTTAAAACATGTTGGACTTTAGGCTACTAGGGCTAAATTAGTTCTTCAATGTTAACATTGTGTTGTTCTGTAGAGTATCCTATTCTGATTAATTGAATATGGACCTGTTAAACAAGTGGTATAAGTTTCTATAAACTCCTTTGAATCAATGGTCAAGGACACTAGTGAAATGGTTTGTGTGTGTCTATTTTACTGCAGACTATACTGTGGGTGTATAAAAACTTCCTTTAGTAAGATAACATTAGTATGTAAAATAGGACAAGATAGGAATATAAATGAGATAGGGTTGAAGAAGGCTGAAAGAAGGGTTTAAGAGGGGTATAATGTTTACATAGTTCAGCCTAGTATACTTATTATACACTGTAATATTATTACAATAAATACATATATCCCTCACAATATTATTATAATTACATTTTACTCTATATAAATGGATATACACACTGTATATTATTATACTGTTATACAGCATTACTCATACATATTATTGAAGCACTTATATTAATACACTATTATGGACTTACTCATTAGTTATTGAACTGATTAGGAATACTATTCATTTAATTACACTATTGACTATATTCTCTTTAATTACACTATTATGGACATACTACTTCTCTTTAATTACACTATTATGGACATACTACTTCTCTTTAATTACACTATTATGGACATACTACTTCTCTTTAATATAAGCATTGCTTAATTGCTCATTAAAGAGAAGTAGTATGTCCATAATAGTGTAATTAAAGAAAAGTAGTATATCCATAATAGTGTAATTCAAGAGAAGTAGTATATCTATAATAGTGTAATTAAAGAGAAGTAGTATATCTATAATAGTGTAATTAAAGAGAAGTAGTATATCCATAATAGTGTAATTAAAGAAAAGTAGTATATCCATAAAAGTGTAATTAAGCATTAACATGAAAACATGTTTCAACTATCAAAACCTTATAAAACTGTTCAATTTTTATGATCATTATCATAATTAGCACACTTTCTGAATGTAGCTTTGATTATATTTATAATTTACCTAACATGATTTTGACTAATCTGTTTGCAAACATTGAGGGCAACCTGTAAAAAGTTGAACCTGTCCAAGTCATCATCAATATAAATGATCATACCCAATTTCATTCAAATCCAAAGAAAACTGTCTCTCAAGAAAAGTTAACAAACTGACGCAGCAATATACCTCCCCATTTCAATGTGGGTGTATAAATATGACAACATAAACAGGGTAAATTGTTAATATAAATAAAAATTTCTTTCAGAATTAACAAATTTATGTGCTTTATCCTATATGAATACAGTAAGACTTACTAAGGCTGGTTGTATTTCTATAACGGTGAGCATGTTTCTGAATGGACAATTCAATACAATACTAACTGAATGAAGTAAACTGTACTAGCCATTGTTAGAAATAGACCAACAGGTGTCAACTTATACAATATAACAAAGAACTGCACTTTCCATTGCCTTCATATCAAACAAATAATATCAATAATTCTTTAACCTTCAAAATATTCACAAGGTCATTGTAGAGAACATGTCTTGGTAGATATTAGAGGTAAAGCTCACATTAGTCTAACACAGGGAAACAGTCACAGGAATCAAAATATTCCCTACCCTGAAGGGAACACTAATATGTTTGGTACAATATCTACATTGGCCTTCACCCTATATTCCCTACCTAGGGACTATAATATATATAAATTTCTAGTTACTATTTATTTATTCTATTAAATGATTAAACGAAACATCTATAAAAATCTGTATTTAGAAATTTTATGTATCAACTTTATATGTATATTGGACACTGATAACAAAAGACTACACCATTATAAATTTCAGTTCGAAATTTGTCCTTAAAATTACTGGAGGGGGCGCAGTAGCTCAGTGAGTTAGATGCTTGCTCCCTTACCTGACGGGGCAGGTTCATCCTGGCAAAGGTTGAGATGACTCAGTGAGGTAGAAGCATGCTTGCTCGCTAACCTGAGGGGGGGCAGGGTTCCATCCTGGCAAAGGTTGAAATAAACTTTGTTTTTCAGTAGTTCGCCTTGTGGTGATGCTAGTTGGAGGGACTAATGGGAAAAAGGTCTAGTCGTTTGGAGGGCAATAAATTGAGAAACCGTGTGCTAAAGCTGTGCATTTCAAAGTCCGTGACAGTTGGAAATAATAAAAAATAATAGGATTATGCTGCTGTCCTGGCATATTTCACTCATTGCAACCTGCATGATTTGTCTCTATTAGCTCATAAGGATGTTGAACTCCATTCATTTCATTTTTTCCAATTATCGGTACCGGTAATCTAAAACTAAGCATTTTTAAGCAAAAGCTACTTTAGTGTAATTGCAGGAACCTTGGACATCTCATTTAAAACTGAAATGGTGCAAACAATCCAATCATTGTCTCTTATACACATACAAAATTAAGACAACCTCTTTACAATGTCTTTAAGGCAAGGGAAAGTTAACTGTTAATTTTCTAGAATAACATAACACACCAAACTATAGGGAGAATGAATATAGTTTGTAGAGTAAATATATATGAGAAGAGGTTTGGTTATAAGTAAGTTATGATATGAATAAGGTTTAGACAAGTTTTATATCTGATATTATGTTTATGCTTGGTTGGTTATTATTTAGAATCTCAAGTATACATCTAACAATATATCATATTAGGACATGCTTCACTAACTACAGCTTCATATACCTTGGTATACAGGGTTGGTTAAAATAGTAGTAAAACTTAAGTCTTTAACATAAATTTACCCCCTTAACATTAACAACATGATGTGCCAAGAACGGTTCCAAAATAAGAATGCAAACGGTTGACTGAGTGCTCTCAGACCCTTTCCTATGGTAAATATAGACATCTATCTAACCCAGATGAAAGCAATGGTGCAGAATTATGATAAATTTGGCGGACAATGTGCATGCAAAATCAAAACTTTCTATTAAGACATATCTGTTCTGCTGAAATTAATTTTTTCTGAGCATTCAAAACATTGTAAGATAGTGGTAAACCTAAACTTATATTGTACATGTGATATAGAAGGTCAGTGAGATGTAAAATAAGAGTAAGGTAGTTATTAGTTCTGGATGATATTCAATAGGCAGATTATAAAACCGGATAAACATTCAATAGATAAAATACACCTTAAATCACTGAGTTAGTCTAGTCTATATCTATAGATTCATCTTCACAATGTCAAGGTATTACTAACTTCATATTATACATCTTCACAATGTCAATCTATTTACAAACTTCATACTTATACATCTTCACAATGTCAAGCTATTACAAACTTCATCTTATACATCTTCACAATGTCAAGCTATTACAAACTTCATCTTATACATCTTCACAATGTCAAGCTATTACAAACTTCATCTTATACATCTTCACAATGTCAAGCTATTACAAACTTCATCTTATACATCTTCACAATGTCAATCTATTACAAACTTCATCTTATACATCTTCACAATGTCAAGCTATTACAAACTTCATCTTATACATCTTCACAATGTCAAGCTATTACAAACTTCATCTTATACATCTTCACAATGTCAAGCTATTACAAACTTCATCTTATACATCTTCACAATGTCAAGCTATTACAAACTTCATCTTATACATCTTCACTATGTCAATCTATTACAAACTTCATCTTATATATCTTCACTATGTCAAACTATTACAAACTTCATCTTATACATCTTCACAATGTCAAGCTATTACAAACTTCATCTTATACATCTTCACAATGTCAATCTATTACAAACTTCATCTTATACATCTTCACAATGTCAATCTATTACAAACTTCATCTTATACATCTTCACAATGTCAAGCTATTACAAACTTCATCTTATACATCTTCACAATATCAAACTATTACAAACTTCATAGTTATACATCTTAATAATAACTGCAATCAAGGTATAAGACAACTCCCAATATCTTGACATTGTGAAGATGCTATAGGGTCGATAGGGTTTTAATAGGTCATGTAGTTAACCAGTAAAGAGGTGTATTACATAGGCCATGAGAAATTTTCGGTCAAATTTAGGAGTTAATTTTTAATTGGATATACGTTTAATTTAGAATTAATTTGGAGGACTAGACGAAATGGGTAGGTGGTACATCCAGTATATAAATGCTCTTAACGTTAAATTGGATCAAATAGTTTGACAATAAATTGAGGTTGTGTTGATCTAATCACATATCATATATAACTTAATACATACACCATGTCATCTTGTACAACAGGCAATATATGAAAAAAAAAAATTAAATTTGGCAAAACTATTCCTCAAATTAGTTCAGAAGGCATTATAAACACAGGAATGATGATAAATTCAATTTTTTAATAGATATAATAATATTTAAGAACTGTGGTAAAGTTATAGGTGTTTATTGAAGGTCGGAGGTCAAAATAGGTCAGCAGTCTTTCCATGTCAAAAATTATTTTTGAACCAGTCTTGAAATCACATCGATCTACCTGAATTAAATGAGACACAGAAGGTTTCAATAAATTGGATAAAAACTAGCATTTTGTGTGTTGATAAGTTGATTTCAACAGGTTTTGAAAACTCAAAAACTTAAAAGTTTCTCTGTGCAAAACCTGTCTTTTAAAGTGGCATTGACACTTTCACCAGTTGCATATACCAATCACAGTCATGACTGCATCTTTCATGCTACAGAGATGAGAATAATAGTTGTGTTGGAAACATCTAATTATTTTTATTTGCAACCTAATGCAACTTGTGATTGTTATGGTGTGAGGATATCTTTAGCTTGATCTCAAACCTTATTAATTCTGATTACAGTATAATTTCGTGTATAAGGCGCAGGTTTTTACCCTAAAAGGGTCCTACCAAAGGGGGGGTGCGTACTATATACTGTTAAAAAAAATTTATTATTTTTCCACACGAAAATGGCGCAAATCGATATTGAGGATCCACCATTTTGTCTACGTTCATGGACATTCACGGTAAAATTCATTTGTGTAAAAGATTATTATTATTATTTGCATCCTAATGCAACTTGTGATTGTTATGGTGTGAGGGTATCTTAGGCTTGATCTCAAACTTCACCTTATTTATTCCCTCAAGCAAACCAACTGATATCAGCATGTTTTAATTAAGTCAAGTTTCAAACTAACAAAAAATATTCCCATTTTCCCAACACTATCAAGATAAATCTTTATGAATTATAAATTAAGTTTTAAGGACGAATAGAAGTCAAAAGACAATTATTTTTTATTAGGCTCATTGAATATGTAATCTAACATCAAAATGACAAGACAGAATATAAACAGATTGAGGTAGAGACAGTATATCTAACAAATTACTATATTACTTATCAGTTTTACTATACACAGGGGAGCAAGATGGTCAGTTATGTTATTATCTCAAACTTTCTTCGTTTATCCTTGATTACAGCATTAAGAGCTTAAAAGATTCAAGTACTCTAGATTTCAATATTCAGCAGCATTTTGATGGAAGTATTTATTCTACTGAAGACATATTAGATAACCTGTTCCTATTTTCAACACTAAGACGTCCAGTATGGTTCAGTATAGGTCAGGTTTAGGTTATAGTTGTAGCTGCAGCCAAAGAATTGCCAAAACTGTTAAAGTGGATTTCAGGTTTAGTTTTGCGGTTCGGATAGCCTGTACTTGCTTTTATTATTATCAGATTAACAAATATATTGACGTTACAATAATCACATCGTTTTGTATCTTTTCAGATGAACCAAGCCTTTTCGTTTTCAACTTCACGATCCAGTTTATCGTTCACGGAGGTTGTCCAGCTATCCAACATGGCGAGCTACGGCCTCCCTACAAACTTACTTTTCTGTAAACTCTGTCAAAAGATTTACAAAGAGCCGAAATTACTGCCTTGTTTACACACCTACTGTCAAGAATGTTTGGAACAACAAACACAAGAGACTAACAGAGTTACCTGCTCTTTATGTGGATATTCTATGATCTCTCCACTAGAGGGAGTTGCAGGTTTGACAACCAATATTTTCGCAGAACGAGTTGTGAAACAATACATCGATAAAATTCAAGAATTTGCTAAAACTGATGAAGTCACTGCAAATTTATCTAACAGAAATTCAGTGAGTGATACACAAGTTTATGAGTCTCTTGTAGAAAGAGCCAAATACTCACCGAACAGTTTGTCCTTATTTTCGATACAAAAGAGAGATAACTCTAGTGATATCAACATGGATCTGGTGAAATAGGTGCAAATTCCCCAAATTTCACACCAACCAGACTTGGTACAAAGTCATACTTCTTCGACAGATTCCCAATATAATATGGTGATGAAGTTATCCAACCACATGGACCACAAGCTCATGGCCCTACAAGGGGAAGCACTACGTGTTACTTACGCCATAGACTCCATCAACCAGACCATTAACGACTGGCGAGAGAATAGATATCAACTTAAACGGAAAGTGGAAGAGAGGTCCAACATGTTGCAGCATCAGATACGACGCCATGAGAAACGATTGATGGCAGAAATAGATAATCGTTACCATGAAGACAAAATGATGAAAGACGCTGAAACTTCGAAACTCATTTTACGTCAAAATCTGAAAGGAATTCTTCAAACTGTGGAATTTTTAAAACAAGTTCAAGATTACGCTTCTGATGAAGAAATTCTCAATTTAAAGGACAGGCTAATGTCCTGTTCTGTGAATATCTCAGAAGTTAAAATAAAATGGCAGGAATTAGTGATGGAAATACCAGATGACTCACTGGAACATTTAATGGTGACTGACTTTGGAAAATTATCAAAATCAGAAAAATCTTCAGTCGTGTTTTTACCTGGTTCTCTGGAAATGGAAAAAGACATGAATGCAGATGAAAATGTATTCAATGATTCTTTTTTGAATGATCAAATATTTTCGTATACCCGAAGCCCTCAGAACAGTCGTAGATTTCGTAACCGAAGTTCTCGTGTGAGTGAGACTGACATAGAAACTGATGGCAACACAAGTGATGCGTCAGTGACAGTTGATCAATTCCGTACAATGAGAGAATCATTTAAACAAAGGCGACGGCAACTACTGGGGGAAACTGGCGAACCTAGTGATCTGAAAGAAGAAAACTTTCCAATTCTTCAAGACCCTTTCATCAGATGGAATTCTTCTAAACGTAAACAGGTTCGATCTTTTGCTGGAACTTCTTCAGTGCGGTACGACAATCCCCACTTTTTAAATGACTCTCAGCTTAATATGGAACCCATTTCTCCGCTTCCACCAAACGCTTCATCAAGGGACATAACTGACAGGAATGTGATCTCAGAACAGATGGCGCACCTATCTAACGAACATCGTGAAGATAAGATCAAACGCATGCAAGAATTAAGAGAGAGTTGGAAAAGACGTAAAGAATTTTTAATGAAGAATGATGGGTATATAAGCCCCAGTGCAGACGCGCCTCCAGTTTTCGATTATGAAGAAAAGGTTCAAGAAATGATTGATGAAACGCCATCTGCTGTAAAACAGAGTCGTATGAAACTATTGAGAAATCGATTGAACGTAATACGACAACACTTTCGAACAGATGCACCAACAACTTCAACTGAAATTGAAGATGTGGAGAATGTAGATGAAATCTCAACAGCAGGCGTCGTGCGGAGAAACAAACCGAAAGAAAAAAAGGAAAAACGGTGGTCTGGAATATTTCGAATTAAAGACTCGAAAAGCAAGAGTCTGTCATCACGTGACAGCAAGGAATTGGTTCTCGACGAATTTGACACTCTTGAAGATGATGTTATAACGTCCAATGAGAAAAAAGGAACTGAGTCAATAAGGTCAAGAACAAGTGGATTAACTCGTAAAAAACTTCAACAAATGCGTGAGAGCGTGAGAAAGAAGACACAAAGATGGCGGACCATCAATTCAGTGTAGTGATTCAATAATACAGGAAATATTCTTTCTTACAAAACCAACTGTATAAATGACATGTAGAGGCCTGTTTGAAACAGACATAATGTATATCTATTACCTGTCCATAAAATGTGGTTTACTTGCTACAGTGAAACACAGTAAAAACATAATAGTTTTGCATGTGTTGGGAATATGGCCATTTTGTTTTTATTAATTTGTGTTGGAAAGAGTGTAGTGCCTGTAAATCAGAACCAACTTTCAGTTGTCTTCCATTTTTGTTTGATATTTATATTGATATTTATATTGTTGGCAATATCTAAAATGGATAATAATTCTTAGAATGAACATAAAATTTGAAAATATCAAACTGGGCCAATTTCTATTGCTCTATTCATCAGCAAATATACCTGCTGCCATTAATAACATAAAAAAATAAATAAATATCTATAAAAACTAAGTAATTAACCATAAGGATGCATTTGATTATTGAAAAATGATTTATAGTTTAAGTGTTTTTCAAATTTTAGGGGATTCTGTTACTTCTGACATCAAGTAAGTTCACTGATGAAAAAATACTCATATTGACCATTATTAAGAACTTAAATTTTATTTTCATTCTAAGACACAGTATTTTAAGTTGGTTGTAGTATAAATGAATATTCTATAAATAAATGTATACATGGAACAGGTTGATGTATTTTCAAGTCTTTTTATCTAATTATTTTCTAAATTTATTTTCAACATTTATTCTTGTGAAATATAAGATAAAACTCTATTTTCTTTCAATACTCTGATAAGGTACAGAACAGTAGGATATAAAACTCTATTTCATTTCAATATCCCGTTAATAATCCTGAAGCGACATTTAGGGGTAGGAAGCACATGAATAATGAACACAGTATTTATGGTATAGCACTCCTCAATTTAATACAATAACAGGGCAAAACTTCATTTAATTCAAACCATTGTCCACTTCCATGAGACAATATAACAGCAGGACAATCAATTTTAATAACAACAAAATCTAATTTATAACTCACCCTTCTTGCCCCGTAATTTTTTGTTGATAAAATCAAAGACATCAGTAGACTTGGCTGGTTTGGCACTGATTCTTGAATTACTGGAACCAGATTTTTTCATTTTCTTTTTCTTTGACTTCTTCATCACATCAAATAAATCTTGGTCCCCAGCCAGTTCCTTTAATTCCATTATTTTATCCAGGGACTTTCCTAAAATATACATATTATTAGTATAATCCTTGTAAAACCTGTATGTGTAATGAAACATTACCTGTGTGTGTAATAAAATGTTACCTGTATGTCTAATGAAACATTACCTGTATGTGTAATGAAACGTTACCTGTATGTGTAATGAAACGTTACCTGTATGTGTAATGAAACGTTGCCTGTATGTGTAATGAAACGTTACCTGTATGTGTAATGAAACGTTACCTGTATGTGTAATGAAACGTTACCTGTACGTGTAATGAAATGTTACCTTTACCTGTAATGAAACGTTACCTGTACGTGTAATGAAACATTACCTGTATGGGTAATGAAACGTTGCCTGTATGTGTAATGAAACGTAACCTGTACGTGTAATGAAACGTTACTTATTTGTGTAATGAAACATTACCATACGTGTAATGAAACATTACCTGTATGTGTAATGAAACATTACCTGTATGTGTAATGAAACATTACCTGTATTATGTGTAATGAAACGTAAAAGAATAAATAGAAGTCTATATCCATATTAATTGCTGTCTCTTAATATTAGAAGTACCTCTATTAGTTGGATATTAATTTAGGCATTAGTAACATTCTACTACAACTGAACAAACTCGAAGAAAAACTATGTAGGTCCAACCTCCTTACCAAATTATCAGCCCTATGGACTAAGTTTGCCAGTAAAAAGAAATGCAGTAAGTTAAAGAGTTACCTTTTGGAATGAGTTGTATTGGTACAGGTTCAGCTATACCCTGTCCCTCTTTTCCTAAACCTTGTCCGACTATATAGCCCATTTTACTCATCAACTTAGATCCTATACCCTATAAATAGATTATCAATTATACATAAATACAAAACAGGCACTGGCTTCACAAGTCAGAAGTTCATTGTGTGAGATCGAAAACCATGAATCCTAAATATAAATCTGTACAAGTAAAAGAATCCACAAAGATTCATGTATAAAGTTAAACAAAATCTAGAGCAATAATTGTTTAGTGTTGGACTACTTCAAAGAGAAGTACCATCTGGAAATGAAATGAAATGAAATGAATGGAGTTTTACGTCCTACTCTTCTGCACCTTAAGTACCATCTGGTATTTTGCAAAAAGAGTTAAGCAAGTTCTGCTTGGGCAAACTTTTTCTGTAATTTGAGAAAGAATATTGCTGAACCACCATTGTATAATTTCAGTTTCTGAAAATGAAAGTTTATAGAAACAATCTAAAAACTAACCCTAGTATGGTCCTCCCACTCTCCTAATCTAGCTGTGGTTTTAGGAGGTTTCCATAGAAACACAGGTAAACAATCCTCATCTTCCGAGTCAGACTTGTCTAAAGGGACATAATCATCTTCAATGTCTGATTCTTCACTAGAACTAATAATATCAGGATCTGAAGGTAGAAGAAAAAGAGAATTTTACAAAATCACTATAGTAACACTGTTTATAATTCTAACAATGACAACATCTGTTGATGCAAATTAACTTGACTTCAGCACCAACACAACAAACATAACAATTAAATACATATATCTACCGACCAAATAAAATAACCTGCCCTTTATTTATTGATTGACAGTTATCAGTAAATTAAGAAACAGATAGGACAGTATAAATATAAGGATTGAATATGGATCTTGTCAGGTCATAGAGAAATAAATGCAGCTTTATCACATGACAAAATGTACATAATGCACGTACTGAATGCAGTGTTTATTCCCCCATTACCATGACAATATCCACTTTCATTTCTTACAGTCTAATTATCATAGAATATAAATCCATTTTGCCTTTACAGTTAATAAGTAAATTAACAGTTCATTAGTAAACAAAAACTATTTTCGATTCTTGGTTGTTTTACGGTTTATAACGTTAGTACTTGTTTTCCTCTATAACATACTTAAAGGTAAAATTTGCTCCAGTTTTAAGGTGGCTGTTTCATCATAGCCATCAAACAGGACGTGTATATCTCCTTCACTGTTGATATTATCAATAACTGTTCCTTTATACCATAGACCATCCTCTTCGTATAGACCTAGTACTTTACTTTCAATCTTTATAGTGCTGAAATATATAAACCAAATTCTAAATATCACACTTCAGTACAACCAGGTCCGTAATAAATAATAGGTATTATAATCAAGTGATTACAGAACAATATAATTTATTGTTTAAGACATCTAAACTAAGTACTGTGTCACAAAAAAAACTATTGAAATAATAACATTTTAAGAAATACAAGATACACCCACTTTATAGTATATCTCTTGTACCAGGCATATTATAATGTAACCTTAAAAGTAATAAAACTGTACCTGTAATCTGGTTCCTGATACTCCTGCAAGTCTTCTAATTTCACTGTGTAACCATGACTATTTCTACAAATTAATCATAAACAAATAATATGGACAGAACTTCACAAAAAGTCTTACTACTAGAATATGTCATAATGTTTTAAACTTTTAACATTGATGTTTAAGGGGGTTGACAACCTTATCGTTCGAGGTGTATTTCAATCAAGAAACGCATTTAGTTTATATCCATTCTATTTGACATTAAAAAAAACTCATGTATGAAAAATTTTAGCTCAATTGCTTCAGTAGTTCGTCTGATATCCGTCCGTGAAGATTATCTATTTATAGAACAAAACGGGGTATTCCTCTATGTAGACGTACAACTTACGTTGTCAGTTGACATTTGTGATTACAACGTCATCGGCTAAATAAACATTCTCTACGTTTGCCGGTCAGTTATTGTTAATATCGGCACGCGAAGTAAGAGTTTGTGTATCGGGGGAATCCAGAAGTCACGTGATGTCCCATAAATCTTTACGTCACATGTAAACAAAGAAAATTTTATGATTGGTGGGTAGGGGTGTTTTGACATGTGCTAATCCATTGTTTTAGCACTCCAATTATGTGGATATCGGTGCATATCGATGCCTAAAAGGTGCTTAAAGATTTCTACAGCATGAAAGACAATCTTTTAACAACATGATTGTTAATTACGTAAGGTTTACATGTGTTTGCAAAATGTTGAAAAAAACTGCCATTTTTCCAAAAGCATATCTCGCTTACAATTTATCCGATTTTTACAAACTTTGGCTTCAGCTAAAGCTTACGATGTCCTCTATAACTTTACGTTGGCTTTTTTTATAAAATGAATAGTTTTTTAAAAATTCAATTTTTCGTAAATGCACTCCCAAAATTTTGATTTCTATCAATATCTTCAGAACAAAACAAAATTTTCCAAAAAGCCAACGTAATTTTGTAGAGATATATGTAGACTTGCGTTGTGCAAAATTTCAACCTTCTATATTAAATAGTCTAGTAGATATGCTAATTTTAAGGGAATAATTGACGTTTTTTCGTACATCTTTCATACCCTATTTCTCAAAGTTGAAATGTCATAAAGAAATAAATTTTATATTTTTGGATAGCTGAAAGTCCCCTCTTTCCATTGATATTTAAATATTTCAGATAGGTGGAAAAGAAGTTGTTAAAATCGTCTATTTTTTGTACATAGGTTTAGTGTTGTCAACCCCCTTAAAATTATATTTTTAAATACAAGGTTTTTTCAGATAACTGTACCACTTTTTATATGAATGTACAACAATATAAATATGTACCGGCTGAGATAACAAAAAGTTAAACTAGGTGATCTTGTCACAGTAGATATCAAAATAAAATTTATTTTTTTACTAAAACTGACCTACATTCTTGGTCGGTATATTTACATCTATCTTCTAGATAAAACTGACAGGGTGCCATAGAATTATTGGTGGGATTACAGAACATTACCTTTACCTGAAATATTATATACAATTATAACATATTGAAGACATTCTACTGTATGGTAAGATGCTCTAATTACATTCATAGCAGAAAGATTGGTGCTCTAAATATCAAGATTATTGACTTGGTAAAGTAAAAAAAATTGATGTACATTTGGCCCTGTAGTCTCAAAATCTTAGCCCTAGGATATCCTAGAAACAATGTTGGAAGATGTGACAAAAGTACGTCCTAGCTTTAATATATGAAACATTTATCAGGACAGCAAGAAGATTATTAATCATGAGAATATACTACATTATAAAGACTCGTGTCTAATCAATGGCATTTCCTTCTTCAATTCTCCCCACCCTTCCTCAATAAATTCTTTGACATTCACTCTTAAGTTTTTTCACTCTTTTCATGTTGGGGAATATACCTGACTGATTACAGCAAGAATAAATATTGTCTGAAAGTTTATGCCCCTTTACCATATCATAGATGTCTATACTTACACTAGGTGTTTCTGTATCATCTAACATTGGATTAACTGATAATATAAGAGCATTAGAATAAACCAAACAACCCCAATCTTGTTGAAACGGAGCACGGCATCTCATCCCTTCTAAATCAGATAATGTCTCGTCTAGTTTCTCATTGGTCGACATATTTCCATTCTCATTGGCTGACTCCTCAATACTAGTATTCTGATAAACTGAAATATCTTCCTTGCTTGTGACATGTTCACCCAATGCTGCCTAAAATGAGAAAAGAAACTCAAAATTCTAGACTGTTATCAGTGGGCATAGCACACTAATTGTTACAAATTTAAAATTTAATTGTTATTTAAAATTTGACACTGATCCTATCAATATGTACATGCAAACTAACTTTCATCATTTTCAAAATATTTCAACAGAACATTCAGATAGAAATTTTTAGATATCAGTCATTGGTGCACAGCCTCAATATAAAATACTGATTACCTGAAAAGCAGCGTATTCATCGTCCACCTGACCTTGACCCTGACTAGACGATGGTTGACCTGAGGAGCTGGTAGATTCTAAAGACTGTAATAATAATCCCTTCTTCAACGACAACAAACTATCTACAATATATATAGTACATCTTAGGTTTCTTACCTGACTATAGTAAAATGGCTCAAAATGAATGGCAAGGTCTTGCAGTGCTCAATGAGGGATAATCTTTTAGGACAGCAGCTTCAGCCTATGCTTATACTTCAATTGTCCAGGAGCTTTACGAGGCATTGGTTTCTTGTCACAGTTAGAAGACCAGATTGTTTGTCAGGCAGACACTCCAACATGTTAAACGAACAGGGAAAAATTGGAAAAATCTAAATTTTATGTTAGTTTATGTTGATTTTATCACACATATCAATAAATTATATGAAGGAAAGACAAAACATTCTAAACAAATTAACAGAACACAAAACAACCTATTATCTGGAATTCACCTTCTGAGTACGAGTAAAGAACTGTTCCAAAGCCTAATCAAGGACCTCAAAAGCATCAAAGATGAAGAAACAGCCTTTATTTGACTATATGAACAGTAACTATATTTAGAACAGACTAGTACAAGAATATCAGTTAAAACGGTTACAAATTTTATTAGTTAAAACGGTAACAACTCCACAAAAACGGTAACAAATTTTATTAGTCTAAATGGTAACAACTCAAACAAAACGGTAACATCACCAAAACGGTAACAAATTTTATTAGTTTAAACAGTAATGATGGCTGCCAATATCTCTTTATTCTCTTATTACCTTTTGTTAATTCTATTAACTCCTTCAAATCATCTCGTAGCTTTACTAAATCTTCATTTTCACCAGCCGCTAGGATAGCCTGTTCTACTTGCTCTAACTGAAATATAACACCACCGATACTCAGTTAAAACATACATTATGTCAGAATACCAACCGTCCCATTCTGGAAAACTTAACAAGATTATTTGAAACACTGAAGATATAAGGATGTACTACTACATACAGGTATTGTTATCAAGTAAAACCATTTAACAAGGTTATTGTTAATTACTGTATGGTTTTATTATACAATCAGTAGACTATTGCTTCATAACATAAGCAGAATTTTGTCCTCATTAATGTTTACAGATTAAGGCCCTTGCAAGTCAGGTGTGATATTTGCTCACATTAAATGCATTTGCAAAAGCACAAGTGAATATTTGTGAAATGATTTAGAACTGTGTTGAAAGAAATTAATGTAAATGTTCAGATGGTCAATATACAGTAAGGCAATATCAACCATTTTGCAACAATGTAGCACAGGATTAGAAACCGTGCGATATAAGTTGTATTAACTGGTAAATATTAACAATTAGGCTTAGCTAGTTGCCATTCTAATTGCATATTTTCGTCTTTCACGGTTTGACTGGGGACCTTGGAAGGGAGCCATACATTACCTGTGTAGTGTACAGCTCGATGGAAGATTTAATGGTATTTTCATCCATATTCTAGACAGACAAGATCAAACCAGTGAACCTCTAAATCGACTGGTTTTCGTCAGATAGTTTGAACCATAAGTAATTCGTTGGTCTAACGACAGCGTCCTCATTTAGCTAACTGCAGATCACAAGTGAAATAGAATCAGAATGACGAGATTCTCCACAGCGCATGGCGCCATACATATAGGATACCTACAAATTAGTAATAAAATACAAAACGAAATGAATAAGTATTTTGCTTTAATCCACTGAGGACGTAAAACTCCATTTTATTTCTTTTTTCAATCATTTTTTTAAAGTTTTTCTTATTTTGACAACTGTCAAACCACCCCCTGCCATACATTTAATATTTTACTCTCTAATTTCTGTTTGTTGATGTCTTACATGGTTTTGTTCGGTGAATAGATGCACCCTACTTCCTGTTTGTGTTTATTTTCGCGAATGTTCCAGCTTCTATTAAGGAAATAATATTACGAAGTCAAAGAGTCTTATAGAGCCTTATAGTGTAGATTTGTCGGCAAAATGACGACAATAAATTACAGTAAATGGGATCATATTGATATATCAGACGATGAAGATGACACCCATCCAAATATCGATACAGCAAGCTTGTTTAAATGGAAACATGAAGCAAGACTTGAAAGAATGGCTAAACAGAAAGAAAAACGAGAGGAATTTGAAAAGGGATATACCAGTCATAACCAAAAGATGTCTGAAATCAAGAAGAAACTGAATGAGGTCAAAGACAAGGAAGAGTTAAAGAGTGACTTTGAAAAATTGAATTTGGAACTGAGCGAATTGGAGAAACAAGAAAGGGAGTGGAAGAAAAAGGAAGAAGAACTAAAACATGAAGAGAAATTAACACCATTGAATATTGATACAATTTGTAAAGAAGGTATGTCAAAAACTGTCATCAATAAAGCTCCACCAAAGCCAGAAGAACTTACAGATGAAGAGAAAGCAGAAAGACAGAAAACATTCGTGGATAAACATAAAGCAGAAATAAAGAAATATGGTATGATGAAGAAATATCAAGATAGTAAGCAGTATCTAAGTGACCATCCATACCTTGTATGCGAAGAAACGGCAAATTACTTAGTTTTATGGTGTATAGATTTAGCAATAGAAGATAAACATGACCTGATGGAGCATGTCTCGCATCAAGTCATAGTAATGCAATTTATTTTAGAACTGGCCAAAACATTAGAGAGAGATCCAAGAAGCTGTGTTAGAGCTTTCTTCGCACGTATTGAGGTGGGGGAGAAACAGTATCAAGATGCATTCAATGATGAATTAAATGGTTTTAAATCAAGAATCAAGGCAAGAGCTAAAACAAAAATAGACGAAGCCATGAAGGAGTATGAAGAAGAAGAGAAAAAGAAAAGATTAGGACCTGGTGGTTTGGATCCCGTTGATGTGATGGAAACTTTACCAGAGAGACTTCGTGAGTGCTTCGAAAGTCAGGACTTAAATTTGTTAAAAGAAAGAATATTAGAGTTAACGCAAGAGGAAGCTGAATATCATATTAAAAGGTGCGTAGATTCCGGGCTATGGGTTCCTAATGCAGCAGAAAAAAAATCAAACAAACCAACGGAAGATGATGGTGAAGAGGAAGAAGAATTCTATGAAGCTGTGGAGTAGTTTTTGTTCTCGTTCGACCAGTGATTATTTCTAAATAAAACTTAAATAAGATCCAAACTTTATGAAATTCAGTAATCTGATTGGATAATGAAACTATTGTTATGTTTGTGATAAGGGAGATTATTGAAATCTGTGACATATTTTAGAATTTTGTCCCAATATGACTTAATTTTAGTCATTATGTTCAAATATTATACTTAATATGTACTTAAATCTCTCTACTATTGACAAATTGAGCATTGTTTGAACAGTGATAATACTTGGTAATAGTGTGACTCAATATATATCTCATTTATATACTTCATAATTACAATTGATTCGGCTGGCTCTTTCCCTATTAACCTGACCATTGATAGAAATGTTTTTTATTCAGCAGATTTGTGTAGAATTTAGTGTTTTGTGTTGACATGTCGTCTGCTGTCTTAAAGAAGGATGAAGATGTTATGTTAGAATATTGTTTATTGAAACTGATAGTAATTATAATTAATACTTTAATTTCTACTACCACTGCCTTCAATAAACCAGTTTCGCAAATTATTTTTCGATAACCTGTAGTTTGTCGCATCACACTATAACCTCACCAATGAACAACAATGTCACAGTCCATATATATCAGTTAAATTGTATCAAAAATATAAAGAGTAAATTTTTCAGGTTGTCAGATGATCTGTTGCATTTTTACACTTATAATTCTAATGAGACCAACCTTTATTTCATAAATGGTCAGATTGTATTGAGGTTCTTTGATGAAAATTATTATGCAGCCTGGTATTTCCTACATTTCAGCAAACATGAAATGTAAATAGAAAAAATATTATAAAGATAAATGTAAATGAAATGAAATGAATGGAGTTCAACATCATAGGTACTCTTCTGCACCTTATGGGCTAATGAAGATGGACAATGCCATGCAGTGTGCAGTGAGAGAAATTTCGCTTGGACAGTGGCATAAGCCTACTCTTGCTATTTCAAACTGTTGAGGGATTTTGAACTTTCACAGCCTCTAGCACACAGGCCTCGGATTATCGTCCCATCTGAACAACTAAACACGATTCCATCTCAGTCCCTCAGACCTGCTTCACTGAAAACATGCTGAAAAATTCAAAATTTAATATTTGGAAGCTATGGGCTGAATGTTAGACAGGACCATGTCCTTGTGTATTGGATCTAATTCTGACTCATGTCTAGCAGTGCTCAATGAGGGATAATCTTTTAGGACAGCAGCTTCAGCCTATGCTTAAACTTCAATTGTCCAGGAGCTTTACGAGGCGTTGGTTTAAAGAGTTTATGTATGTCTCTCTAGACTGAATGTTAAACAAGACAATTTCCTTGTGCACTAGACCTACTTCTGACCCATGTAAAATAAAGAGTTTATTATTATCTGTCCAAGCTGCTGCAATCTAGAGACACAGATAAAATCAATAGCATGATTTCACTGAGAACTCTAGAGCTACTTTCTATTTTGTTGTATAAGTTTATACAAATAAAGACAAATGCATGTCTCCCATCTATTCCATGACATAATTTTTCAACATATTTGAATAAAAAAGGTTGCACACAAAAAAAAATAACATGGACTTTATAATGCGTAAATTCTATAGTGACCTTTGTATCGTGGCATGATTGGCAATACCCAGCACTACTTTATAATAAGACATCAGGTGGTTGGAAATAAGAAAGATAACTAGTCTTCTGATATTGTTTATTACAGAAATATTGATATTATATATAATGATATATATTAACAGATTGTTAACAGATCATTAATCTTTCAGAGAACAGTGAATATGTCCTTTAACTCTTTTCCAAACTAAACAGAAGTACAAAGAAAGTGTTGGTGATATATTGTTCTTTGTTTCATGCTGTACAACGTTTCTAAAATTTACATTGTAACACTCTGAACTTCCTTTTTATTCCCATTTTCATTTTATAAGAGTGAAAGGAGTTGCCTGTTTTTTGTTGTACTTGATAAATACATATTGTAGAATGGCCACAATTAACTCGGGATATTTGTAGGTAAATTATCCAGTATTTGAATATATTTGAGTGGTTTAGAAATTAAGTGCAATAATAAAAGCATATCACAATAATCAAATATCTATCATAATTTCATTTACATAGCAAATATTAACAGCTCAAAAATCCTATAAAGATATTAAGTCAGTTTTGATTTCAAATTCGAAAAACCTCTGCTTGCAGACAAAAAGATTCAGCTCTATAAAGTAGGATAGGATAAAACTCTGAAAGAGCATCAATAGTTTGATCTGTATTGAGTCGGAGGCCTGACTCGGAACAATGACTTAATATAGGTCAAGACTATTGGCTTGTTTGAGGAGTTTATCTTAATTAAACCTAAAGTACACATATCTACCTATTGATAACATAAGTATGTGCACTATTCACATATTTGAATTCTGGCGCCATATAAACCTTATTGGCACCCAGATTACACTTTTGGAGTGTAATTTAGGTTTAACACATAATTAAAATCTTAGCTTTGAGCTAAACAACATATTTGATTCATCGTAAAATTTTCAGTTCAAA
This sequence comes from Nipponacmea schrenckii, assembly GCA_030562195.1. Classification (NCBI taxonomy): domain Eukaryota; kingdom Metazoa; phylum Mollusca; class Gastropoda; family Lottiidae; genus Nipponacmea; species Nipponacmea schrenckii. The sequence goes on from JAUJPP010000011.1 coordinate 6,744,909, forward strand.
CTGAATTGATTTCAGCATAGCTACTTTAACAGACAAATTCATTTTTTATTGCCTAGACTTTCAATTTAGTTTCACATTTCACTGATGTACAAAATTGTTTTGAGCTTTTAGCAACAATGCACACACAGAATATAGCTTTTAGTCGAAGCTTTGTCGGCTTTACTAAAACACATATAAATATTTCAGCTTTCAAACATCCCAATTGTGAGACTAAGGCTTTTACTAATGAATACAGGCTTGACTCTATCAAGTATATTGTATCAGATATTTCAACTTTGACTATCACTGTCAAAATATGGATGGCTTAGAGCTTCTTCAGCAGTAATTCTTGTTTTAGGGTTCAAGTCTATAAGTCTAAATAACAAACTATAAGCCTGATCAGAAATATTTTCCCAGTCTTTTAAGTTCTCTTTATTTTGTGAGACATCTATTCTACGATGTTTAGTTGATCTAGGGGGAGCTGCTGTACGTAGTTTGTGACACAACGTACGAAGATGTAATGGTGGTGTGGATGGGTTACAGATTAAAGATTTTCCTGGAATAAGAAAATATATGAAACATTAAAATGACTTCAGAAAAAATACGTCCAGTTAAATTTATAAGGAAGACCAAATCTATTATTGAGAAATATTCATATTACTTTGAAGTTCACAACATCTTTATTTACTAGGAAAATGACTTTAAAGCAAATCTTATACAAGCTGGTCCTTAGACAAGCCTCTTTGATAAACATTTTAAACCTATAACAATTTAGACTCCTCATTATTTACATCACTAACTTTTAAGCCCAAACCTGTGAGCATTAATTTTTTAGATGATTAGTAGCCTACCCAGTCAGTACCTTCTATTGCTGTGTTGACTGGAATAATGAGTGAAGATAAATTAATCAAAGTCACTAAGCTCACAACCTATTACCATAGTTTTACCCATTTGAGAATATTCTTAAAAGTCCTTATAAAACTTTTTTTTTATTATTATGTAAGCTCCAGTGGTAAACTCACCAAAAGATTTAGCTGCTGTTTTGACCTCCTCACTGCCCATAATACTGATAATCTGAGCCAGGGCCGTCATGTCATCGTTAGCTCGGAAAAATGGATATCTACCACTTAATAAAGATAGAAATATTACCCCAGCTGACCAGATATCTACAGCTGTAATAGAACATGAGCAGATATTGTAATGAAGGGGAGGGACAATAGAAGGTCTTACAATCATAGATCATATAAATTTTATTCTTAAACCTTTTCTTTAAGTTTCAGTATTCACCTAAATTAATTTGAAAATAATCCTCAAGACTGTAACTGGGAAACCTAAAACTGTTCTTAATAATCATCAGAAAATTCTCTCATATACATGTTCTATTTGTGATATTTCTCTAAGCAAACTATATCTTCTTAAACTGGTACTTGGCACAATTTATTAATATCAAGTAATCTAGCATAATATAACAAGACATTATAATAATGGGATAAAACACACTTCATTAATACACTGTACATAACATGTCAACATCAGATCAAATAGTGAGAGAATAAAACATAACATTCAGAGTAATAGAAATCTGTTTTACCTGTAGTTTGATCAGGATATTTCATTAAAACTTCCGGTGACCTAAACCCAGGAGTACCTGCTCTGGGTGCTGTCTGGTTACTTCTACCAGTACAGATACTACAAATCATAGGCTGGCCAGCACATTGACAGGTACTAGGGGTACTACTAGACATCATAACAGCACTGGTGGTGGAGTTTCTCGATCGACTTGGTAACTCTTTATCTTTCACCATCAAGGCTCGTTTAGCTAACAGATATCTACGAGGTGACTTAACGTTTTTGGTAAATGATATCGAGTCCATATTGGGTGTGGGAGGGGTATATGGTTTATTAGTATTAGACCAATTTTCACATGATTTTTTACTCTGTATGTCTCCACTCTTCTGTTTTGATGCACCCTAAAAAATATAAACATTTATATTAAAATTTAACATATAGTTGAGTACCTGTCACTGATCCAAATATTAATAATACTTAACAGACCCTTACAGTAACATGCTTTCTGGGAAATACTCATTTAACATTCTATTGTTTTAAATCTTATTTAGCACAAACTTTCATGTTTTAACTTTTATGTACATGTTCTTTTACATGTAGAGAATTTGAAAATAAAGAGCAATGAGCAATGAATGGAGTTTTACGTCCTACTCTTCTGCACCTTATGGGCTAATGAAGACGGAAATTTTTGCCAGGACAGCGGCATTAGCCTACTATTTTTGCGATTTCCAACTGTCGAGGGATCTTTAACGTGCACAGCCTGTAGCACAAGGGGCCTCGGTTTATTGTCCCATCCGAACGACTAGACGCTTTTTCCATGTCAGTCCCTCCGACCTGCATCACTGACAAGGGGAAACCGGGCTGAAAAATCCGAAAGTTCATCTCGACCTTTGCCGGGATTGAACCCTGGACCTTCAGGTTAGCGAGCAAGCGTCTAACCCACTGAAAATAAAGAGAAAGTATAATACATGCACATGTTGTTTTTGTCTTTCAGAATACAATAAATCTAATCTCTGATATCTTTACTAATTATTTAAATATTTATATATCAAGATATACCTGTCATCCATATAATTTTCAGTAAAAAACAACCCTACCTTAATTTGATTGTTGATGTTATTGTCTTTAGAAGGTGATAATGGTGTTCTAGTAGAATGTCTATCTTCTACAGTACCAGTTTGTTTATTACTAGTATTACTATTAGCCTTCAATAGAACAGGTGCTTTATGAGCTAGACCAAAATCTACCAATGCATACCTAAGGAAAGAAGCAAGAAAAATATTAGGCGAATGAGGTTTAACTTAACCAGCTGGTCCTGTACTAAACCAGTAAAGTATCTTATTTTTATACCTTCACATTAGATAACAAATTATTGTCTGTGAGAAGGTCAAGTGCTTACTTTTGGTGTAATTGCAAGAACCACAGATATCTAAAACCTCCTTAACAAGCCATTTAAGAAAGTAATCTAGAAGCATCACTGCACATTAAGAACTACTATTATTTTGAAATGGACTTCTATTTATTTCTTTAAACAACATTTCATCTAATATACAGGTAATCACACTATTATATACTCCTTAATCCTTTTAAAACTTACAAACTTAACTCTATAAAAAATCAAACTTGTAAAGTTTGTCAACTTTTTAAGGAATATAATAAACAGAAGTCTATATCCAAAAAGCAGTTTTTCTTAAAGATAGGAAGGAACTTACTGATTAGTCTGTCTGTTGAATAAGAAATTCGAAGGTTTGACATCTCGATGTATAATATCAAATTGATGTACACGTCGTAAAGATAATAACAAATTCTTCATATAATTCTTCACTTCTTGTCGACTTAGGCTCATTACATAGTCCTAGAAATAGAGAGATGTTTTCATTACATAGTCCTAGAAATAGAGAGATGTTTTCATTACATAGTCCTAGAAATAGAGGGATGTTTCCATTACAGCTTCCTAGAAATAGACAGATGTTTTCATTACATAGTCCTAGAAATAGAGAGATGTTTTCATTACATAGTCCTAGAAATAGAGAGATGTTTTCATTACAGCTTCCTAGAAATAGAGAGATGTTTCATTACATAGTCCTAGAAATAGAGAGATGTTTTCATTACATAGTCCTAGAAATAGAGAGATGTTTTCATTACATAGTCCTAGAAATAGAGAGATGTTTCATTGCATACTCCTAGAAAATAGAGAAATGTTTTTAATATATAGTCCTAGAAAATAGAGATATTTTCATTACATAGTCCTAGAAATAGAGAGATATTTTCATCACATAGTCCTAGAAATAGAGAGATGTTTTCATTACATAGTCCTAGAAAATAGAGAGATGTTTTCATTAAATAGCCCAAGAAAATAGAAAGAGATGTTTTCATTTCATAGTCCTAGAAATAGAGGGATATTTACATTACATAGTCCTTAAAAATAAGAGGGATGTTTAACATAGTTAGAAATATTACATGTAATAAAAAATAGAGAAGTTATTTAATATATTTGAAAGTAATTTTGATGAATTAAACACTAAGAATAAGGATATTAGTTAATAGTATGATAAATAGTAACTTTTCATTTGTCCTACTGAGAATTTTCATTAAATAGTCATAGAAATAGAGAAATGTTTAATTACGTAAATAATAATAACATTACATATCCTCTAAAATATAAGAATCTTACATGAAATTTACTGTCATGAAATATATAAAATAAATATTTGAGTCATGAAAGATAACAAAACATGGTTCTGTTACAGTATGACATAATTCGTAACTTATTACATTATCACATCCACTGAAAAATAACGAAATATTATATAAATTATCAATCCACTGAAAATATACAGAAATATTATATAACATTATCACATCCACTGAAAATATACAGAATAATTATACACCCATTACATTATCACATCCACTGAAAATATACAGAAATATTATATAACATTATCACATCCACTGAAAATATACAGAAATATTATATAACATTATCACATCCACTGAAAATATACAGAAATATTATATAACATTATCACATCCACTGAAAATATACAGAAATATTATATAACATTATCACATCCACTGAAAATATACAGAAATATTATATAACATTATCACATCCACTGAAAATATACAGAAATATTATATAACATTATCACGTCCACCGAAAATATACAGAAATATTATATAACATTATCACATCCACTGAAAATATACAGCAATATTATATAACATTATCACATCCACTTAAAATATACACAAATACAATATAATATTCTCTATCATGTTTCACGTTCAGAGAGGCAAGAACCAATCTTAAGTTGATAATGGTTAAATAAGTGGTTTATAATGGTACCGTATGGGGTTAATAATTAAAACACATGATATTGATAATTAATGTTTTGTTTTTTAAATATGATCACATGCAAGAAACTTGTTAATATTTTCTTTCTTTTCAAAGGTGCCATTGATAAAGTGAACATTTTAATGTACATATGATTGAGAACTTACCCTATTTCTTGTAGACATTTTAATTCCCCCTCAATACGCGAGGGGTGACTGGTGGGTATAATATGTTTTAAGGCAAACTTCTCTTCAACATCAGGGTACAACTTTAACTTGGCTAAAAATACTGAACTAAATGTTCCTGTAATAAGATGGGATTTTCTTTTATTTCTCAACTTTCAGTGAATTTGATGATTATGTCAGATATTGCAATCACCATTATATAAATGAATCAAGTGACCATGACATGGATGAGGCCCTAACTAATTGTCTTACGTGAATGGTGCATGGATCACAAATAGAGATTAGGGTGGTTGAAAAGAAACCAATCACTATTGGTAACAAATCACTACTAGTATTCAATAGAAGGAACTGGCACAGGTTTAAATCAATAGAGCATGATATTTCTATACACATTTCACATAGTAATTACATACATTCAAACAATTCACATACAGAGAATAGACAAATGACATACCCATTCCCCTACAACAAACACATATTAAGCATACAACAAACAACCAACACCTATTAAGCATACAACAAATAAATATCTAGCATACAACAAACACATATCTAGCCTACTCAGACCATTTTGTACAAACACAATTGTGTATTAATCCTGCACTAATATCACCAACCAAATCACACAAATTTTATACTGAATCTTTTAAATTAAGAGAAAATCTTGCTTTGTTACTTACCTTCACCTATTTTATTTAAAACTATAAAATGTTCTGCTACCTCAGGCACAAACTCATATAAACAGTCTATTTCTTCTTGTACATCACCTATAATAGACAGTACAGTAGAATCAACATTGAAAAATAATATAAACTTCAGAGAGTAACTTTTTAAATCATTCTAAGATAGGACTAACATTGATAGTATTGAATACCAGTCAACTTGGGGACAAGTCAACTCGGGGACAGTTAACTCGGAGACAAAGTGAGTTAACTCGGGTACAACCATAAGTTAATTCGGAGACAACTTCGAGTTAACTCGGAGACAATATATATTATTGGAATAAAGGTGATATCTTAAAAACCTTTTGGTTTCGAATTCCCGATCATGCGATCGGAACTTTTTTTAAACATGATTTCGGTAGTAAGCGAGACCAACGGTAGATTGTTTTTCCCGGTTGGAACTTCCTTTAAACATGGTTTCGGTAAATCTAGGCACAATTAACAAACTAATTAATTAATAATGAAAACACAATTACTGATACGTGTGATCGGAACTTCTTTTAAACCTAGATCAGCGGTAATGTACTTGTCCGATGCCCGACTTATGAAATTTTGTTTGTCGGCACATTTTATGAATAATGTTGAACTTGTTTGACAGTCTGTTTGGAATTTGCGGCGTTCGATGCTTTCTTCGTATCATTTTCTATTGAAATCATAGTGGAGGTGTCTATCCGAATGCATCCACCTTGCAGCTTCGCGTAAATATGCACTGCTCATGAAATGTCTTTCAATATTTCAAAGACAGAACCGCTCAACAAAATTCTAAATTGCTATCAAATTTCGACCTATAGAGCAGAAAACTACTATTCAATACATGAATTAATTCGGACGCTTGATAATCCATTAATTAACAATGATCAGCGATCATTTTTAATTAACTGAAAGAGCAGAAGCATTTGAACTTTGACATCTTCAAACCGAAAGTAGAATATAATGATTAGCTGATATAAATAGATAGATTTTATTGTTCAATCAGATTAAATTGTTCACAAGTATCGATAGTTCTTTCATAGATTTATTCTCCAACAAGATGTGATTTATCCATGTTTTCACCGCTATGGAGGCAACCGGAATGTAAAATAACAATGAATAATCTTTATTTCAATGACCTAAAAAATGAACTAAAGATATGATAACGGCATCGGTAAATTTGTCCCCGGGTTGACTGGAGAATATTGTCTCCGAGTTTAATTTTGTCTCCGAGTTAACTAACAAAAATGTGTCTCCGGGTTGACATGTACCCGAGTTGACCGAGTACCCTAGCATTCAACACAGGTGTTCAGTCAACTAGTGTTCAAGTCAATTCGGCAACAGTTACCTTGATTTTGAGGAAAAGTGAGTTAACTCTGGGAAAACTTTACAGTTACTAGGCTAATATTGACATCAGTATCGGTACCGGTAATTTTTCTATGAGTTAACTAATAAAATTTTGTCTTCGAGTCGACTGGAAATATCGTAAAGGATTTGCAATTTGTCTCTAATTTAACCAGCAAAAAAACTTGACACAAGTTGACATATAAAGTGGAAAGACCTCGTCTACTCTCAAATACATAAAACCCATTTCCACAACACATATCTGTGTTTGTCAATTAGAGTGGAAATCACATTCAATAATGGAAGTCAACTTCTTTCCTACTTACTGGGTAGTGGATCTGGTGAAGACGGGAAAGATTCTCGTGGACGTTTTAAAGTTATATTCTGTCCAAACCCTCGTTCAGGTACACTAACAATAGAACTTAATAAAGATGTAGTCGACATGGAGGCTGGTTATTGAATTTACTTTCTGATTGGAATATCAATGTCTTCTGTACCTTATTGTTACTGCAATCTGAAATTAATATGAATCATTAATCAAAAATTTGGATGATTGAATTTTTATTCACGGCACTGTGGCACTCGAAGTATTACAGGAAGTGAGTGAGTCTAATGTCAGTGTCAGAAGAGATACATTCATTAGAACAAGAGGAATAAGTGGAGATGCGGGGGGAGAGGCAGGGGGAGAGTCAGGGGGAGAGGCGGGTGGGGTAGGTGTAGTGCTGTAGCGTATACTGTAAATTGTGTAATTATGAGAATCGCGTAAAACGTAAAGTATTTCAAGATCAAATTCAATCTGACGCCTGATTTACATACCAACATATCTTAAATTCAAATCTAAAACATTATGCTCGCCGAATTTCAACAAATATCAAAACTGGACAATTATCGAAATATGGTGAAAGTTTGTTTGACTTTCTTTTTCTTTCTCCCGCGGAAAAAAATCAACATCCTGTTGCCACTTTCAGACATTACGCATGACGGAAGTGAGATTCCACACGTGGTTCCGGTTAAATATAAACAAACCAACATGGATAAAAATTGACTTTGATTTTAAATTTCAAAGACTCAGTTGGTAAACCATGGATAGGAAAAAGTCACGAAAACCCAAATCTGCACGACCCAAGGTAGACTTATATCCAAATTCTTTAAACTAACCATTTAGCCTATTCTTTATGCCCCAATTATTACAGTCAACACAAAGTTCAGTAATTACAATTTGACAATTTAAATCCAATGGCTATAGTTATAAGTCGAGTCGTTTTAATAAAATTATATAGTCCTACATGATGATAGATCTTCATTTCAGCTGACCTTAAAACCTCAGGTTCCTTTGCAATGACACCAAAACATAGAATGTACAAGAAGCTTACAACCTTATAATAGTCACAAGATCAATCAGATAATTGTGGAAGCACCATCACTCAACTCTTTCAAATGTAGACTCGACAAACATTGATCGTTCAAGTGTTAGGAAATTCCAATTTTATAAACACTCCACTTTCATGCACTAAGTTAGAAATATAGACTGTTAGGAAACCAGAGTTACAGGTGTCCAACCTACAAAAACTCTATAGGATCTATTTGTCTAATAAAGGGCCAAAACTCAAAAGATAAATGTTATTTATGATATAGTGGGGTATTTCAGCATATGAAACAGTCAATTTTTTATGTGGTCCAGAAGCGGTTTACGCTTACCATAGACAGCAAACAGTATGAACAGTATGATGATATAAAAATGAGCTTCTACACCAACCAACCTTATACATGTATATAATTAGTGTTGTCAGAGTTTAGAACTAATAGATTCTGTCAATGATAGCTATCCTATCAGAGATTAGAACTAATAGATTCTGTCAATGATAGCTATCCTATCAGAGTTTAGAACTAATAGATTCTGTCAATGATAGCTACCCAATCAGAGTTTAGAATTAATAGATTCTGTCAATGATATCTATCCTATCAGAGTTTAGAACTAATAGATTCTGTCAATGATAGCTACCCTATCAGAGTTTAGAACTAATAGATTCTGTCAATGATAGCTATCCTATCAGAGTTTAGAACTAATAGATTCTGTCAATGATAGTTATCCTATCAGAGTTTAGAACTAATAGATTCTGTCAATGATAGCTATCCTATCAGAGTTTAGAACTAATAGATTCTGTCAATGATAGCTATCCTATCAGAGTTTAGAACTAATAGTTTCTGTCAATGATAGCTATCCTATCAGAGTTTAGAACTAATAGATTCTGTCAATGATAGCTATCCTATCAGAGTTTAGAACTAATAGTTTCTGTCAATGATAGCTATCCTATCAGAGTTTAGAACTAATAGATTCTGTCAATGATAGCTATCCTATCAGAGTTAAGAACTAATAGATTCTGTCAATGATAGCTATCCTATCAGAGTTTAGAACTAATAGATTCTGTCAATGATAGCTATCCTATCAGAGTTAAGAACTAATAGATTCTGTCAATGATAGCTATCTTATCAGAGTTTAGAACTAATAGATTCTGTCAATGATAGCTATCCTATCAGAGTTTAGAACTAATAGATTCTGTCAATGATAGCTATCCTATCAGAGTTTAGAACTAATAGATTCTGTCAATGATAGCTATCCTATCAGAGTTTAGAACTAATAGTTTCTGTCAATGATAGCTATCCTATCAGAGTTTAGAACTAATAGATTCTGTCAATGATAGCTATCCTATCAGAGTTTAGAACTAATAGATTCTGTCAATGATAGCTATCCTATCAGAGTTTAGAACTAATAGATTCTGTCAATGATAGCTATCCTATCAGAGTTTAGAACTAATAGATTCTGTCAATGATAGCTATCCTATCAGAGTTTAGAACTAATAGATTCTGTCAATGATGATAGCCAACTGAGTTTAGAACTAATAGATTCTGTCAATGATAGCTATCTTATCAGAGTTAAGAACTAATAGTTTCTGTCAATGATAGCTATCCTATCAGAGTTTAGAACTAATAGATTCTGTCAATGATAGCTATCCTATCAGAGTTTAGAACTAATAGATTCTGTCAATGATAGCTATCCTATCAGAGTTTAGAACTAATAGATTCTGTCAATGATGATAGCCAACTGAGTTTAGAACTAATAGATTCTGTCAATGATAGCTATCCTATCAGAGTTTAGAACTAATAGATTCTGTCAATGATAGCTATCCTGTCAGAGTTTAGAACTAATAGATTCTGTCAATGATGATAGCCAACTGAGTTTAAATCTAAAAATGTTATCTGTTACAGGGTACTGGTAATGTAAAGAAAAAGGTTCAGTATGAAACAAGTGCAGAAGATAAATTCGGAACAAGTCATAAGGGCAGAAGACACAGATTCTCAGTTTCACATAAATATGTTCTACCTGTGCTCGACAAAAACTCTGAGGGGGGCCAGAAAGTTGAGGAATATAAAATAGATGTGGGCAAATTATCGCGGGCTAAAATAAAACAGCAGGTTACCAAATGGGCTGGGAAAAAGAAATGGATGAAAGAAGATGGGAAAGGGAGTGTGAAATCTGGGAAGACAGTTTTGAAAAAGAAACTGGGTAATAAAGAGTGGAGAAAAGATAAGAAAAGGAAAGATTATCAAGTCTCGAGGAAGGTAAGTAGAGCTAATAATTATTGTTATTGATTATGAAAGAAATTGACATATTTTTAGCTATTTCAGATCCTGGATGTAGATTGTCACCAACTTGATTAATGTATCAAAAGAGTTAAAAAGCCTAAAACATCCACAAGCTGATTTAAATACCGGGTCTTTATTTTGTTATAAAAAACATTGTAACTTTAAAAAACTGGTAATATTAAATAATCAATTCTAAGAATGTTGATCTGTCCGTCCGTCCGTCCGGGTGCAATTTTTCACAGATTTTGATGAAACTTGATATGAGAGTTTATGATCATGCAAGGATGATCCCTATTGAAAATCAGTGAAATTGGAAAATTTAGTATGAGTTATTGCCCTTGTTCTTGAAATGTTCATGAACACTGTACAATGTGCAATTCTTGAAGGATTTTAATGAAACTTAGAGTGAGAGTGTGTAATTATGCAAGGATGAACCGTATTGAAAATCAAAAACAGTTAAGTATAATTGATATGAATTATTGCCCTTGTTCTTTAAAACACATTCAATTTTTGGTTCCAACAAAGCACAATTCTTTACAGATTTTGGAGAAATTGCTGCAATTGTATAATGTATTTTATCACCCAAGGATGGACCCAATTGAAAATCAAAAAATATTTAATATGAGTTATTGCCCTTCTTCTTTAAAACGTGTGTGAGTTTGGCTCATAAAACAAGGCATAATGGATTTTGACAAAACTTGCTAAAAATGGTCTTTATAAGCCATGTATGAACCTTATTGAAAATCCAAATTAGCGAAAAATATTGAATGAGTTATTGCCTTGTTATTAGGTATAATTCTTGACAGATTTTAATGAAACTTAGTAATATTGTACAGTTATCTCCCTAGAAAAGAAGTGTATGACTAAAGGTTGATATTTCAATCCAGTGCTTGTTACCGTACTTTCAAGTTTTTATTTGAAATCAGTACTGCCAGTGGGCGTATATTACCTTTCCTGGCCATCAATCTATTTCTCTGTGGGTGCTGATTAGACTCTATTATTTATATTTCAGCTTGAAGACCCATACCCAGGTGATGCTCCTGTTGACCCCGCTAAATTAGAAAAATATAAACGTACAGATACTACAGAATTAGTAAGTATTATTCATGTTATATACAAATTTAACGTTGGTCTCATTGACATTATTGGTGTGTAAACGCAGTGTATCAGTGACAAACTGAATAAATAATGTATGTGGTGTACTGCGTTTACACACTAATAATAGTTAATTCTTTCTTATATTTCTATTATTGATACAATTTGACTGTTTTATATGAATTTCCCACAAATCTTAGATTGTGTCATTGTTGTGCATTGCCTACGTCATAGTGTCACATGACAAACTACAATCAAGTCAAGTCAATTTTTAGTTGCATAATTATGTATTTTTGACATTTATTTGAAAAGAAATTATTATTTTTGTTTATTTTGATGTTACAATTGCCAGTATTTTGTTTACCTGATGATGTTTGAATATAACTATGATAATTGCAGAAAGATGCCAGGTATTTAGCAGCGAAACCTGATATGACATTATCTAAAAATAAAACGGAATATGCCGTAGAATTATCAGCCAGATCGGACTTTTTACTACCAGATAATTCAGGGTAAGATTTTTATACCAAGACCAGAAACTGTCTTCAGCCGTTACATATTTATGGGTAAATGTGATCCAATCAATATTGGCCCTAGAATCTTTATAGGAAACTACTTACTTGCTTAGTTCTCATTTCATTGGGCTTAGTTTTATTAAGGTTAATATAATGGATGTAATTGTTTGCTTTATTCACAGTGTGGCATAATAATTTAAGAAGACTTCCATCCTGGTTACCTCTTGTAAGGTCTCAGTCTAATTAAAATATAGACCTAACTTTCGTTCGTATTTTATTAGCTTCGTTTCGAATGTTTTTATTAGCTATTGGCTTTGTACCTTACCACTACAGTTAGGTCTAACACAGCCCTTCACTACGGACTGTATCTTATACCTTTAGCAACATACTGCAACGTACTTATACTATTCTTTACTGTAGGATTTCTTTTTAAAAGTATTTTGATTATTGAGCTATCAGACTACAGACCAGGTATTGTGAACTATGATGACTAGATAATGTTTTAATACTAGTTCTATATAAACTGTTATATTATGTATTATAGATGTATTGAAGTAGATGAAGGGGAAGATACAGCTGATATCAAACAACATGATATTATAAGTTCTGTAGATATAACTAGTGCTTCTAAGGTCTGTATTGTAATGTTGATATTCTGGACTACTGTAGTCCAGATTGAGAAGCTATGAAGATTAATTCAGTAAATTTTGTAAAGAGGTTTTCCCAATTCAGATATGATCAATTTGTAACATTACAATTTCCAATCAGATGTCTGTAGAAACTAAACCAAAGTGGAATTGCAGGAACCACATATGTCTGAATGAAAATTGGACTGGTGCAAATTGAAACAAATTGTCCTTTAAACAGATAAATAGTTTAGAAAACCTTTTGACAGTATCTTTTAATTGCTTCTATTGACAATTCTGATTTTTTCAAGCCTTTTGTATGAACAGCATCTTAGATATAGATTTTTTAATATTTTTTTACTGACCACACAAGATAACCAGTACAAAGAATGTTGGATCGTAATTTTAAGTTTTATGATATTTGAAAATAATATTATTGTATTTTTAGTCGTTTGAATTAGATCTACCATTATTTGGGCCGTATAATATAAACTATAGTAGAAATGGAAGGTAAATAGAACATTGTTGTTTATTTATATCACTCTAACAGTATTAAATCAACAATCTTTGGTAAATTAGTCCCTGTATATGTAAAACTTGGTGATGGTCAAATTCAGCTGCCAAAGAACCTATTCTATTCCATTATTTCAGTGTTTAAATATTTTGAATAAATATATATACCTCAATATTTCACATGTAATATATTGTGTTCGAGGTAGAGTAATATTAACTAGACACAATTTTATGGATAACAATAAATTTATTAAATAACCTACGAGGTTTCAACGAGGTTACTTCCACCTTTAATATGTTTCGACGATGATATTCTCGTCTTTATCAAAAGAGAAGAGATAAACATTGCTTGATAAAGACGAGGAATATCATCATTGAAATGTGGCAAGTTATTTAATAAAGTAATTGTTATCCATAAAAATTGTGTCCAGTAACTGTACCTACCAATAATTCAATACCACTACAGGAAGGGTAATAATATTTTTGGATGTAGGTTTATCATTTCAAATCATGAGATGATAATAGAATCCATGATGATATATAGAAATAGAACAATAAGATTGTAAACATGATGATGTAAGTCTATATAATTCTATTATAGGTATTTATTATTAGGAGGTAAAAAAGGTCATGTGGCTGCCGTCGACTGGCAAACGAAGAAATTGATGTGTGAAATGAATGTGATGGAGACTACCCATGATGTGAAGTAAGTAGTGTGTAGACTTTCATTGTTTTTTACGGGAGCCGCGGTGGCTCAGTGGGTTAGACGCTTGCTCGCTAACCTGAAGGTCCAGGGTTCAATCCCGGCAAAGGTCGAGATGAACTTTCGGATTTTTCAGCCCGGTTTCCCCTTGTCAGTGATGCAGGTAGGAGGGACTGACATGGAAAAAGCGTCTAGTCGTTCGGATGGGACAATAAACCGAGGCCCCGTGTGCTTCAGGCTGTGCACGTTAAAGATCCCTCGACAGTTGGAAATCGCAAAAAGAGTAGGCTAATGCCCCTGTCCTGGCAAAATTTCCCTCATTGCACACTGCATGGCGTTGTCCGTCTTCATTAGCCCATAAGGTGCAGAAGAGTAGGACGTAAAACTCCATTCATTTCATTGTTTTTTACATATTAATTACACTATCTTATGGACATAATATAGTTTTGTTTGGTTATTTGAAAGGATATGGTTCCTTAGAATAGATCATTAACACAGAATTATCAAATTTGAACCAACCCGACTACAAACTGCTATAACTATCAACAACTTCATAGTCTAATAACAGTATCTGATGGAAGCAAACATGAACTTGTTATCTACCAACAACACTGAATCCAATTTAGACCAATCTATCCACCAACTGTATTAGTATCCACTGGATCTGGAAGCAATATGAACTTGAGCCAAGAAGATACTATGGGTTTGAATTTTCAATTTGGTCGGAAAAATATTAACACCACATCCAGTTGTTTTCCCTTTAATCAATATTTTTTGAATGTTTGCAGATGGTTACATATAGAAACAATGTTTGCTGTGGCCCAGAAAGAATGGACGTACATCTATGATAATCAAGGAATAGAGTTACATTGTTTAAAAGCTTTAAATAAACCATTACGTTTAGAATTCTTACCTTATCATTTCTTACTAGCTACTGGGGTAAGATATGTCTCTTAGTTAGTTTGTTTGCTTTCTATGCTACAATGTAGACTTGTTAAAATCTGAACCAATGTAAGTAGTACATCAGTACATATAACAAAATATACAAATTCTGTCTGTTATTATGTTCTCAATTTTTCTTCATTCTTTTGTTACTTTGAGTGAATTAGCTTGCTCTACTGATGAGTCTAGTCCATGTTTGATTGTCCTTACCACCACTGTGTATCTGAAACGCTTTTTCTGTAGCAAGAGAATCTGCCTTGTCCACATAATTTACATGGATATAGGTTTCACAGGATCCTGTCTTAGCCACTTTTAAAATCCAGGGTTAAATATGTATAAGCCATTTTCATACCTTAATTTTGATTCAAAAATACAATTCGGTCTCCCCAGTTCTGATTCATAATGACCAGATCATGCTCACTGATTCACTTATATCTGATGTAATTCTATATTCAATTAATTTTATATGAGATATGTCTACAATATTTTAATTCCAGTCTTCTGAAGGGTTTCTATCATATCTAGATGTGTCGGTTGGTAAATTAATAACCAGTATTAGGACTGGATATCCCAGACTAGATGTCATGTGCCAGAATCCTAGAAATGCTATTATACATCTTGGACATCCAGGCGGTTAGTACACTGTTTATATTATAGATAAGTTTATTTTAAATGATATGATACAACTACAGGTATATCAATTATAAAAAGAGATTGACTGATATATTAAAGACACAATTCTCTAGGTTTTGTTTCATAAATTGGTAAAAACGTCGCTCAAATAAAGTTAGTAATTGTAACCGATATGAATTAGTTTATTGTATTGTAAATTATTGGTTGTATTGTAGGAACTGTAACATTATGGTCGCCCAATATGAAACATTCTGTAGCTAAATTACTATGTCACCATGCTGGAGTAAGATCAGTGGCTGTAGATAATACTGGCAAGTATGTATTATATTATTATATTATTATCTATTGTATATCTTCTAGATTCTTTATAACCAGATCTGAGGTGACTTATAGACAATGTTAAGTGATTTCAGAGTAATTTGACTCAGGACCTTGTCTTTTTGCTCCTCTAGTCTCTTGTCTATTGAAATGTATTTATTATATTAATTTGATGTTGGTAACAGCAAGTTTCTAAAAGATTGATGCATTATATACCAATTTCAATAACTATTAATTCCTCATAAAAGTGGACTACATGTGTTAAAAATAATAATAATAGCTTTATTAGACACCCAGTTGCACAAGGCAATCTTCCCTGATAACTTCTAAATGATTATATATAGCAATATGGCTACACCTCTTTTTTATATCAATTTGACATCAGCTTCAAATTTGTTGATATAAATGTAAAATTCTGTAGTTATATGGGGACATGAAGTATAGTTTCTGTTACTATTTATTCTACCTATAAATAAAGTGTAGTGCCGTTATTTAAGTGTTGTAAATAAATGATTATTTTCTAGTTATATGGCCACATCAAGTATAGATAAACAGTTGATAATACATGATTTGAGAACATATAAGATGTTATATAAATATCGCCTACCATCTGGAGCTGGTGGGTTGACATTCAGTCAGTCTGGTCAACTAGCAGCTTCTATGGGTAGTGTTGTACAGGTATGTCAATTTGTTTTCCCTTACAATTATGTATATTGATGCCTGCAAAATTTTGAACTAGTGCATATGTGCTAAATTGCATTTTTCCGTCATTTTTCTGTCCATTTAATACACATGTGCTTGTGTACTTTTAAACATATCATCTATTGTATTGCCCTAGACAGGACAATGTCCTTATGTAGGCCTATTGGACCTAATTCTGACCTACATGTATATGAAATAAAGAGTACATTATTATTATTATTTAAGCTTTATAATATTATTCTAGTCTAGTCTCTTGTTGTAGGACAGCAAAACCCAAAACACGATCATATTGTTCTACTTAAGTTTATTGATCCTACAATTCCTTATTCTATCATGAAGCAGTTTTTACATGACAGACTGTGATTGGTTAAAATTAAGATTAGGACAGACCTATGGTATAAATTATCTGGATTACCATAGAGACTCAAATATCAAATATTAAAAAGATAAAAGTTTTAATTTAAATTTAATTAGATTGTTTCCTTAAAGGGTTGTCTCAAGTCATACTTCTCCTCTGATACTGATGTATTGTATTATTATAGGTATATACTGATGTGTGCTGTTGAAGATAGATGCGAGGTTTAAGCCTGGATACTGATGTATATCTAACTATTTGTTGTATTATTATAGGTATATAAAGATGTGTGTAAGGGAGAAAATAAGATCACCATATTTAATACACAGATTAACCACCCCAATATCAGGCCTACAGTTCTGTAATTATGAAGATGTATTAGGTGTTAGTCACAGTCAAGGTTTCGCTAGTTTACTTATTCCAGGTATAGTATACATTTCTTCTTTCTTAACATCTGCAAAACTTACTAGGCTACCATGTTTCACTTCAACAATTAATAACAAAGCATTTTAGATACAGTCCTTTTCAGGACTGCCAGCTATAGTATATGTTATATTCCAATATTATTCAAGGCTTATGAATCAAGCAAACAAACCCATTTAATTGCTAAGAAAAAAAAAAGAAATATAAGAATATTTTTACCATCTTTCACTATGCATGTTTTTCTAGTGTTTGTGAATGAAGAATAAATATTCATGGCGTCACCTGATTTTGGAACTGTCAATCAACGCAGACACAAATTCATGTTTTGTAAACAAATTCATAAATGTCATGAAAGAGATCTTTGGATAAAATTAACCAAAGTCCCTGTGTAAAATTATTGTATTATTTTGTAATTTAAGGGTCTGGTGAATCTAATTTTGATGCTTTTGAAGCCAATCCATATCAAACTAAGAAACAGAGGAGACAGGCTGAGGTTAAAATGTTGTTAGAGAAGGTAAGTCAATTTTAAAGATTATTCAATTGTGGTCTAGTTGCCAGAAAGAGTAGTGTTAGTAAGAAACATTAGGTGATGTGGCTGAACACAGGCGACAAAATTCTCTAACTGTATAAATAATAACAAATTTAAAATAGGGGCTAAATCAGGCGCTTCTTTTTAATCCAATAAGATGAGTTTTCCAATAAGTATTTTAGATATATCAAAAGACTTGTGTAATATTTTGATAATCTTGAGAGATTAAAAGTGATAGATATTAAATTCAAGTGTAAATTTAAGAGTGATTGTTTAAAAACCTATTCTATATATTCAACAGGTACAGCCAGAAATGATCACACTAGATAATACAGCTCTATCTAAAGTTGATGTAGCTACAATGGAGAGAGATTTAGAAGAAAGGAAGAAGTTAAGGGTGTGTATTATTTATTATTGTTCTTAATCATATCAGTGCACAGAGTATTTCACCCTTTCACTTTCAGACACGTTGCACCCTGGGGCTGTATTCTTGAAAACTTGATTAAGAATGGTTTTATTGTTCTAATCATATAATTGGTCAATCAGTAAAATCTATTTTAAAATTAGTTTTATTATTCAACCAGATCAAAATATTTCTTAAAATCTAGATTTTATTTTTAAGTATTTGAGAATAAGGCCCTAGGGCTGTGGATTATATATAGGTTGAAAATTCTATGGTCCCCTCAAACTTCCATCTGATTATTTGAATTTTTCACCATGTAGCTTTAGGAGCTTAAGCCTCAATATGGTGGGGTTTGCAGACTAAAATTCGCGTCACTTTAGATCAGCATAAGTTTGATAAAACACTTATATTGCAGACTTTCTCTTAAATTCTTAGCCTATAATAAAATATGTATGTATTGTTTCAGTATTTGGAAGAGAAGACTATAAGTTATACACCGAAATATAGAAAGAAAGGCAAGAGTAGTGGAGTACGGAGAGAGAACCGTAAACAAGGAGTTAAAAATAATATCATTCGAGATGATATCAGACAACAATTGAAAGAAAAAAGACAGGAAAAACGTGACAAGAAATTGGCCAATCAGAGAGGAGTGAAATCAGTTCTTGATAGATTTAAACGGACTGTGGAGTGATGGGTATTTTATAATATCGTTTCGTGTAAAAAATACAGAATTTCAACTGTCAAATAAAACAAGTGAAAATCAAGGTCATAACATTAATTGAAATTGAATGTAATAAAATTTAAACACAGCCTTGGTGTTTGATCAATAAGATGACTATATACATCAATGGTATCTTGTCAAAGTTGTTTTTGTTATAAAGGGTATACATGTATTAATAAAATTATTTCAAGAATGTTGTAGCAGACTAATTTATAATTTGATTTGCTTCCCAGTAAGAGGATCTATTAGTTCAGACTGGAAAGCAAGGGCAAGTAATATAACCGGAATATGCAAATAAAATATTCAGCATGGTCATGTAATATAAAGGGAAGGGGCAAGGAGGAATATGGCCAAGTATTATATTCAGAATGGACAAATTCCATAGCCAGTATGGACAAGTGATACAACCGAAATGAGCAAGAAGTTAAGCCAGAAGAGGCAAAAACTATGGCCAGTAAGGGCAAGTAATATAACCAGAAGGGGTAAATAATATGGCCAGTATGTGCAAGTAATATATTCAGAAAGGGCATATTACATAGCCAGTAGGACTATATTTTATAACACAGTAGGTATTTACAGGAAGTCATTTGCTTGACAATGTGGCAGCCTTTGGTTCTGATCTCGATTGTCGCTGAAAATGACCTTGAACAAATCAATCTGTGCTCACAATTCAAGTCCACCCACGGGCACAGATAATCAGAGAAAGAGGAATGGCCAAGCTGGTAGAAAGGATCCTTACTGTGGACCTAAATTGTTAGCCATGTAAAATATATAGTTGTTTCGCTTTAGTACTGTGACAGAAGTTATGTCAGTATATCAGACAAAGTTCGTAAAAGATTTTTTAAAGATGGTAAAACTAAAACGTCTGCCTGGGCCAAAGATAGGATATCAACAAGACATGAAATGGTATTTTTTGTTTTTATTTTTTTTAATTTACTTCTTCTTGGCTACACCAACAGTTCTACCACGTCGACCAGTGGTCTTGGTTCTTTGACCTCGAACTCTCAAACTGAAATAAATAAATACATGTCAACTTAAACTAGATATACCCAACGAACAACCAAGGTTTCAAGGTACGGGTCAGGTGTCGTGTATGATTATCTATACAGTGGGAAATAAAAATAAACATATCCAGGATAATCCTAATTAACTACATGTAGTTATTAAGGAGTCAGAGATTGGACTAATTTATGAGGGTTATCATGTTCAGTACTATCTAAGTGACATGTTCACCACTTTTTGACCAAGTTTAATTAAAATTTTTAGCTAAGCTAATCAGTAATAGTGTTCACTATTGAAATTTGCACATCTTGCAATTTCTTTGGACTCGAGGATATACCCGGTACTAGTAGAAATAGACAGTTAAAGTTCAAGTTTGAAGATTTTTAAAGAAATTCTCCAATTTTGTACAGTTTTAGTTCTGAAGACTAAATTCATATCAAGAGCTAAATCAACACCTGAAAATGGTAAATCTTTCCCTCTCAACAACATCCAGATTAAACAATGAAATTCAAAACCTGTTTCTTCAGCTGTATTTCTCTATGCTGCAATACCATTTACAGACTTGAAGACTTACCCCCAGTAATGACAGACTTATCCCCCCAGTAATGACAGACTTACCCCCAGTAACGACAAGATTTACCCCCACTAATGAGAGACTTACCCCAATATTAATAACAGACTTACCCCCAGTAATGACGTAGACCTCTGTGTGCTCTGATTTTCTTCAATCTTTCTAAATCTTCACGAAGTTTATTATCTAAACCGTTGGACAAGATCTGGGAGAATTTACCGTCTTTAACATCTTTCTGTCTGTTTAAAAACCAATCTGGTATTTTATATTGACGGGGGTTATTCATCACGGTCACTAATCGCTCAACCTACAATAGTAAATTATCAAGAATAAAAATTGAAGGCACTGTAAGAGAGACTGATGTTGGTAAAATGGTTGCATATATTATGAAATGATTACTTATTTATTGCCCATTTACAGATGAGTAGACTGAAATAATGAGGAATGATGACTTATTCAGAACCCATTTACAGATGGGTAGACTGGAATAATGAGGAATGATGACTTATTCAGGACCCATTTACAGATGAGTAGACTGGAATAATGAGGAATGATGACTTATTCAGAACCCATTTACAGATGAGTAGACTGAAATAATGAGGAATGATGACTTATTCAGAACCCATTTACAGATGAGTAGACTGGAATAATGAGAATGATGACTTATTCAGAACCCATTTACAGATGAGTAGACTGAAATAATGAGGAATGATGACTTATTCAGAACCCATTTACAGATGAGTAGACTGGAATAATGAGGAATGATGACTTATTCAGAACCCATTTACAGATGAGTAGACTGGAATAATGAGGAATGATGACTTATTCAGAACCCATTTACAGATGAGTAGACTGGAATAATGAGGAATGATGACTTATTCAGGACCCATTTACAGATGAGTAGACTGGAATAATGAGGAATGATGACTTATTCAGAACCCATTTACAGATGAGTAGACTGGAATAATGAGGAATGATGACTTATTCAGAACCCATTTACAGATGAGTAGACTGGAATAATGAGGAATGATGACTTATTCAGAACCCATTTACAGATGAGTAGACTGGAATAATGGGAATGATGACTTATTCAGAACCCATTTACAGATGAGTAGACTGGAATAATGAGGAATGATGACTTATTCAGAACCCATTTACAGATGAGTAGACTGGAATAATGAGGAATGATGACTTATTCAGAACCCATTTACAGATGAGTAGACTGGAATAATGAGGAATGATGGACTTATTCAGACCCATTTACAGATGAGTAGACTGAAATAATGAGGAATGATGACTTATTCAGAACCCATTTACAGATGAGTAGACTGAAATAATGAGGAAAGATGACTTATTCAGAACCCATTTACAGATGAGTAGACTGGAATAATGAGGAATGATGACTTATTCAGAACCCATTTACAGATGAGTAGACTGGAATAATGAGGAATGATGACTTATTCAGAACCCATTTACAGATGAGTAGACTGGAATAATGAGGAATGATGACTTATTCAGAACCCATTTACAGATGAGTAGACTGGAATAATGAGGAATGATGACTTATTCAGAACCCATTTACAGATGAGTAGACTGGAATAATGAGGAATGATGACTTATTCAGGACCCATTTACAGATGAGTAGACTGGAATAATGAGGAATGATGACTTATTCAGGACCCATTTACAGATGAGTAGACTGGAATAATGAGGAATGATGACTTATTCAGAACCCATTTACAGCTGGGTTGACTGAAATAATGGGGAATGATGACTTATTCAGAACCCATTTACAGATGAGTAGACTGAAATAATGAGGAATGATGACTTATTCAGACCCATTTACAGATGAGTAGACTGGAATAATGAGGAATGATGACTTATTCAGAACCCATTTACAGATGAGTAGACTGGAATAATGAGGAATGATGACTTATTCAGAACCCATTTACAGATGAGTAGACTGGAATAATGAGGAATGATGACTTATTCAGAACCCATTTACAGATGAGTAGACTGGAATAATGAGGAATGATGACTTATTCAGACCCATTTACAGCTGGTTGACTGAAATAATGGGGAATGATGACTTATTCAGAACCCATTTACAGATGAGTAGACTGAAATAATGAGGAATGATGACTTATTCAGAACCCATTTACAGATGGGTTTTTAGAACGAGGAAAGATGACTTATTCAGAACCCATTTACAGATGGGTTTTTAGAACGAGGATAGATGACTTATTCAGAATATTTACAGCTAGAACTGGAACAATGAGGAAAGAAACTCATTCAGTACCCGTTTACAAATGAGTTGACTGGAACAATGAACAAATACAATTTTCACTGACCAAGATTTGAAAGCCACAAATTCAACTGATTGATAAATAAAATAAACTTACATCTTCTTCTGAGAGTTCTCCAGCACGTAATCTTAAATCAATATTAGCTTTTTTACACATAATGTTAGCAAATCTTCTACCAATACCCTGAAATACATAAACAATATATTGATGAATTTAATTGAGCTCTATCACAATAAATAATTTGAATATAAGTATTTTAAAGGGCACTTTAGCTCAGCTTTGGAATAGACTTCCATCAGGTGGACAGATATTTTTTATTTCATGCACTTTACTTTGGTTGATTATCTTTAACTCCCAGCAAGAATATCACCAACCAAAACACAGGGCTGTGACAACAGTGGGTGTGATAGCATGCTATAAAACATTGATTTAGGGTAGAATAAGTATCTTTTAATTATAATCATTTCTGGATAAGCTGAGAAACGGTAAAAACATCTTAAGTTAAATTTTCTAAGAGTGCCTAGAAGAAATATTACTATTGACCATACAGTCTATTACAGAGCACATCATTACCTTGACAGCTGTCATAGCGTACATGATTTTACGTTTACCCTCAATATTGGTATTTTGGACACGCAAAATATGCTGAAACTTCTCGGGGATTACCAACGCCTGAAAATATAAATTAAATATTACCGTAGGCCTAAACTAATGATCTTTTTGGTTTCTTCATCAACAGAATACTATCTTACCATGCAACTGAAACATCGTGCAAAAGGGACTACAAGTATGTGTAACAGATACCAGTCTCAACTTCAAAGGAACAATTCCAAAACTCTTCCTAACACACTAGATACATGTTTAACTGTGGTAAGATTCTATGTTGAATGTCTAATTTAAACATTTTACTTCGTGAAAATTCACGAAACTGGCTAAAAATAGTCAAGAGCCACTATAAAGGCGTCACGTTTAATATCATAACCTAAATTTTGTCTCTTATCATGGCAATACATGGAGAGGGTCATGGATTATTGACATTTCTTTCGGCAGTTTTAGGGTTTGTTAAGACGCCGTTTAACTTTGAAATTACTACGTTGATGTAGGTTTATTATTGAGCAGGTTGAATAATTAAAATCAGGTTGAAAAATCATCGGATGCATTATGATTGATAAAGATTTAAGCGAAGATTTATCGTATTCACCCACCATGGTGGAAGTTTAAGCGGAAAAGGAAGTTATTTATATGTAGCGCACGCGCATTGGTATTGTTTCAACATAATGCATTTAGAGTATCGCCGAATAATATCGTCAATTCATGTGTTCCGTACAAATTTAAGAAGTTAACTCTTGTAAATAATCTTAATTCAAACAGCCTTAAAATCAATTTCTTTTTTCAAATTGAATCCAAAATTATGCTGAGAAAGTTATTTTACGTGAAAAGATTCAACGATGTTTTGTTTATCATTAATGAAAAAAAGAAAATAGTTTTTCGCCATTTCAGTTTACAAGAGAACGTTCTTTATTGACTTGTTTCCATTATCGACTTCCTGTAATATCCAAGATGGCATCCTTAGCAGATGACAAAATGCTAGAAGATCAAAATAATCAACTTGATGATGTAAATATCATATTATTTCAATATTTATTCCTTCTGATAAATTCGAACTTCATGGCCTATTACTGCTGTGTATTCCCAGGAAAAAAGGATTGAGAATGATCCTGTAAATGTCCTCTTCACGGTCCTCAACTCGACTGTCAAAAACGTCCTATCTCCGGACCAGAATTGTGTATTTACCCACTCTCTCTCAATTTGCTAGTCTCATTAACAAGCACTGCTTGCCTTCTGAGATACTGGGCTGTCAACTTTCAGTGTCTCTGAATCATGAATATAACTGGATAAAGACATTTCCATGTTATAGTGTCTGGATATGCTATTGGATTGGAGAGAATATATCATCTACACTCGTCATGTTCTCCTGTCTATGAGAACAGACTACACTGTTCACTAAAGAACTGTTCCAACTCTAAAACTAACTTTCAAGCCTGTGCCAGTGCTTTCTGTGCCTCGCTACTTTTCAACCTCCCTAACCTCTAAAGAAGACACTAAAGGTAGCTGTACTCACAAAAATGCACACAGCCTTTAATCTTTATTGGAAATACATTTTCTACTACCGTACCTTCTGGATCACATGCTCTTCCTAAATTTGGTTTTTATATTACAGGGATCAGTTGAAGTGAATTTAAATCTTGGAGATTTAGATCTGACATCTGAAGAATTTCTTCTGGATGAAGTAGATGGTAAGATTTTTATGACTTTACATAATCGAGTGAGCCAAAATAATGCAATATTTTGCTCTTGTGTTAAAAGTGGATTTATTTGCCAGTTATCTTTTTAACTCCTCTCTTGACTCACTAATCACCTTGTGTGATAAAAAAAAATTTGGGGATTATTGAAATCATCCAACATTTAGTTTAAGTGGAATTGCAGGATGTCTGATTATAATTAGAATGATGCAATTAATTGATCCGATCAATGTCCCTGATACTTATACAAACTTCAGAAAACCTGTAAGCAATGCCTTTAAGCCTGTGAATGAGATAAGTCAATGACTAATTAATAACTATTGATGAAGTTACATCTATAGAAGCTCTGTATCAATTAATTTTAATATTTCAGTTCATATTCAACAGAATCTAGAAGATGAAATTGTGAAGGAAGCTTTAAAAACAGTAAGAATGTTTACTTTGCTTTGCTTAACTTTGGCTTTAAAACACTTATGTTAACTGTTATGATAAAAAAGAAATTGAAATTGTAGATATTAAGATTAAATGTATCCAAAAGAGCCTGGTTTCCCCTTGTCAGTGACGCAGGTCTGAGGGACTGAAATGGAAAAAGCATCTAATCATTCTAATGCCCCGCTGTCTTGGTTTAATTTCCTCATTGCACACTGCATTGCATTGTCCATCTTTATTAGTCCATAAGGTGCAGAAGAGTAGGACGTAAAACTTCATTCATTTCATTGAAGACTTGGTATATCTATTTGTGTATGTGTCTGATATATTGTATGTTATGATATATAATATAATAATTGTTATATTACAGGGTGTTGATTTAAGACAGTATTCTAAACAGATAGAAAAAGAACTGCTACAGGTTGAAAATGCCTCTATTAAAGACTGTATCCTTATATATAGTATAAAGACAAGTGGTAGCGAATCTACTACGAAACAGACTGTTGAGAAAACTTAATGTTAATGTGAAATTGTTTATTTTCTAATCATCTAGTATAAAATATCTATTAATTATCCAATTAAGAGTGGAAAAAAGCATCTAGTCGTTTGGATGGGACAATAAACTGAGGCCCTGTGTGCTACAGACTGTGCATGTTAAAGACCCCACAACAGTTGGAAATCACAAAAAGCGTAAGCTAATGCGACTTTCCTCTCTGCAGCCTGAATGGTGTTGCCTGTCTCCCATTAGGTGCAGAGAAAGCTTTACATTATTCAATATAAGTTGATTTAAAGATTATGTATTGAATTTTCAACCTGTGAATTCATGTTCAGTTATTACAGTCATGACCAAAGAACTAAAATCCTTTACATGAATAAGATGTTCAACTTTCGGATACCACTTACACGTAATGATACATTGATTTATCTAAGAACTGATTTTAAGTTAATTATTAATTCAGTCCCTTAACATAAAAAAGATTTAACAGAATGTCGATACCATATTACATAAACAATTCTCAGCTTTGATACCATTAACTAGTCTCTATATATTCTACCTTTTTAGATTACTTGTAACTCTAGTACCATTCTGGTGCACTCAACAATTCTGAACCAATAATTCTGAACCAATAATTCTAAACCAATAAATTTTGAACCAATAAATCTGAACCAATAAATCTGAACCAATAATTCTGACTAATGATTCTGAACCAATAATTCTGAACCAATAATTCTGAACCAATGAATCTGAACCAATAATTCTGAACCAATAATTCTGAACCAATAATCTGAACCAATAAATCTGAACCAATGATTCTGAACCAATGATTCTGAACCAATAATTCTGAACCAATAATTCTGAACCAATAATTCTGAGCCAACAAATCTGAACCAATAATTCCATTATAGATGAACATATTGTTAAGAAAGTAGGTCTAAAGAGGCTGAACTGAATGTCATTTGTAAAATAAATGTGTCATTTACCTGAACATATATTCAGAGAATAAAATGTTGAATCGGATTCGGTGTTTAAGTTCTAAGTAATCGATCCAGACCTTACAATAAGTCATCTTGAACATCAATTAAAGAATAACAGCTATAAATGGAGTTCAGTATAATGAAATGATCATACCTGAACCAATGAGGTTTTGACCTAATCTTGACTAGCTGGTAGAAAGTCCGATCCTAATAAGTCATCTAACAATTCGTGAACCTAATGGGATGATAATCTGGAAAATAATCTGGTTCCTTTCAGTGGTAGAAAGATCCTTGTACATGAAATGTGAACCTAAGATTTGGTAAATGATATTTCTATTTTTTGTTTAAAACAACATGAATTGCTTAGGAATGATTTAGTTAAACAAATTTTTGTTTAGTTAAAAGACAAAAACTGCAGATTTTGATTCTGGTTATAAAACCTTGATATATATTTGTTGTATTTTCAGTCACATTCTACAGACACCTGTAACAGAACGAGAGTTTCTAGAACAACTACATGAATTAAACCATAAAATAAACTTTGTTAAAGAACAGTCATTCCGAGAGGCGAGATCTTGTACAGATGTTCGAGATATTTTAGAAAAGTTAAAAATCAAGGTATGTTGATCTACTTAGTAAATATTTTCACTAGGAAGAATAAATAAATGTTGTATTGTAACGTTGATATATTAGAAGCTTCATAATTAAATTAAATTATAGATTAAAGATTCCAAATCCATTTATGATTTAAAGGGTTATATCCCTATAGTTCGTTATCAATCACTTGTTTACAAGATGGTGACAATACTAAAAAACTATAAATGGTGGTAATATCCGTTCATTTTACAGGACAACAAGCAAAATTAGGTATTAAACCTGTACAAAGTTTATCATTGGTATGACATGCTATTTCATTAGCAAATACCTGTTTTCGGAACTCTGTGTTATCTACCACTCAAATAAATGATAATTCTACCGATTATAATGATTACATGATTTTTGATACGATATTAATAATGATTTGTAATTTTATAACAGAATTTAAAAAAAACTGTTAAGGCTATTGCTCATAAATTAGAAGCCTTGTCTATTAATTAAAAATGATATAATTTCTGAATAAAATGTTAATTTTGTAATGGCTTTAGATCAGCTTTTGCCTCTAGTAACTGCTCTTTGTTATCTGAATATTTTTGAAAGTTTTACCAAAAAAGTAACATAATTATGTGCTGTGTATATATTCAGCTTGTCATCCATTTTCAGGCTATTGCAAAGATCAGAGAATTCCTGCTACAGAAGATTTATTCATTCCGTAAACCAATGGCTAATTATCAAATACCACAAAATACCATGTTAAAATTCAGGTACTTATTTTTTACTTAAAAATGAAATGAAAATGAATGAATGAAGTTTTACGTCCTTCTCTTCTACACTCCTTTTGTATAGAATAATGACTGAAAAACTTTATTTTACATTGATAAAATTGGAAAAGAAGGTGGGATATAGAATACCTTAGGCATATTTGGCATGGGCCTTTTCTTCTTTCATTTGCCCTATCTTTCCTTTTTGGTCAGAATATCCAAGAAGTTTAAGGTATTCCCTTCTATATTAATGTGAAACTTGATATAAGAAAATTGGTTACCACACCCCTCACCCCTCTTATCATAAACTTTCCCTTAACTTTTGATATCAAAATTTAAATTCTAAAACACAGTCTTTAATAGTAGTGCCCCTTTAATCTATGACATAAAGTCTTCTCTTTAGCTACCTATAAATATAACTACTGTTTGAGTAAAATATCATGAAACAATATGATTTAACATGTTTATGTTATAGTATATTACCTCTCCTAGCTTAATTAGTTAATTACTTAATGACTCTATTAATTAGTAATGAGGTTTTAATCTAATTTCAGGTTTTTTAACGAGTTTTTAATGAGTAACGAGAGACATATATCTAAAGAAATACGAGATGAATATATAGATACTATGAGTAAGATTTATTATTCCTATTTTAAAAGTTACACTAATAGACTGATGAAGCTACAATTTGACGAGGTGGCTGCGAAAGATGATCTGATGGGCTACGAAGATAATGCCAAGAAAAATATCCTTTTTTATTACAAACGGTAGTTAGTTTCTATTGGTGACTAGGTGAAACATAAATAATAAGTAGGTCATCCAAGTTTGCATGTAATGACCACCAAGTAGAAGTAAATCGTGCACTGTTACATCATTGATGATCATTCTGTTGTATCAGTGATCTATTATCTCTTTAACATATCAGAAACTATATTTCTATTTTGTTCCACTCAGTAGGTTGAATTAAAATTATAAATATTCATTATGTCAAATGTTTTTTAAACCATCCAATTGAAAATTCTTCTATGCATTCATTTTGTGGGTCTGTGACCTAAACACGTTGGCACACAAAACTCATAAACATTTTTGATTGGTTAATATCCAACTTCTAATACACAGCTGTTTAGATAAATGTTAAGCCCACTCCCATCTATTTATTTATCAGCTGGTGTGCTTTAAATTATTTTTATACCTTTACAAATAGAAGGCTGTTGCTGAATTCAATTCTGAATCCTACATCAATGAGATGTACTGTCATTGTTTAATATTTATGGTTTAAGAGAATCAGTGTTAAGGTGATATGAGAATAGTATTCTCACCAAAAGCACGGGCCTAAAATCAGTGTTAGCTGTGTTTGAAATAAGAATTGTACATTATATTAATTGTTATTCCCTATTAAGTTTTTCTCCAACCAAACCACTGTAAAAGTTATCTCTATTTATATTCCTTAACTTTGTCACGCTTTTTCTCAAGTAAAACCACGTTAAAGAACAGATCTACTGTGTTTACATTAGGTAATAGAGGAGAAGTATTGTCTACTGAACTAGAAGCTCCAGTTATAGTTCCTCATGCTGCTCAAAAAAATGATTCCAGGGTAAGATTGTGTTATTTATTTACCTATATATACTTAATAAAACACAAGTATTAACTCCCTTGTCTCTACAACACACCTGAAATATTAATTTGTTCTATAGTGTTTCACTGTTATAGATAAACCTTGTATACAGGGCACAGGTTATAAACATTCAGCTTGATATGTATTTCAAAACAGTTTGTAAATGTGAAGGCACACACATGTAACTGATGAATATTTTATTAGTACAGGTTACCTCTCTTATTAAACTGGAAATTGTAGATTGTAACACTGAGGTTTAGTCTTTTTACTAAAGCACAGGCACGCATGTTGACACAACCTTAAAACTCATCCTCTCCTTTTGATCCAACAGTAAACTGGTATAGATAATCCAGGAAATGTCTTGTCGTGAACTAGAAGTTGAAAGAGACCTCAACAACTGCTGTCTTTATAAATAGATGTTAAACTTAAGTTAAATAAATATAGATTGAATATAGAAGATCTGTAAGAATTGTTTTACACAAAGAAGCCTTAAGTTCTAGCTATCTTTACAGTATATTACAAACATTATATTTACACAGATAATATAGGGTACATAACACAAAGACTTGTATAAAAATTTTCCAGTTCTATAAACTTTATTACAGAGAGATTGGAAAGCTTTAGCACATACTGTTGTATATGGTATCAAACCTTCACCATCCCTTCCAGTAGCAACTAAACCTGAACCAACTAATAATGAAATTGGTTATCCTTATAAGGTTTAATAGATTGACTGGGTTGGGTTCTTGATTGTGGTTCTTATTCCCATTTCTCTTAAAATCTCACAAGTATAAATTATAAAGAAATACTGGAAAAATGCCATACTAACTTGCATGAGAGTGGAAATTTGATCTATTTTCTCAAGAAGTCTTGATTGTAAAATTCCATTCACAACAAACTTTTATTGTGGAATTCTGTGAGAGAAATTTTGGCTTGGGTTTCTTCAAAATTTTAAGATAAAAGTTTGAGTGGAATTTTTCAATCAAGTATGCAAAAGTGAGTTGTAAGATTTTTTGAGAAAGAATTGGTTTTTATTTTGCATCACCACTGTTTGAAGTTATGGGGAAATGATACATTTAAAATAATCTTTAAGGTTATTATTATTGAATGTGTCAGATGGGTTTGTGTGTGGTTCTTAATTTCAGCTTTACTTGATATGAAGGGATAAATATATAAATATGGTTATTATAAGAAAGTATAAGAAAGTCATATAATGAAATAATTTAAAATGAAAACCATGATTTAAATGATGATTGTAGATGACAAACATATAACAGGAAACTTGAATTACTCAGGGTAACATTACAACATGGAGATAATCAAGATGTTATCATGACAGCTCTCTCTCCATAAGACTGGTAGCTCTCTCTCCTTGGGGCTGTTCGCTCCAACTCTCCTTTGGACTACTTATCATCAGTCTGGATGACAGAGTTCCAATATCTCTCTATTCTACTACTTATCATCATATACATGTATATGCACAGCTTTATGGAACAACAATCACTGGTTTAAGTTTATGCGACGTTTCGGCGCGTTTCCTACGCCGTCCTCAGGCACAGAATTGCTAAATGCCATTTAAAGACTTTACTTATCATCAGTCTGGATGACAGAGTTTCAATATCTCTCTATTCTACTACTTACCATCAGTCTGGATGACAGAGTTTCAATATCTCTCTATTCTACTACTTACCATCAGTCTGGATGACAGAGTTTCAATATCTCTCTATTCTACTACTTACCATCAGTCTGGATGACAGAGTTTCAATATCTCTCTATTCTACTACTTACCATCAGTCTGGATGACAGAGTTTCAATATCTCTCTATTCTACTACTTACCATCAGTCTGGATGACAGAGTTTCAATATCTCTCTATTCTACTACTTACCATCAGTCTGGATGACAGAGTTTCAATATCTCTCTATTCTACTACTTACTTATACTACCTAAAATAACTGCTTGTGTTGATATCTTGATTCTCACCTGGATGTCACAAAATCTATACTTACAGAGACTGTACAGAGGTTTTCTAAATTCTGTATGTACATCAGGGCACACTTATCGCATCAATTTGCACCGTTTCAATTTTTAGTCAGACATCTGTGCAATTCCAAATATAAATCTCTAAATATGCATACAACACATAAGGCCCTTAGTAATTGGTGACATAATCGAATACTTAGTTTTAGTGGAATTGCAGGAACTACAGAATATGTCTAGTTGAAAATTGATGCTTTAAGTGTCACCAATACACAGTAAATTTTAAAAAAAATTTTTTACATTTCTTTAAACATTATCTTGGTCCATAAATGAAAATATTTCGTTTATTTTCAGTATTCCTTTGAAAGTTTATTCCGAAGTCTACATTTCTCTCTAATGGACAATTCATGTAGAGAGTATTTATTTCTGGTAGATTTCTTCATGGTAACAGGGAACTCAGCCCAGATTCTCTTTGATTCCGTCATGGGTAAAACACTGACTATGTTTATGGTAAGTTTCTATTTGTTGTTAAGGGGTTGGAATAATCAGGTAGGTACCACTTACCAGTATTTGATATAAGTCAGTTATCTGAAGATCACACAGTGAGGAACTCGGAGTAACAACATGTTTCAGGTTCTGTTTTATAAATTCTTAATCAGTTTTAAACAGAAGGCCTAGCAGGGATGATAGTATTTAATCTTAGAGTACAGTTACTGCCCTTCAGATGCAGAAATTATTGGTTATCATACCGTATTTGTCTAACAAACCTAAAACACTCTAACTGATAATAGTTGAATAGTACTGTAGCGTGCCACAGCCAAAACATTGTGTTAAGCTCTGCTTTACTATCAGGTTTTGTTCCTTGCATTCATAAGACAACCAAGAGCTGGTGGGCCCTTATACACTTTCAGCTTAGTTCAAGTTTATCTGGCAATGAAAAAACATTTTGTTTGCATCCTTCTCAGTTGAGTTGAGCACTCATATACACACTAATTAAGTACATTATCTACTACCAATGTATTGACTATATGTTGTTTTGAGTAGAATTTGAAACTCCAATTTAATATGAGTATTTTGTATATTTCAGAAACAAATGGAGGAATATGTGAATGATTGCTATGATTCTATAGCTATATT
Organism: Nipponacmea schrenckii; assembly: GCA_030562195.1. Taxonomy (NCBI): domain Eukaryota; kingdom Metazoa; phylum Mollusca; class Gastropoda; family Lottiidae; genus Nipponacmea; species Nipponacmea schrenckii. Next base: position 6,778,316 of record JAUJPP010000011.1, read on the forward strand.
TCTCTCTATTCATATTATATTTAGATATAGATCTATAATACAGAAACGTAATGTTAGTGGTCTAGATAGGTAGGATATATTTACAAACTCTTTTCTTACACAAAGTATTCTAATATCAAAAACGTTTAGTGAGTGGTCTAGATAGGTAGGATATATTTACAAACTCTTTTCTTACACAAGTATTCTAATATCAAAAACGTTAAGTGAGTGGTCTAGATAGGTAGGTAATTTATGCAATCTTTCCATACAACCCAGATGTAAGTTGACAAAAAATCTGGGAAAATATTAATGCCAAGGAATAGCTGGTAGAAAGGACCCTCATGAACCTAAGTTGTTATCCTAGTAAAATCAATGTCAAGAGGTTTTGTCAAGGACCAGCTGGTAGAAAGGATCCTCATGAACCTAAGTTGTTATCCTTGTAAAATCAATGTCAAGAGGTTTGGCCAAGGACCAGCTGGTAGAAAGGATCCTCATGAACCTAAGTTGTTATCCTTGTAAAATCAATGTCAAGAGGTTTGGCCAAGGACCAACTGGTGGAAGGGATCCTCATGAACCTAAGTTGTTATCCTTGTAAAATCAATGTCAAGAGGATTTGTCAAGGACCAGCTGGTAGACAGTATCCTCATGAACCTAAGTTGTTATCCTTGTAAAATCAATGTTAAGAGGTTTGGCCAAGGACCAAGTGGTAGAAAGGATCCTCATGAACCTAAGTTGTTATCCTTGTAAAATCAATGTCAAGAGGTTTTGTCAAGGACCAGCTGGTAGAAAGGATCCTCATGAACCTAAGTTGTTATCCTTGTAAAATCAATGTCAGGAGGTTTGGCCAAGGACCAGCTGGTAGAAAGGATCCTCATGAACCTAAGTTGTTATCCTTGTAAAATCAATGTCAAGAGGTTTGGCCAAGGATCAGCTGGTAGAAAGGATCCTCATGAACCTAAGTTGTTATCCTTGTAAAATCAATTAAGAGGTTTTATCAAGGACCAGCTGGTAGAAAGGATCCTCATGAACCTAAGTTGTTATCCTTGTAAAATCAATGTCAAGAGGTTTGTCAAGGACCAGCTGGTAGAAAGGATCCTCATGAACCTAAGTTGTTATCCTTGTAAAATCAATGTCAAGAGGTTTTGTCAAGGACCAGCTGGTAGAAAGGATCCTCATGAACCTAAGTTGTTATCCTTGTAAAATCTATGTCTAGAGGTTTGTCAAGGACCAGCTGGTAGAAAGGATCCTCATGAACCTAAGTTGTTATCCTTGTAAAATCAATGTCAAGAGGTTTTGTCAAGGACCAGCTGGTAGAAAGGATCCTCATGAACCTAAGTTGTTATCCTTGTAAAATCAATGTCAAGAGGTTTTGTCAAGGACCAGCTGGTAGAAAGGATCCTCATGAACCTAAGTTGTTATCCTTGTAAAATCAATGTCAAGAGGTTTGTCAAGGACCAGCTGGTAGAAAGGATCCTCATGAACCTAAGTTGTTATCCTTGTAAAATCAATGTCAGGAGGTTTGGCCAAGGACCAGCTGGTAGAAAGGATCCTCATGAACCTAAGTTGTTATCCTTGTAAAATCAATGTCAAGAGGTTTTGTCAAGGACCAGCTGGTAGAAAGGATCCTCATGAACCTAAGTTGTTATCCTTGTAAAATCAATGTCAAGAGGTTTGGCCAAGGACCAGCTGGTAGAAAGGATCCTCATGAACCTAAGTTGTTATCCTTGAATATTATAATTTATTTCAGATATTGGGATGCCCTGTTTAAGATATTATGGCCAAAATTTGAACAGATTGTTAACCTAAACATACAGAGTGTACGAGATTGTGATCCATCTAAACTAGGTCAAATAGATGTTCGACCACATTATGTAAGTTTCTTTTGTGTTATTTACTTTGCTTTTACTTTGTAATAAACACTTTCCAATCTATTTGCTTGGATGTTAGCTAGAAAAAAATCAATCAGAGCCTCCGATTACATTGTTCTGTCAATAGCTGTGGCTGTATTTGCTGGCTAACCTAACAATTAAACAGACTACTGGGCAGTTTCGTTATAGCTTGACATAGTGAAGATGGTCCTTCAATGAAAATAAAATGAAATGAATATTAAATTAACAACAATAGTAAGCATTAACAAGTCCATTATCACAGTTTGAACAATTGACTTTCATTTTTGGAGAATTTCAATTTTGTTGATAAATTCCTGATAATTTTTCAGATAACTAGACGTTATGCTGAATTCTCGGCAGCTATAGTCGGTATTAACCAGTCCTTTCCTAATGAACACGTTGATAAAATACTGGGGCAGCTACAATCAGAAGTGGAGAATTTTATATTAAAGATGGCAGCTGAGTTCCCACAGAGAAAAGAACAGTTGATATTTTTAATTAATAATTATGATATGATGCTAGGAGTATTGATGGTACGTTATTATCTGTATTTCAAGAGTTTGTTTAATACATGTGTTTCAGATATCAACTCTGCATCAGGACAGAAAATTTAAATAAGGACTAGAGTAGTATTTTCCATTACATACATAGGTTCAATGAAACTTGAAACACACCCATGTGATTATTTTTATATTTATTTTAGTTCTTTGCATACTGTAATCATGTGTTTCAGGTATAATGTCTTCATCAGGACAGATAATTCTGAAATGAGATCTAATCAATAGATAATCATTGATTAATTGAATGGAGTTTTACTTCCTACTCTTCTGCACCTTATGGGCTAATGAAGATGGCACTATTTATGTAATATTTGTTTTCAGGAAAGAACGGCAGAAGATTCACGCGAGACCGAAGTGTTTAAAGATTTATTAAATGGTAGAACACAAGAATATATAGAAGAGATATTGTCACCACATTTTGGTGGAATGATAACCTTTGTCAAGGATTGTGAAGTTATATTAGAACGAGGTCAGGGGGACAGTTTAAAAAGGGAAGAAAGTAAGAAGATATTTATACACTCATAAATGATTTTGTAAATTCCAAATAAAAATGAGAGTTGAAGAAAACCAATCTTGAAGATGGTTAATGGTGATCTCAATTGTAAAAAACTATGATGCTGTGACAGGATGAAGATATGAGGCTTTAAATAGTAAAACTTCTGTCAAATTAAACCATTTATTGGTCAACAATATATTTTATACACATGGAATGTTGGAGAAATAAATGGTTTATTTTGACAGAAGTTTTATTATATAAAGCCTCAGATGATTATTTATGTGTTTTGGCTATGCCCATCTGTTTGCAATGAGGGAAATTTTGCCTGTAGTATTATAAATGAGAAATGTTTTTAATCTATTTTAGAGCGTGTACAGTTGATAGTGCGAGGGTTTAACAGTGATTGGAAAAGAGCGTTAGAGTTAATCAACCAAGATGTGATGAGAGCGTTTACTAATTTTAAAAATGGAACTCAGATATTACAGGTTGGTAGAATGAATTTTATAAAAGATACAAGGGTCCTCCTTTTTTTCAGAATTATTTCTAAACTTCATAACTTGATGATATTTGTTTTTGGTTTTTTTTTTTTATAAATCAAATTTATAGTTACAAGTACAAACAAGTATAGAATAATCAATATTATACAATATGATAAAGAGGGAAGAAATATTTCACACACATATAAAAATGCATAATACTGGATAGTTACTTTTATAATCAGGTATAAAATAATACAATATTATAAGGAGAGGTGAAAAAGTTTTACACATATCTATACAAATATCATAATATAAGCAGTATAGGCATCACAATAAAGTGCAATAATAATTTTGGAAAAAGACCCATTTGTATTGAAAATTTTGATCAACATTGATTGATTGTTGTTTGTAGACACCAATATTATCTCTTTAACTCCTGGATTACAAGCTGTAGTACCTTACCATCACAGTTTGTATTAGGAGTTTTAAGCTTCTGAAACATGCTTCAGATAAACAGATTAAGTTTTGAGGCAGTCTGATTTAAATTACACCAAACTCATTAATCATAAATCTTTACTTTGTGACCTAGGCCAGTGCTTTTATGAGATTATGTTCTCTGTTACAATCTAACACCAAACTTTTGATTTTTTATTAGCTTTAATTTTTAATTGAGTCACTTCACTCAGGGTCTAAGAACCAGGGTTCTTGCACATCATTAAATTAACCTTAAAAAGGTGTTTTTTGAGAGAACAATTAGACACTAAATACACCTCTTTGCTTGTGAGGGCAAACAATTTAAAATCATCAAAGGTTACATTGATGAACGTTCAAGTGCCCTTTTCTAAGATCCTAATTGAAGTGGCTAAATTAAAATAAAAACGAATAAAACACAAAATGAAAGATTTAATTTTTATTAAACTGTTTTGGGATTCTCTTCTCAAATTGGACAGTGACTATTACAGTACATCCTGCTCACATGAAAAAAAAAACGACAGAATTTGATATCCTGTTAGTTCAATAGGTCAGAGACAGCATGTAAAGGTGGTTAAACCCCGACCTCGACCGCACATGTAAAAGTAAAATTAGGATCCTATCATCTTCAAAATGTCATTACAAAATGGTTTTTCAGTGCCTCTCGTAAGAGACCACCTTCATTCAGCGACCGTTTTTGAATGTTCCCTTGAGTGGTCTCTGAATACAGGTAGTACTGTATATTATAATAATTGTGTGTTATATTTCAGGGGGCATTAACCCAGTTAATTCAATATTATCACAGGTTCCAGAAAGTCTTATCACAGGGACCGTTTAAAAACTTACAAATACGTAATGAACTTATAAACATACATCATGTCATGGTGGAGGTGAAAAAATATAAACCTACATTTTAAATATTCCTTGTTTGAAAGTAACAGACTTGAGTTTCCCTGCCAAATGGTTTGGCCAAGCTCTCACTATAGTGCTTCAACTTGTATACTGGTACAGATATAGTTGGAAGGATCATTGCCAATAGAGTTAGCCTGGTTCCATTCTATAGAGTTCACCTGTTTTAGTGATCATGTTGCTTAAATGACAATATGATAATTTACCAAGAGGTTGTTTGGGGACTATATTTTTCTAAACTGAAGTGTTCCAGGAATCTGATTTGTCAGTCACTAAAATTAATTCTAGATTAAGTTATATTATGATTGTAGTTCTTAAAATATGAATTTTATCTTAGTTAAGTATTTGATCTGTCCAGGGTCCTTATATATCAATGTAAAGTCGTTTGATCAAGGACCAGCTTCTTGGGAAGACCCTCAACAACATAAGGAGTTATCTTATACAGAGTCTTATATTATGGGCTCCCCAGATATTTGTGTATGTATATTTTCTCTAGGTGTATATTATTATTATGTTATATATATTATTATATATTATGTGATATTTATAGAAACATTGTATTGTATTTATGAATTATGAAAATGATAAATAAAGCTCAGAAATATCTCAAATTTTATAGAGTGCTGCTTGTATGTATCCAAACATTGCTTAAGGAACATGAGTGACAGATTAACATTCTATCAAGAATTATAGCCGACAGCATGGGCATTGTCCAATTTCAGTTTGACCTCTACACCTTCCTTACGAAGGTCCTTAAACTCTATTACTGAACACTCCATTCATTCCACTTTGTATATACATGTACATGTAATTGAAAAAAAATGTAAATTCTCCTTTTTCAAACTTGAAAACAACAGTTTTAAAACATGTTTCTTATCAACAGGCGTGGAATATTTAAGAGACACTTGCACAGTCAAATTTATCAGAGGATTATGATTAGATCAGCACTGAATTCAGTACTAACAGACTGTGGTCCGTTTTCTCATAAACTGAACAAATAAAGAAACGTCGCATTTTTTGTTAATAAGTCGAGTTTGATCAAAATTATTATTTTTTCTTAAATATGATTTTTTACAATTTAAATAGACCAGTTTATGTATGACAGTCAACTTATAATCCCGTTTATGTTCGATTTAAGACTTGTGAACGTTGGATGTCCGTGGGAGCAAGTTCTAATTGATATAGAGGAAAATCGAAATGCACGTGCATTATCAAAGTTCTGTATAAAATCAAATTGATGTCTTCTGAAAATTGAGTTGCTGCAAAGACAGTAAGTTTGTGACAAGTCTAGTTTCCTAGCAACGTGAACAAGCCATTGGACGGTTAAATGCCGGGCAACCAGCTTAAGTCATTACCAATGCAATCGAACCAAGACGAAATCGCAATATTTTCAAGATAGCGGGGCAATTAGCTCATAGAGCCATTAGCCACCATCAGCAACCCACTATTGCTGATACTTCAAATAAATCGCCTCGCCTCCCAGTACCTGTCTTGCAATACATACAGAGATCCAGTGCTCACCCATCTTCATCATCATCAGAAACAGCAACGTCTTGGGTGGGCCACGACAACATTGGCGGCATCAATAGTGCGGGACCCATGTGTTCTTAGATGAGAGTATGCAGATGGTAGAGTATGAGTGTGGAGAAAGGGGTGATGGGTAAACGTTTTATAGAACAGAGTGTGGTTGAAAGATCATCAAGCATTGTGGCATGGGTGCAGTCAGCGTCAATCAGAATATTGGACCTGCTGGCATATAGAATATCAGCGGAGGCGGAGGCCATCGATTCGCAGCCACCCAGGTTCTCCTGACCCGCGTTGTAACAAATTTTATAAGATCATGAGATCAGAACGTTTATATGTTATAGCAATAACTTGAAGGTCACCCAAACAATCCGTTAAGCCAAATGTGGATGTTTCTGACAATAACCTGGTGTTTTAATGAAGTTTAAATAAACAATTGACCATTCTTTGCGCGTTGCGACGTTTCTTTATCTGTTTAGTATATCTGGACATAATTATATGGATAAAGATTACTTTATTGGCAGGTTAAGATCAGATAAAAATTATCCCATAAACACCTTTTATAGGCATATAAATACAAATATAAAAACATTACAATAATTTGAAAAGATAAAATGAATATAGCAATGTAATCAATACAATTAAAATTCAAATAAGTTTTCTATTATAGACACATCACGCTTAACATATTCTTTCTTTTTGTTAAAACGTGTCCTATTTGACATCAATGACTATATTTTTGAACTATGTACATCCTGTGTCCACCTATTAAAATATTTGAAAGGTGACTATTAAACCCAGCCCAGGTAAGGGACATAACTCTCTGACCTACTTCTACTCAACAAACACCAATATGGCGCACGGTGAAACTTTCAAATATAATTATGCCATTATTTGTCGTATACCGTCAAGTTTTCCATATAAATGTATCAAGCCGGAAAACAAGAAACCGATAGATTTAGAGAAAGCCAGGAATGAGTATGACCGTTTACGTGAAATTCTTAAAAATTGCGATGTGAACGTGATCGAGTTACAAGAAGATGAAAACTATCCGGATTGTTGTTTTGTTGAAGATTGTGCTGTTTGTATCGGAGGTACTGCCTTAATAGCCCGTCCTGGTCACGCCTCGAGACAGGGAGAGGTAAGAATAGTCTTTATTTCTGTTAATGTAACTTTTTAAAATGGCGATTTTGAAGTGTTAAAGTATTACAACGCCGGCTTGCTACAGGCAATGGATCTATTTTTATTACATGTACACAGTTCAAAGTTCATTTACCTGATTCTTGCTGAGTAAGTTACATTCCAATAGGCCACGCCAATGAGATGTTTATTTAAACTTTGTCTTTTCATTGTCAATAGACTAATATGTGACACAATTTAAAACTATGAAGTTTTTTTACATGTCAAAATAATGTCAATATGTAAATGTCTTCCTTAATAGAAACAGGGTTGTTTAGCATACATATAGATCATTCAATGCAGTATGTAGGGTTATAGATTCTGTCAAATCCTTATTTTGACCTACTTTTACCATTATAATAAGTTATATTGTTTAAAAATTGTGTTAAACTTTGCCATAAAACTGTATTATAAGTAACGGATCATTGAGTGTATTGTGTATAACCAGTAACAAACAGGTTGTATGAATAAAGAGAGGTTTAAATACCTTACAGTTTTACTTATCATACATTTTGTTTATTAATATACCTGTGTAGCATTGCTGTGTTGTTCATGTTAAAAAATACAAATAAAATTCACTGAAGTAAAAGTTTAGTGCTAGATGCAACATTGTGTAGTTCAGCTGAATTGTGTGGAGATGTATTTTTGGGATAAATATGATGGATTTAAATTGTGTATTGTAGGTAGGAGAAATAAGAAAAGTTTTAAAACATGATTTAAAGCTAAGTGTACAAGAAATTAAGGAAGCTAAAGCCACATTAGACGGAGGTGATGTGTTATTCACAGGTATGTAAAATTAATTTTGGTAGAATCTTAACATTTTTTATTGGCTCAGTGCAATTTAAAAATGCCTGTGTTATTGGATGTGAATGATAAACATTTATTAAATACTATATTAACTATATTGAAGTAATACACACAATATAACAGATACATTTAGAAAGTTAGATAGTTTGTACAACAATGTTGCATACACCACAGGCATTGGTTTATATAAATACCTATAACTTCATAACTTGCACTTGTATCACTGTGTTTCATTCTTGCTTTCTAAACCTGAGGATCCAGGGTTCAATGATAGCAAAGGTCAAGAGGAACTTTCAGATTTTTGTGCCCAGTTTCCCATTGATGCAGGTCAGAAGTGCTGACATGGAGAAAGCGTCCAGTCGTTTAGATGGGGCAGTTAATTGAGGCTACAAGTTGTGAATGTTGAAGATCACTCAACATCTGAAAATTGCTAAAACAATATACTAATGGTGCTATCCTGGTAAAACTTGCACCAGTTGTGAAAAGCATGGTGATGTCATCTTCATTAGCCCATTTTGTGCAGAAGAGTAGGATGTAAACTCCATTCATTGTTGTTGCTGTGCTTTCCTAACTATAAAAAAATTAAGACCTACTCAATCACTCATTTGTTTTAAGGAAAAGGAAATCAACTCCAAGTTGACTCAACAGGAAATTTGGTTTCAGTAGAGTCATTAACATGTCATAGCTCTGATTATTCACAATTTGTTAGTTTTTGAATGGTTGGTTGGTCATCTCATGGAAACATGGAATATAACTGACTTATTTTACTTCTGAAAACTGAAAGGCCTGACTAATTCTTTTAGTTTCATAATATTATTGAACATAAAAAATAATGCATAATATGTGGATTTCTTGCTCTTGTATTAAGTTCCCTTTTTTGGCCTCATCTACTGAAGCCAACAGTGGTCTATTTCTAGAACAAGATGCCTTGATGAGGATTTTTATCCAAAACATAAGTCAGCAGATTTAGTCAATTTTATGACATATGACTTTTTGGTGTTAACAAAGAGTTATTTCCCTTGGGTTTATGACTAAACAACATCTATAAGTAGTATAACATAGGGTACGTACATGCATCATCATGAAAGAACATGATCAGACCAAGTATAGGATAGTGTCATTTCCTTTGGAGTTTATGGCTGCTTTTATGTCTGAGGAAATGAAATATAAACAATTATGTTTATAGTGAGTAATATTTTTATGACTTAAGTTCCTTCATCAGTACAGTATCAGATGGAACAATGTGAACATGCTCAATCATATGATCTTTGAATGGCATCAAGTAACAGAATTGCAAATATTTATAACAAAATTATATAGAAATACTGTAATAACATATAAGGCAAAGTTTAGACAAGTGTTCTCTTGTCTTCTTAAGGATAAGTGTTGGATATGAACAAAAATATTATATATTAATTGTTTATATACAAAGTTCAAGCGGAAATATGAGTAACAATGATTAATAATGGCTTCAATGAGATCAAAACATGAATATTAATCTAATGACATGCTCAATCACATATATTATAGAATATTTCTTTATTCAATCTGTCTTGACTTGACATGTTTTCTTTTAAAATTTGTAATAAAAATTAACATGAATATGATCTAAACAATATAGTACCAATTAATTTCTTAGCAAGCTATAACATGAGTTCTATTATCCTTTATGACAATTTTATTATACGCCCTCACATGAAATGTAGGGCATACGCCCTCACATGAAATGTAGGGCGTATATTGTGATCAACTTTCTGTCTGTCTGTCTGTCTGTCTGTCTGTTTTCTGTTCACGTTTGCTTGTGCTCACCCTACAGACTACAGTTTTGAATGGATTTTAATAAATTTTGGTATTTGAGTTCATGACATCACAAAGAAGAACTGTATTGATTTTGGTGATGATCAGATAATTGTTAGCGGAGATACAGTGTCCGACTTAGCGAATTTCGGAAAAATGAGAATAGCTGTCTTGTGCACACTCTACAAACTACAGTTTTGATTGCATTTTAATAAGTACTCTACTAAAGTGACAATTTTTTTTCATATTTAGTCTGATTTCATGGTACACCTATGAATTTTTGCCCATTATCTGATAAAACGGAACATGAATTTTTGACCATTATCCTGAGGAGGGTGTATCTGCACGCTTTGCGTGCCTATGTTAAACACTTAACAAACAGTGATTTTGAATAGTATTTATTCTATGAAATTTGAAATACTCCATCTGTATATTTACATCAAAACTGTCTCATTGAATGTCATCATATCTGAAAATAGCCTTAAAAAGTAAAAAAAAGGGGAGGTAATAAACTGATGGAAAAGTACAGGTTCAGTCAAGTACAACCATTTAAAACACATTCACTGTTTATAAATATACACCTTATTCAAATCTCTGGGAATTTCAGTGCTATTCATGCTAAATCACGTTTTATTCAATGTACAAGTACCAATTGATTACAGAGTAGTAATCTCTATAAATAAATTTAATGTTGTAATAAAGTAATGTACCTGGTCAGAAGAGGGGGTGGGGGTTAGGGCCAGGGGTAGTATGGAACTTAATGAAATTGTTCGTTAAACATAGAGTCTGTTGGTAATAGAGGGTAATGTCTGTAGCCATTAGATTGTCATTCTTGTTTTTTTCTCGAGCCATGATTCCACACTTGTCAGACAAGTTCAGTTAACCATTAACCTCATGACTGACACAAGGTTTTACTTTTTATATAAAAAAAAATGACTTAATTACTGAAAAAGAATAAGATATCTCTGCATATCAATAAAAAACATTTATTTTGTACCATTATATTAAAGTTATTTCATACTCATTTCAATATTATGAAAACATTTAAATGTAGAGTAAAACCAAGAACATTCTTGCAATACACTTTAAAGACAATTCTTTGCAAGGTTGGACATGATGACAGCTTGGTACTACACTGTAGCTTGAAGGTCTCTCTCTACAATCTCAGTGTTTTCAGATTGAGTAGAAACACAATAAACTACACAAAGATATATCTCTGTTTTTCTGATATCGTAGTTGGGTATTTTTTGTGCAAACATACAATTTTACTTGGTGGCAAATGATAATATAATACATGAAACAGTCTCCACTAGCTATTTGTATGTTATAATCACCTGCACTACGATTTGTAGAATTGAGAGAATTGTATTGTAATTCAGATGAGTGTTGTTGAGAGTTGAAATGAAGCTGATAGTAAAAAAGATATTGAAATATAGGTGTCCCTTTAATAGTTATAGATATGACTAAATTTGGGAAATTTCCCAGCTGAAAATCCTAGGTTAAATCAAATTAAGTAATTAAAAAGTAAATTGATATTAACATCCTTAATATTAATAGTTCTTATTATTATAGGCACACACATTGTTTATTCTGCTGACGAAAGAAAATTTTAAATTAAAAATTGACTTTAATATGATTATATTTCACCATGTGAATAGTTAGATTCATCCCCATATCAATAACAAGGACTTTAAATTAAATTACATTTTAGTTTCGCGTCGTTCTAGGCAGGTTATTGTACTACTATGGTGTGACTAAGAAATTGAATATAATTTGAATAATAAAAACCCTCAAACACAAACATAGCTATAGCCCCTAATTTTACAAAAATAATTTACAGAATCATATAATAATATAATCTGAAGTAATCAGAAATAAAAAACCGTCATTGAATAATTCAATGTAGAGACTATAATATATGTTTATATGTCACCATGTGAATATTTTAAGATAATATTTCTTTTCTAGAACAAGGACACACTGACATGTGACGAATTTATCGGGGATAAAAACCGTCATTGAATAATCCACCACTCAATGTAGAGACTATAATATATGTTTATATGTCACCATGTGAATATTCAAGAAAAAGGACGCAATGACATACATGTTTGACCTATATAGAATTAATTTACTGAGAGAAAGAAATGTTATATTTTAAGATCCATAATTTAAACATTTATTCAAGATAGTTAGCATAGTTACGACTGTATGTAAGAATTTGCATGTTTTGGTCTATTTCTTTTGATCCAATTACTTTAAGGCTACAAATTATTGAGTAATAGAAAGAAATTAATGCGTTAAATGCATTATATTTGTTTAGATTAATGAAAAGAACTGTTAATTGATAAGATAAGAGGTGGATAAAGCACCAGCTGTCATAATTCCGGGAAGCCGGTTTCTTTTTTATATATTAAAAAATGCGACACTTTCACGGATCGCATTAATTTGTACTCACATTTTAGTCTCTATACCCGATGTCGCATTAATTTGTTGACGCATTAATTTCTAGCCGTACAGTATGTAGGCATTTCAAGGTTGCTGATAACTATCAAAATAGCAACCACAGGATGGTTAAGACACAGCAAGGACCAATTATTTTTTAACATCATTGACCTATACTTTAGTCTGACAGCCTATTTTCAATCAGTCATTTCGGATAAGCTAGTGGAAATGTCCGGGATATACGGCCAAATCAACAGCCCTGGTCAACTCTAATAATATCTTTTATTTCTACCTCTACCAACCATGGCAAGAGTCAGGAAATTTTTAGCTTACTAAACACAAACAATATTCTAGGTAGGAATCAGCAAGTTTGGGTCTACTCTTAATTATAATACTTATTGAATATTGCAGGTAAAGAAATATTCGTGGGATATGGAAAAAGAAGTAATTTTCTGGGAGCCCAGGCAGTGGTGGAGGCATTCAGTGACTATAGAGTCAATGCCATCAACATAACTAAATGTAAATCATTTCTGCATTTAAAAGATGTGGTGAACATGGCTGGGAGAAACATTCTGGCTGTTGGAGGTGGAGATGCTGATGAGACAGCAGATGCTAACTATGTTTTAAGGGTAGGTGTCCTAGCTTTTTTCTGTTTTACAAATGTACTAGCCAATTTGATTCCACAGATGAAACAGTAGATGCAAGTAAGGGTATGTGTTCAGGCATTGTTTTGTTGTTGTTGTGTTTTGTAACCCAATTTATAACCAAAATAAGGCAGGTTACTTTCATTAAACTTGTTTCACTTAACTAATTGAAATGGTAGGCTTGTAACTACAGGCAGGTTATATAATGTAATATTTTGTAATATAATGTAATATTTTGGTTTTATTCTTTATAAGACATATAGAAGTAGGATTACTACATTAAGAACAAGGAATATATGGATGTACTACCTCCTGAATTTATTACATACCAGATTATTACAGAGATTAGTATTTAATAAATTCAGAGGTAGTACATCCATATATTCCTTGTTCTTAATGTAATATTTTGTTATATAATGTAATATTTTATAAAATAATGTAATATTTTGTATGATGTAGGAGATGTTGAATTCGTTGTTTATAGTATATTTTGAATTGATGTTCCATACCTAACTATATAGAATGGAGGAACTGTAATATATTATTTTTCTTTTGTAGGAGATGCAGAATTTATCCGACTGTTCTTACAAGATACTACACCTTGACAACCGACTGGGAGTAGATATGTTGTATATTAATGGTCGTTTGATTCACAGAACACGAGAAGAAATGGGAGAGAAAAACTATGGAGTAAGTTAATAATTCAGTATTAATATATTAAACTTGTAGAAGTTTTCCAACTCGAATTCTGACTTGATTTTTCAAAATGATTCAGGCGATTAAATAACAATCTTGCGACAAATCAAATATATTGATATAACAGCGTAATCTGCATAATCCAACATTCACTTGGACTGTAAAATAATGTTTATATACCAAGAGTGTCAGATAATACTGTGAATTGATTTAGTAGAAGAATTTGAATAGTTAAGCACCAGAATAGATTAATGATTAATTGTTACCCAATGTTTAGATAATATTTTAATTACAAATTAAAAGACCACCTCAAACTAACATGTGATAATATAACAAAGCTAAATATATTATATTTAACAAAATAGATCTTTTTTACATAAAAGGGCAACAATCAACCTTGTCTGGGGGTTAATTTTGACCTTGTTTTACATTATCCTTCCAAAATACCTCGAGAAATTACGTCCTCCTTCACTGGTCTTTTTCATGTTTCTAGAAAAGACTAGTTGTCAATCTCACTTTCTATGTAATATCAGTATGGATACTACATATAGAATACAGAGCTATGAAACAATTACCGGTATCTGTGAACATCATTAATGATTACCTTATTTTGAGATAAAGGCATAATTGTGGTCTTATTTGAGATTATAGAGGTCTTGTCATATTTGATGCATTGCTTGTGATGATAGTGATCATACAGGCATTGCCTGCTGTTATATAGGTCATGCATGTGATTATAGAGGTCTTGTTTGTGACTTGCCTGCTGTTATAACAGTCATGCGTGTGATTCTAGAGGTCTTGTTTGATTCTAGAGCTCTTGTCTGTGATTATAGAGGTCTTGTTTGTGACATGCCTGCTGTTATAAAGGTTATGCATGTGATTATAGAGGTCTTGTTTGATTCTAGAGCTCTTGTCTGTGATTATAGAGGTCTTGTTTGATTCTAGAGCTCTTGTCTGTGATTATAGAGGTCTTGTTTGTGACATGCCTGCTGTTATAAAGGTTATGCATGTGATTATAGATGTCTTTCTTGTGATTATAAAGGTCTTGTTTGATTATAGAGGTCTTGTTTGATTCTAGAGGTCCTATTTGTGACTTGTCTGCTGTCTTGCTGTGATATGTCTTGCTTGTGATTATTAAGATCATGCTTGTTCTGCCTGATTGTTGTGTCCATTAACTATAATAGCTAATAATTAATATAATCTAGTTTATTGCTCTCCATGTTTTGAAAAATGTAAAAGCCAGAGTTACAACACCCAAAAGATCATCTTTAAATAATTGCTCCTTTTTTATGATTATTTATTACTGGGCACCATGTTGGTTTTAGTGTCCCAATAATTTACCAAATTAAATTTACTGGACCCTTCTTTACTGTTTCAAACATTATATATTTATATTTTGTTGACAATATGTCAAACTGTTCTATTTTTATTAATTTATAACCATCACATGTCAATAATTTTGAATTGAGACCTATTTTATTAAGACATAATATTTATATAGTATAAAGAGGATCTTAAACACGTGCTTCTGTAATGAAATTTATGAAATGAGTTGATAGATCTAATATTAGCTGAGCCTGGCTCTTTATATATTTGTCTATATTACATAAGCATGATTTTAAAATCCTTTTTATCCCACAACTATCAATACATGCATTATTTTTTTTTTAATGGCTTTCATTTTGACGTCAGCCTCTTTGTGTCTTAAAAAAACACTTAAAATATCACTGCTCATAAGATCTAGATAATAAACAATTATGTTTATTTCACATGGATATCACGTTCATGTGTTGCAAGATTGAAAATGGCATGCCCTTTACCATCAATTTTAACCGAGTCGCCGACAAGAAACGATGCCATTGTTGTTATGGGAAAGTTGGGCATGAATTCATTATTTACAGTTAACCTAATTTGCATAGATGTAATCCTGTACTACTGTGTCATATCAGTTTTTTCCCAACTCGCGTTCTGAACTCGTAAACAGTAGTATTGTGTGATGAATTGTAATTATAATATTACCAGGGTACAAGGTCTGTTATAGTCCGTCCATATTTTTATAGTTATTGATTTATTACTATTCTTGACAACTTACTGATAAGGATAATGTCGGGATTGCCTGATGAAAGAATCATTTCCCAGTTTGACATTTTTACAATTTCCTTTGATATTGATCACTTGGGACACCATTAATTTGATTAATATTTCTATGACATTATTGCTGAATATTTCCTACTTTGGAACTTAGTCTTTTCAATACATCTGAAACTTGCAGGTCTACATATTTGTATTATGTTTCATAAGTAGGTAAAATTACTAAGGCAATGGGGTAAAAAATCAAAATGATTACACATAATGGTCCTATCAACGATCAGTCTTTAAGGAAAAAGTCATACAGGTCCAGCTTGTTATCATACAGGTCCAGCTTGTTATCATACAAGTCCAGCTTGTTACCATACAGGTCTAGCTTGTTACCATACAGGTCTAGCTTGTTACCATACAGTTCTAGCTTGTTACCATACAGGTCTAGATTGTTACCATAGAGTTCTAGCTGGTTATCATACAGGTCTAGCATGTTACCATACAGGTCTAGCTTGTTACCATACAGGTCTAGCTTGTTACCATACAGGTCTAGCTTGTTACCATACAGGTCTAGCTTGTTACCATACAGGTCTAGCTTGTTACCATACAGTTTAGCTTGTTACCATACAGGTCTAGATTGTTACCATACAGTTCTAGCTGGTTATCATACAAGTCCAGCTTGTTACCATACAGGTCTAGCTTGTTACCATACAGGTCTAGCTTGTTACCATACAGGTCTAGCTTGTTACCATACAGTTCTAGCTTGTTACCATACAGGTCTAGATTGTTACCATAGAGTTCTAGCTGGTTATCATACAGGTCTAGCATGTTACCATACAGGTCTAGCTTGTGATAATACAGGTATAGCTTGTTACCATACAGGTCTAGCTTGTTATCATACAAGTCTGGCTTGTGATCAAACATGTCCAGCTTGTAATCATACAGGTATAGCATGTTACCATACATGTCTAGCTTGTTATCATACAGGTCTAGCTTGTTACCATACAGGTCTAGCTTGTTACCATACAGGTCTAGCTTGTTACCATACAGGTTTAGCTTGTGATCAGACCTTAAGGTGCAGAAGAGTAGGATGTAAAACTCCATTGATCTCATTTCATTTTCTATCACAGATCAGTTGTTACAATTGTTCTTCAAATACTTGCTTATGATCATACAGGTCCAGCTTATAATCATATAGGTCTAGCTTGAGATCATACAGGTCCAGCTGGTGATCATACAGGTCCAGCTGATGATCATTCAGGTCTAACTTGTGCTTATACAAGTGATCATACAGGTCTAGCTTGTTATCATATCCAACATGTGATCATACTGGTCCAGCTTGTGATCATACAGGTCTATCTTGTAAACATAAAGGTCTAGCTTGTGATAATACAGGTCCAGCATGTGATCATACAGGTCCAGCTTGTTACCAAAGAGGTCTGTCTTGTTTCCATAAAGGTCTAGCTTTATACCACACAGGTCTAGCTTGTGATTATTCAGGTCTAGCTGGAGATCATACAGGTCTAGCTGGTGATTATTCAGGTCTAGCTGGAGATCATACAGGTCTAGTTGGTGATCATACAGGTCTAGCTTGTTATCATACAGGTCTAGCTTGTATTATACAGGTCTAGCATGTATATACAGGTCTAGCATGTTACTATACAGGTCCAGCTTGTTATCATACAGGTCTATCTTGTTACCATACAGGTCTAGCTTGTGATAATACAGGTCTTGTTTGTTATCATACAGAGGTCTAGCTTGTTATACAGGTATAGCTTGTTATTATACAGGTCTAGCTTATAATCATACAGGCCCAGCTTGTAATCAAACAGGTCTAGCTTGTTATCATATAGGTCTAGCGTGTTATCATACAGGTCTAGCTTGTTATCATACAGGTCTAGCTAGTTATCATACAGGTCTAGCTTGTTACCATACAGGTCTAGCTTGTGATAATACAGGTCTAGTTTGTTATCATACAGGTCCAGCTTGTTATCATACAGGTCCAGCTTGTAATCATACAGGCCCAGCTTGTAATCATACAGGTCCAGCTTGTAATCATACAGGTCTAGCTTGTAATCAAACAGGTCTAGCTTGTTATCATATAGGTCTAGCGTGTTATCATACAGGTCCAGCTTGTTATCATACAGGTCCAGCTTGTAATCATACAGGTCCAGCTTGTAATCATACAGGCCCAGCTTGTAATCAAACAGGTCTAGTTTGTTATCATACAGGTCCAGCTTGTTATCATACAGGTCCAGCTTGTAATCATACAGGTCCAGCTTGTAATCATACAGGCCCAGCTTGTAATCATACAGGCCCAGCTTGTAATCAAACAGGTCTAGCTTGTTATCATATAGGTCTAGCGTGTTATCA
This sequence comes from Nipponacmea schrenckii, assembly GCA_030562195.1. Lineage (NCBI taxonomy): Eukaryota > Metazoa > Mollusca > Gastropoda > Lottiidae > Nipponacmea > Nipponacmea schrenckii. Next base: position 6,796,643 of record JAUJPP010000011.1, read on the forward strand.
TACAGGTCTAGCTTGTTATCATACAGGTCTAGCTTGTTATCATACAGGTCTAGCTTGTGATAATACAGGTCTAGCTTGTAATCAAACAGGTCTAGCTTGTTATCATACAGGTCCAGCTTGTTACCATACAGGCCCAGCTTGTAATAATACAGGTCCAGCTTGTAATCATACAGGTCCAGCTTGTAATCAAACAGGTCTAGCTTGTTATCATAAAGCTCTAGCTTGTGGTAATACAGGTCTAGCTTGTTATCATACAGGTCGAGCTTGTTATCATACAGGTCGATCTTGTTATCATACAGGTCTAGCGTGTTATCATACAGGTTTAGCTTGTTATCATACAGGTCTAGCTTGTAACAATACAGGTCTAGCGTGTTATCATACAGGTCTAGCATGTTATCATACAGGTCCAGCTTGTGATCATAATGGTCCAGCTTGTTATCATACAGGTTTAGCTTGTTATCATACAAGTCCAGCTTGTGATCATAATGGTCCAGCTTGTTATCATACAGGTTTAGCTTGTTATCATACAAGTCCAGCTTGTGATCATAATGTTCCAGCTTGTGTACACACAATCACAAATAAATTCTTACATTAGTGTTCTTCAAAATCTCAAGAAAACTATCTTCTTGATATAGTAATCCTTTTATGAATGATCTTGTGTTTGGCCATGTTCTATTAACTAGTGCATTGTCAATAGTTTGTTGTTACTAACGAAATTTCTTGATTTGCATCTTTGGGATTTGACTTGTGTTGTGCTGAATGTTTAAAATGTAATGAATTGGCATTTTGAAGATGTTAAGTTTGAAGTAATATTTTATACGGTACCTTGTGATTTATATTTACTGATTTGAACCCAATATTTGACCCCTCTGATATTTAGACTGTAATAAAAATATTGAATTTGTTGCATATGTCAATCAGACTAAGGGAAGGTAACTCTTAGATGCCTGATTGTACTAACTTCCTAGGATTCTGTTCCTTCACTCTCTCACTATCAGAACTTCTATTTATTACAATTTTGTATTTTTTTTTTTTACTTTTTTCATAACGTTTCTCAGAAACATTAGTTGAAGGAGAGGAGCAGGGGCCACAGGCTATTCTTCGCTGTTAAGGTCTGTCTTTATTAGCACATAAGATGCAAAAGAGAAGGATGTAAAACTCCATTCATTTTATTTCATTAATATGTTGAAAATACAAAATTTGGAACGGTTGGGGGTAAAAAAAAAGGGTCAATTTTGCACCTGCATACTTGACACGCACCTGCCTATCTCAAAATCACCGCCCCCTATCCCTTTCTATTTGAGACTACCATAACATTTAACAACAACTGATAAAAATATTGTCATTTCCTGAGAAAAAATACAATTCTTAGTTTGAAGTTGGTTTGAATCAAACCTCAATCAACCTCCTTAAACAAATTAGTATAACTTGTAATTCTTCTTAATGATAAATTGTTTTGGATACACAGACCTCTTCTTTATACTTCTATAGACTTTCAAGGAAAGGAAATTAATTATAGAAAAAAATCATATTGACTAATATCGAAAACGAACTTTATTTAATCTGATTGCACGATAAAAGATATCTATTAATAACAGCAAAGGAATCTCTACTTTCAGTTTTTGATATTCTAATCAAGTTGTCAAATTCCGTTTAAATAAATCAGAAAATGCAATCAAATTGGAATATTCATTTGTCAAGTACTTTTATGTGGAAAATACAAGTGATCTTATTATGATATTTCCCTGTCTTTAATTTATTCTATTCAGATAGAAGGAAGGAAGGAAGGAAGTCTTCCTTGTGTGATGTTTAATCTTATCAACACAATTAAAATGGGGGTTTTTGGTGAATGCGTCAATGATCTAATAATAAAATTGTTTCAATACAATACTAGAATTGGAATTTTGAGAAGGGAATTTGATTAAAATTGATTAAAATTGATATGAATTTTCAATATTAAGACAAATATAAGTAAAGACTGAAGCCAACTAAATTTTTGAATTTTTTGAGATCACAATAGTGCTTACAATCATCATCCAAACACTTGGACATCAAACAATCATAGGTCGAACATACAGACATTGTAGGTTGAACATACAGACATTGTAGGTTGAACATACAGACATTGTAGGTTGAACATACAGACATTGTGGGTCCAACATACAGACATTGTAGGTTGAACATACAGACATTGTAGGTTGAACATACAGACATTGTAGGTTGAACATACAGACATTATCGGTCGAACATACAGACATTGTAGGTTGAACATACAGACATTGTAGGTTGAACATACAGACATTGTAGGTTGAACATACAGACATTATCGGTCGAACATACAGACATTGTAGGTTGAACATACAGACATTGTGGGTCCAACATACAGACATTGTGGGTCCAACATACAGACATTGTGGGTCCAACATACAGACATTGTGGGTCCAACATACAGACATTGTGGGTCCAACATACAGACATTGTGGGTCCAACATACAGACATTGTGGGTCCAACATACAGACATTGTGGGTCCAACATACAGACATTGTGGGTCCAACATACAGACATTGTGGGTCTAACATACAGACATTGTGGGTCCAACATACAGACATTGTGGGTCCAACTTACAGACATTGTGGGTCTAACATACAGACATTGTGGGTCCAACTTACAGACATTGTGGGTCCAACATACAGACATTGTGGGTCCAACATACAGACATTGTGGGTCCAACATACAGACATTGTGGGTCCAACATACAGACAATGGGTGGTGAAAAATGTAGATTTAGGTAGTAAAAGAGTGAAGGAATAGGTCTCAAGGTTATCAGGACAGAAAGAAATGAAGAATTTGTTGATAGGAAGTGGTTGGTGTTTATGGTCCAGATAGATTTGAAATTTCTATCTCCGAATTAACGAAAGCTGGAGGAAGGTTCTCTTCTCTACCACAATTGATAATTAAACTATGTTATTATAAAAATATAACCTCATCCATACTGTAACTATAGGTAATTATAGCTATGTTTAGGGATTTATAGTTCAGTTTAAGACTTAGATCCACTCTGGTTTTTTGGGGGTGGGGGAGGTGGTTGGATAGCCCACACCAGGTCAAATTTCAGAAAACATTGATGTAAGTCCAACATGCCATTGACTGAGCTATTCCACTGTTCTAGCAGACGACTATTCGACTTGCTACTGACTGAGTTTTTTGACTGTTCTAGCATCCAACTTGTCACTGTTCTAGCAGTGTCATATACTTGACACCTCCCTAGACTTTCTTTTGATCTCTTCTACCCATGTATACTTTTTATCAACTGTGTGTGTATGATTTGTGAAATATCTTTTTACACTGATATCCTAGTAATAAGATTTTTCTGAGAATACGTACAGATCTTCCACTCCCCTTCCGCATTAAATTCTAAATATAAACTTATGACTCTGGGGAATTTTTAATAAAAAGTGATTTCGACAGAATTAGAATTTTTCAAAAATTGTTATTTTATCTTCCTTAATATTTTGTAAAAGTACCTGCCTCTGACTTCACTCAAAATATTTTATCTATTATATCCCCCAGGGCTCAAACATTTCTCAAGCTCCACTACATTTTCAACTTCAATTTCAGCTGTCTTTATCACTTTTAAGAAATCAGTCACAGTTGCACTTAAATATAACATAATTTGTAGTAAATTAGTAGACTACCATACCTTTAAACTGGCATTTTAACAGGCAGCTATTGTAAATGAGTCTTGAAAGTGACAACTCAATTTTTTGTTTTTTTTTTAAGAGAACTGGCAAACAGGTTTTGATTCAGATAGCTCACAAGCTGTATCATCTGGTGAAACAAATCTTGAAACAACTCCAACCCTAAAAGTATTTTATCTAGAAAGATGGTGATATTCTTAATGATATAAATAAATCTTTAATCTTCTGCTAAAACTTAGATTGAAAATTATTGGCTTTTACACAAATACTTAATCTGACATTTTCATAGTTACAAGATCTGGATCCATGAGAAAAGTTGAAATATTTAATCGTGAAGTAAGCATAGAAATTGAATATTTGTGTCGTTGGTTTGTGTTTATTCTTGGCCTTCTATCAACATCCTGTGTGGTTAAACTGTTGATTTCAAAATTTGGCTCGAATTTCTTGGCAATTTTTTGAAAAGTCTAATGGTATAATCTCAACCTATGTTAATATTAAACCTACATTACTCTTGACTGATTATTATTATTATTATTATTATTATTATTATTATTATTGTTATTGTTATTATTATTATTATTTGTATTTTTATTATTATTATTATTATTATTATTTGTATTATTTGTATTATTTTTATTATTATTATTATTATTATTATTTTTATTATTATTATTATTATTATTATTATTATTTTTATTATTTTTTATTATTATTATTATTATTTTTATTATTATTATTATTATTATTATTATTATTATTATTATTATTATTATTATTATTATTAATTATTATTATTATTAGTATTATTATTATTATTATTATTATTATTATTATTATTAGTATTATTATTATTATTATTATTATTATTATTATTAATTATTATTTATTATTAGTATTATTATTTATTATTATTATTATTATTATTATTGTTATTATTATTATTATTATTATTATTATTATTATTTCAGGTGATAGATGAGAAGATACCGTACACCAGACATCGTGTTGATTTAACGGAACTGAGTAAAGCGTATGGTTCTATATCCAGTATGTTGTTACCTATTTACAAGAAACGAAACCAAATGAACGTACTGTCAGATTTAACCGAAGATGAGATGGCTCCATTTTGTCATACTCACACTCATCCTTTATAGATGTTGGCTTCACACCCTGGTTTAAAATAAAATCTTACCATCAATTGATGAAGTTTCCAATGTTATATTGAACTTGTATTGGTGTATACTTATTTTATATTCTAACAGATATGTCAAGATTCTATGATAATGTTTTAAAAGAAACAGGGTTCAGGACTGGATTTCATTCTTAACATATATCTACACCCTACCATGCAATAAATGAACTATTCCAATACATGTGCATTGTTTAAAACTTCCAAGTTAATCTGCATATATAATGTATGGGAGAGTTCACTTAGGAAATTAGAGTGTTTATGATATAATGGGGCCATTTTGTAAATAATATCAGTTTATGAGCTTTGCTTAAATTTAAAATTATTTTAAAATTTTTGTCATAAAACAGAACCTGAGCATTAATCCATCTTTGTATATAAAATAGTTAATTTTCTAAATTCTATGATACAAATACATAGTTGCACAATCTGAGATAAATAGGGACAGTTTATTGTATTGTGAGGTAAAATACAGAACAGAAACTTGTTAAGCATGGCTTATCATTTTCAAAGTGGTTTATTGGATTATTCTGAATATTTCCTGTCATTTGAAAAACAGCTTTGACATTGAGGTAACCCATAAATTATATTTAATCACAAGTGTTAATAATAGGATTTTATTTCTTATTCAGAATTGAATTTTATTATAACCTTTAAAATGAAATTTAAATAATCTCTTTCTATTTTGCTATTTTCACCTTAACCAAATGGTTTTATTATAATTATTAAACACTGACATGCAACTTCTTTGGTTCCAATAATTAATTTTGGTAGATTTTTTAAGCAAAATGCAGACAGGGTGTGGTTTAAATCTTGATTCAGTGCATTCAATTTAGTTGTTATTACACATTTATAAAAATAGCTGTTTGTTTTTATTCAAAATGGCTTTATTTTTTACTATTAATGCAAAATACAAGTAATATGGGTGTGCAAATTTCAATGAAAATGTTGTGGGGATTTTTTTTTTTTTTTTTTAACACATGAAAGAAGGATGTTATAATAAATATAAAGATAAAGTACTTAATATCTCTTATATCTAGTTCAGGTACATGTCATTTCTTAAAAAACACTGTACTTTAATATGCTAAATTGATATGTTTTATCATACATGGGTAGTCTTTCAGTAGCCTTGAACATTGTACGTCAGAGATAAGAGATATTATTATAATCCAATCATTTACATTCTTCCTTGTTAACAAACCTATTTTTTAACATTCTACGAACTGAATGTTTTATTTAATAAATTTCAAATCTCTGAGAATGCATTTGAATTTATTTAAATTTATTAGACGTTAAATTGATATGTATTACCTTTAAATGTCTTTGAAGACGTTGTAATGAAATATTAAACTGACATAAACACATTGACTTCATTCCTATATTAATTAAGTTTTTTTATAATTTTTTATAATAAGACTCTATAATTAGACTGAATTAGGATTTTGAATTATATGTAATATCTAGTTTAAATACAACAGAATGAATCAACTAGTCCTCAGACAATAAATACCATGAAATATTTAGGGTTATATATGATTTATTGTTAATATTTAGTCAAATTTACTAAAGTGACCAACAAAAAAAATATGGAACTAAACATATTTAGAATTTTTGATCAAGTTATTATCCCATTTTCATAACTACCATAGATATACTCCAGTCATTCCTTTCGCTTTCATTTGTTTATTTTATTAGTTGGGAATTATAGAGGACATAGAAAGATATTTCTACACATCAAGATAAAGAATAGAGGGCGGGGGGTTCAAAACAGAAACAAGAATCCGACCCACATTCTCTCGACGATCTTAGCGCTAGGACGTCGTACGGTATTATTTTCTAGCACTGTTTAGCAGTAGGGTATCCTACTGCTAAGATGGTCACTAGAATGCGTGGATCTCAATATTTTGCATTAGGAAATGATTATTTGGGTTTTGATCCTTTGGTTGTTTTATGGGCCCCATAAAGAATTTTAACATGAATATGTTATATGATAAGATCGATATGGTTATTATCTAATCACACGTCTATGTTTCCTTGTAAACAGTTTAGTTTCATAAATTTTTAACTAAGTTCAAATCGGCACCTTTCTTGCCACAAACTTGATCAAAGGGTTTTTTTATGGAACTTGGCCCTGATATGTAGAAATATCTTTGTCTAAGTTAGGTTTTGAAAGATATATTTTGTAGTAATTTGTTGTTTTTAATATTAGAAAGCTTCATCTGTCATATATTCACTTAGTAGATTTTTTAATTGTCTAAAAAATAAAATTTATTATTACTTAAACAAGACTTTATTTCATACGACTACATGTTAATTGGAAAGCTGTTGTCACTGTCCTGGCAATATTTCCCTCATTACACACTGCATTCCTTAACCTTGTAGAAATAAAGGATATGAGGCACAACTGCATTCCCTTTACATCGGTTTAACATGCCTCTGGTGTCTACGTCTAGCAGTTGGTGTGAATCAAAGTGTGTTACCTTGTAACCACAGTAAACTATCATTGTAGCAATCTGCTAGGTAGTTAGAAACGGTAGCTTGATGTACTATAGTCCAAATCTGACAACTAAAAACTGTCACCGTGGAAAACAACCTGATAGCTAGTTAAGCACATAAGTTAGGCATACTCTAGTCTCATTCGGGCCACAGGAAACTGTCATTGTACTAAGAAATCTGCTAGCTAGATGGGCACGATAGTTTGTTATTCTCTAGTCGCATTCTGACCACAGGAAACTGTAATTGTATCAAGAAATCTGCTAACTAGATGGGCACGATAGTTTGGTATGCTCTAGTCGCATTCTGACCACAGGAAACTGTTATCGTATCAAGCAATCTGCTAGCTAGTTGGACACGATAGTTTGGTATAGTGTAGTCTCATTCTGGCCACAGAATACTGTTATTGTATCAAGCAATCTACTAGGTAGTTGGACACGATAGTTTGGTATACTGTAGTCTCATTCTGGCCACAGAAAAACTGTTATTGTATCAAGCAATCTACTAGGTAGTTGGACACGATAGTTTGGTATACTGTAGTCTCATTCTGGCCACAGAAAAACTGTAATGGTACCAAGCAATCTACTAGCTAGATGGACACGATAGTTTGGTATACTCTAGTATCATTCTGGCCATAGGAAACTGTTATTGTTCCAAGCAATCTGCTAGGTAGTTGGACACGATAGTTTGATATACTCTAGTCCCATTCTGACCATAGGAAACTGTTATTGTATCAAGCCATCTGCTACCTAGCTGGACATGATAGTTTGGTATACTGTAGTTCCATTCTGACCACAGGAAACTGTTATTGTATCAAGCAATCTGCTAGCTAGTTGGACACGATAGTTTGGTATACTGTAGTCTCATTCTGGCCACAGAAAAACTGTTATTGTATCAAGCAATCTACTAGCTAGATGAACACGATAGTTTGGTATACTCTAGTACCATTCTGGCCACAGGAAACTGTCGTTGTTCCAAGCAATCTGCTAGCTAGTTGGGCACGATAGTTTGGTATACTATTGTCTCATTCTGGCCACAGAATACTGTTATTGTACCAAGCAATCTACTAGCTAGTTGGACACGATAGTTTTGTATACTCTAGTCTCATTCTGGCCACAGAAAAACCGTGATTGTACCAATCAATCTACTAGCTAGATGGACACGATAGTTTGGTATACTCTAGTACCATCCTGACCACAGGAAACTATCATTATACCAAGCAATCTACTAGCTAGTTGGACACGATAGTTTGGTATACTCTAGTTTCATTCTGGCCACAAAAAAACTGTGATTGTACCAATCAATCTACTAGCTAGATGGACACGATAGTTTGGTATACTCTAGTACCATCCTGACCACAGGAAACTGTCATTATACCAAGCAATCTACTAGCTAGTTGGACACGATAGTTTGGTATACTCTAGTCCAATTCTGACCACAGGAAACTGTCATTATACCAAGCAATCTACTAGCTAGTTGGACACGATAGTTTGTTATAGTGTAGTCTCATTCTGGCCACAGGAAACTGTCATTGTACCAAGCAATCTACTAGCTAGTTGGACACGATAGTTTGGTATACTCTAGTCTCATTCTGACCACAGAATACTGTTATTGTATCAAGCAATCTACTAGGTAGTTGGACACGATAGTTTGGTATACTGTAGTCTCATTCTGGCCACAGGAAACTGTTATTGTACCAAGCAATCTACTAGCTAGATGGGCACGATAGTTTGGTATACTCTAGTACCATCCTGACCACAGGAAACTATCATTATACCAAGCAATCTACTAGCTAGTTGGACACGATAGTTTGGTATACTCTAGTTTCATTCTGGCCACAAAAAAACTGTGATTGTACCAATCAATCTACTAGCTAGATGGACACGATAGTTTGGTATACTCTAGTACCATCCTGACCACAGGAAACTGTCATTATACCAAGCAATCTACTAGCTAGTTGGACACGATAGTTTGGTATACTCTAGTCCAATTCTGACCACAGGAAACTGTCATTATACCAAGCAATCTACTAGCTAGTTGGACACGATAGTTTGGTATAGTGTAGTCTCATTCTGGCCACAGGAAACTGTTATTGTACCAAGCAATCTACTAGCTAGTTGGACACGATAGTTTGGTATAGTGTAGTCTCATTCTGGCCACAGGAAACTGTTATTGTATCAAGCCATCTGCTAGGTAGTTGGACACGATAGTTTGGTATACTATAGTCTCATTCTGACCACGGGAAACTGTTATTGTATCAAGTAATCTGCTAGCTAGTTCGATACGATGGTTTGGTATACACTAGTCCCATTCTGGCCACAGGAAACTGTCATTGTACAAAGCAATCTGCTTGGTAGTTGGACACGATAGCTTGGTATACTCTAGTCTCATTCTGACCACGGGAAACTGTTATTGTATCAAGCAATCTGCTTGGTAGTTGGACACGATAGCTTGGTATACTATAGTCCCATTCTGACCATAGGAAACTGTTATTGTATCAAGCAATCTGCTAGCTAGTTCGATACGATAGTTTGGTATACGCTTGTTCCATTCCGACCACAAAACAATTCTCATTATACCAAGCAATCTGCTAGATAGCTTGACACGATAGCTTGGTATACTCTTGTCCCATTCAGACCACAGAAAACTAGCAATCTGCTAGCTGGATGGACACGATAGTTTGGTATACTGTAGTCTCATTCTGGCCACAGGAAACTGTAATTGTACCAAATAATCTGCTAGCTAGTTTGACAGTTTGGTATACTCTAGTCTCATTCTGGCCACAGGAAACTGTTAGGTACCAAATAATCTTCTAGCTAGTTATATAGTTTGGAATGCTCTTGTTTTATTCTGACCATATAAAAACTGTCAATGTACCAAGCAATCTGCTAGCTAGACGGTCCCGATAGTTTGATATACTCTAGTCCCATTATAACCACCGAAAAACTGTCATTGTACCATTCAATCTGCTAGCTAGTTTGATATACTCTAGTCTCATTCCGACCATATAAAAACTGTCATTGAACCAAGCAATCTGCTAGCTAGACGGACACAATAGTTTGGTACTAGTATACTCTAGTCCAATTCTTACCACAGAAAAACTGTCATTGTACCAATCAATCTGCTAGCTATTTTGATAGTTTGGTAAGCTCTAGTCCCATTCCGACCATATAAAAACTGTCTTTGTACCAAGCATTCTGCTAGGTAGTTGGCCACGATAGTTTTGTATACTGTAGTCTCATTCTGGCCACAGAGAACTGTTATTGTATCAAGGAATCTGCTAGCTAGTTAGACACGATAGTATAATGTAGTCTCATTCTGGCCACAGAAAACTATCATTTTACCAAGCAATCTACTAGCTAGTTGGACACGATAGTTTGGTATACTCTAGTCTCATTCTGGCCACAGAAAAACTGTGATTGTACCAATCAATCTACTAGCTAGATGGACACGATAGTTTGATATACTCCAGTCCCATTCCGACCATATAAAATCTGTCATTGTACCAAGAAATCTACTAGCTAGACGGACACGATAGTTTGATATACTCCAGTCCCATTCCGACCATATAAAAACTGTCATTGCACCAAGCAATCTGCTAGCTAGACGGACACAATAGTTTGATATACTCCTGTCCCATTCCGACCATAAAAAATCTGTCATTGCACCAGGCAATCTGCTAGCTAGACGGACACGATAGTTTGATATACTCCTGTCCCATTCCGACCATATAAAAATTGTCATTGTACCAAGAAATCTACTAGCTAGACGGACACGATAGTTTGATATACTCCAGTCCCATTCCGACCATATAAAAATTGTCATTGTACCAAGAAATCTACTAGCTAGACGGACACGATAGTTTGATATACTCCAGTCTCATTGCGACCATATAAAACTTTTATTGTACCAATCAATCTGCTAGCTAGACGGACACGATAGTTTGATATACTCCAGTCCCATTCCGACCATATAAAAACTGTCATTGTACCAAGCAATCTGCTAGCCAGACGAACACGATAGTTTAATATACTCTACAATCTGCTAGATGGACAGGATAGTTTGGTATACTCTAGTCCCAATCTGACCACGTGTGATACTCTCGCGTAACGAATGCTATTGAATGTTTATGCAAATGCGGATATCCCAAACTAGGTAGTTATTGGAATTCGTAGTTGTTGGTAGTTGGATTAGAGATCTTGTGCATCACGTGGAGGTAGGGTATAGTTGTCTAATATAGTCTATCGAATGTTATGTTATGTCTATAAGTTTAGAGGTATAAGGTAAGGTATAGTTGTCTATCTAATATAGTCTATCTAATGTTATGTTATGTCTATAAGTTTAGAGGTATAAGGTAAGGTATAGTTGTCTATCTAATATAGTCTGTCTAATGTTATGTTATGTCTATAAATTTAGAGGTATAAGGTAAGGTATAATTGTCTATCTAATATAGTCTGTCTAATGTTATGTTATGTCTATAGGTTTAGAGGTATAAGGTAAGGTATAGTTGTCTATCTAATATAGTCTGTCTAATGTTATGTTATGTCTATAAGTTTAGAGGTATAAGGTAAGGTATAGTTGTCTATCTAATATAGTCTGTCTAATGTTATGTTATGTCTATAAATTTAGAGGTATAAGGTAAGGTATAGTTGTCTATCTAATATAGTCTGTCTAATGTTATGTTATGTCTATAGGTTTAGAGGTATAAGGTAAGGTATAGTTGTCTATCTAATATAGTCTATCTAATGTTATGTTATGTCTATAAGTTTAGAGGTATAAGGTAAGGTATAGTTGTCTATCTAATATAGTCTGTCTAATGTTATGTTATGTCTATAAGTTTAGAGGTATAAGGTAAGGTATAGTTGTCTATCTAATATAGTCTGTCTAATGTTATGTTATGTCTATAAGTTTAGAGGTATAAGGTAAGGTATAGTTGTCTATCTAATATAGTCTATCTAATGTTATGTTATGTCTATAAGTTTAGAGGTATAAGGTAAGGTATAGTTGTCTATCTAATATAGTCTGTCTAATGTTATGTTATGTCTATAAGTTTAGAGGTATAAGGTAAGGTATAGTTGTCTATCTAATATAGTCTATCTAATGTTATGTTATGTCTATAAGTTTAGAGGTATAAGGTAAGGTATAGTTGTCTATCTAATATAGTCTATCTAATGTTATGTTATGTCTATAAGTTTAGAGGTATAAGTAAGGTATAGTTGTCTATCTAATATAGTCTGTCTAATGTTATGTTATGTCTATAAGTTTAGAGGTATAAGGTAAGGTATAGTTGTCTATCTAATATAGTCTGTCTAATGTTATGTTATGTCTATAAGTTTAGAGGTATAAGGTAAGGTATAGTTGTCTATCTAATATAGTCTATCTAATGTTATGTTATGTCTATAAGTTTAGAGGTATAAGGTAAGGTATAATTGTCTATCTAATATAGTCTATCTAATGTTATGTTATGTCTATAAGTTTAGAGGTATAAGGTAAGGTATAGTTGTCTTCTAATATAGTCTGTCTAATGTTATGTTATGTCTATAAGTTTAGAGGTATAAGGTAAGGTATAATTGTCTATCTAATATAGTCTATCTAATGTTATGTTATGTCTATAAGTTTAGAGGTATAAGGTAAGGTATAATTGTCTATCTAATATAGTCTGTCTAATGTTATGTTATGTCTATAAGTTTAGAGGTATAAGTGTAAGGTATAGTTGTCTATCTAATATAGTCTGTCTAATGTTATGTTATGTCTATAGGTTTAGAGGTATAGTGTAAGGTATAGTTGTCTATCTAATATAGTCTGTCTAATGTTAGTTATGTCTATAAGTTTAGAGGTATAATGTAAGGTATAATTGTCTATCTATATAGTCTTCTAATGTTATGTTATGTCTATAAGTTTAGAGGTATAAGGTAAGGTATAGTTGTCTATCTAATATAGTCTGTCTAATGTTATGTTATGTCTATAAGTTTAGAGGTATAAGGTAAGGTATAGTTGTCTAATATAGTCTATCTAATGTTATGTTATGTCTATAAGTTTAGAGGTATAAGGTAAGGTATAGTTGTCTATCTAATATAGTCTATCTAATGTTATGTTATGTCTATAAGTTTAGAGGTATAAGGTAAGGTATAGTTGTCTATCTAATATAGTCTGTCTAATGTTATGTTATGTCTATAGGTTTAGAGGTATAAGGTAAGCTATAGTTGTCTATCTAATATAGTCTGTCTAATGTTATGTTATGTCTATAAGTTTAGAGGTATAAGGTAAGGTATAGTTGTCTATCTAATATAGTCTATCTAATGTTATGTTATGTCTATAGGTTTAGAGGTATAAGGTAAGGTATAGTTGTCTATCTAATATAGTCTGTCTAATGTTATGTTATGTCTATAAGTTTAGAGGTATAAGGTAAGGTAATTGTCTAATGTTATGTTTGTCTATAAGTTTAGAGTAAAAATTATATTTTAAAAATTTTGTTTTTACCTTTTTTGTTTTTCAAAAGGGTTTGAGGATGTGGGTTATGGCCCAATTACCCTTCAAAGGGATTTATGTTAAGGTTTTAAGGTATGGTAATTTTTAAGGTTTCACTTTGCCTATCTAATGTTTTTAGCCTATTTTAGGGAATAAGGAAGGTATATTGTTTTCAAAAATTTCTTTTTTTGTCTAATTTAAAGGGTTAAACCCTAAGGCTGAAAACGCAAAGTTTTTAGTTAATTTAGATTTTTGGGAATTTAAGTTGATCTTTGTTTTTCCCAAATGTTTTTTAATGATATTTAAAGGGGAATTTTGGGAAAATATCGTCTAAGGTTTTTTTAGTCTTTTTAGAGGATGGAATTTTTTAAAACGAAATTTGTGGAAAGGCCGCTTTAGTTACAAGGGGCCATTAAAGAAAAACCCAATTCTATTCCCCAAAAACTTGTTTTTACCTTGGTTTAAAAAGTTTGTTTTCTTTTGGGCCCAATTACCCAAATAATATCACCAACCCATGGTATGCCGAAAATTTTAAAGGACCCTTTCCAAAACGTTTTTCTTAGTATTTAACCCAAGGAACTAAACCCTTTTTTTCCGGCAAACCAAATTTTTTAAACCCACGGGTCCACGCTTTTAGAAATGTGGTCTTCTGTTTAATTGTGCTATTGTAAAATGTTTTGTAACGATTTTACCATGATAACAGACGTGACAATTTTGGACGACTAGATTCTGTCCTAAGAAAATGACGTAAATTTGAAGCCTTTTCAAATTAGAGTTAATATTGAAACTTGCTTAAACCCTATATTTAATTTACCTGTTTTAACAATCCCAAATTTGTATGTGTATTGTAAAGTTAAATTTTCGCAGTATTACCAAAGGAAATCCCAAAACCCAAATTCCACGCATCGGGTTAATTAGGAGTCTGTTTTTGGTTTTTGGGAATGAGTCTTCCTAAATATTAATATATTGAATTTTCCGTTAATTTGTGCAAATTTATTTATTTTTATTTTTTTTAAATCTTCCCATTATAACCTATTTAATTATTTAATTTCAAACTTTATTTATTTTTGTTGTAATTTTCAAGATTAGAAATAAAGAATTTTATAGTTTGGTATAAGGTAAGTATGTTGTCTATTTATAGTCTTCTAATGTTATTATGTTATAAGTTTAGAGGTATAAGGTAGGTATAGTTGTCTAATATAGTCTATCTAATGTTATGTTATGTCTATAGGTTTAGAGGTATAAAGTAAGGTATAGTTGTCTAATATGGTCTATCTAATGTTATGTTATGTCTATAGGTTTAGAGGTAAAATGTAAGGTATAATTGTCTATCTAATATAGTCTATCTAATGTTATGTTATGTCTATAAATTTAGAGGTATAAGGTAAGGTATAGTTGTCTATCTAATATAGTCTATCTAATGTTATGTTATGTCTATAAGTTTAGAGGTATAAGGTAAGGTATAATTGTCTATCTAATATAGTCTGTCTAATGTTATGTTATGTCTATAAGTTTAGAGGTATAAGGTAAGGTATAATTGTCTATCTAATATAGTCTGTCTAATGTTATGTTATGTCTATAAGTTTAGAGGTATAAGGTAAGGTATAGTTGTTTATCTGATATAGTCTGTCTAATGTTATGTTATGTCTATAGGTTTAGAGGTATAATGTAAGGTATAATTGTCTATCTAATATAGTCTATCTAATGTTATGTTATGTCTATAAGTTTAGAGGTATAATGTAAGGTATAGTTGTCTATCTGATATAGTCTATCTAATGTTATGTTATGTCTATAAGTTTAGAGGTATAAGGTAGGGTATAGTTGTTTATCTGATATAGTCTGTCTAATATAATGTTATGTCTATAGGTTTAGAGGTATAATGTAAGGTATAGTTGTCTATCTGATATAGTCTATCTAATGTTATGTTATGTCTATAAGTTTAGAGGTATAAGGTAAGGTATAGTTGTCTATCTGATATAGTCTATCTAATGTTATGTTATGTCTATAAGTTTAGAGGTATAAGGTAAGGTATAATTGTCTATCTAATATAGTCTGTCTAATATAATGTTATGTCTATAGGTTTAGAGGTATAAAGTAAGGTATAGTTGTCTATCTAATATAGTCTGTCTAATGTTATGTTATGTCTATAGGTTTAGAGGTATAAGGTAAGGTATAGTTGTCTATCTAATATAGTCTGTCTAATGTTATGTTATGTCTATAGGTTTAGAGGTATAAGGTAAGGTATAGTTGTCTATCTAATATAGTCTGTCTAATGTTATGTCTATAGGTTTAGAGGTATAAGGTAAGGTATAGTTGTCTATCTAATATAGTCTGTCTAATATTATGTTATGTCTATAAGTTTAGAGGTATAATGTAAGGTATAATTGTCCATCTAATATAGTCTGTCTAATGTTATGTTATGTCTATAGGTTTAGAGGTATAAGGTAAGGTATAGTTGTCTATCTAATATAGTCTGTCTAATGTTATGTTATGTCTATAAGTTTAGAGGTATAATGTAAGGTATAATTGTCTATCTAATATAGTCTGTCTAATGTTATGTTATGTCTATAGGTTTAGAGGTATAAGGTAAGGTATAGTTGTCTATCTAATATAGTCTGTCTAATGTTATGTCTATAGGTTTAGAGGTATAATGTAAGGTATAATTGTCTATCTAATATAATCTGTCTAATGTTATGTTATGTCTATAAGTTTAGAGGTATAAGGTAAGGTATAGTTGTCTATCTAATATAGTCTGTCTAATGTTATGTCTATAGGTTTAGAGGTATAATGTAAGGTATAATTGTCTATCTAATATAATCTGTCTAATGTTATGTTATGTCTATAAGTTTAGAGGTATAAGGTAAGGTATAGTTGTCTATCTAATATAGTCTGTCTAATGTTATGTTATTTCTATAGGTTTAGAGGTATAAGGTAAGGTATGATTGTCTATCTAATATAGTCTGTCTAATGTTATGTCTATAAGTTTAGAGGTATAATGTAAGGTATAATTGTCTATCTGATATAGTCTGTCTAATGTTATGTTATGTCTATAAGTTTAGAGGTATAATGTAAGGTATAGTTGTCTATCTAATATAGTCTATCGAATGTTATGTTATGTCTATAAGTTTAGAGGTATAAGGTAAGGTATAATTGTCTATCTAATATAGTCTGTCTAATGTTATGTTATGTCTATTAGTTTAGAGGTATAAGGTAAGGTATAGTTGTCTATCTAATATAGTCTGTCTAATGTTATGTTATGTCTATAAGTTTAGAGGTATAAGGTAAGGTATAATTGTCTATCTAATATAGTCTGTCTAATGTTATGTTATGTCTATAGGTTTAGAGGTATAAGGTAAGGTATAGTTGTCTATCTAATATAGTCTGTCTAATGTTATGTCTATAGGTTTAGAGGTATAAGGTAAGGTATAGTTGTCTATCTAATATAGTCTATCTAATGTTATGTTATGTCTATAAGTTTAGAGGTATAAGGTAAGGTATAATTGTCTATCTAATATAGTCTGTCTAATGTTATGTTATGTCTATAGGTTTAGAGGTATAAGGTAAGGTATAGTTGTCTATCTAATATAGTCTGTCTAATGTTATGTCTATAGGTTTAGAGGTATAAGGTAAGGTATAGTTGTCTACCTAATATAGTCTGTCTAATGTTATGTTATGTCTATAAGTTTAGAGGTATAATGTAAGGTATAATTGTCTATCTAATATAGTCTGTCTAATGTTATGTTATGTCTATAGGTTTAGAGGTATAAGGTAAGGTATAGTTGTCTATCTAATATAGTCTGTCTAATGTTATGTCTATAGGTTTAGAGGTATAAGGTAAGGTATAATTGTCTATCTAATATAGTCTGTCTAATGTTATGTCTATAAGTTTAGAGGTATAATGTAAGGTATAATTGTCTATCTGATATAGTCTGTCTAATGTTATGTTATGTCTATAGGTTTAGAGGTATAAGGTAAGGTATAGTTGTCTATCTAATATAGTCTGTCTAATGTTATGTCTATAAGTTTAGAGGTATAAGGTAAGGTATAATTGTCTATCTGATATAGTCTGTCTAATGTTATGTTATGTCTATAAGTTTAGAGGTATAAGGTAAGGTATAGTTGTCTATCTAATATAGTCTGTCTAATGTTATGTTATGTCTATAGGTTTAGAGGTATAATGTAAGGTATAATTGTCTATCTAATATAGTCTATCTAATGTTATGTTATGTCTATAGGTTTAGAGGTATAAGGTAAGGTATAGTTGTCTATCTAATATAGTCTGTCTAATGTTATGTTATGTCCATAGGTTTAGAGGTATAATGTAAGGTATAATTGTCTATCTAATATAGTCTGTCTAATATAATGTTATGTCTATAAGTTTAGAGGTATAAGGTAAGGTATAGTTGTCTATCTAATATAATCTGTCTAATGTTATGTTATGTCTATAAGTTTAGAGGTATAAGGTAAGGTATAATTGTCTATCTAATATAGTCTGTCTAATGTTATGTTATGTCTATAAGTTTAGAGGTATAAGGTAAGGTATAGTTGTCTATCTAATATAGTCTGTCTAATGTTATGTTATGTCTATAGGTTTAGAGGTATAAGGTAAGGTATAGTTGTCTATCTAATATAGTCTGTCTAATGTTATGTTATGTCTATAGGTTTAGAGGTATAAGGTAAGGTATAGTTGTCTATCTAATATAGTCTGTCTAATGTTATGTTATGTCTATAAGTTTAGAGGTATAAGGTAAGGTATAATTGTCTATCTAATATAGTCTGTCTAATGTTATATTATGTCTATAAGTTTAGAGGTATAAGGTAAGGTATAATTGTCTAATATAGTCTATCTAATGTTATGTTATGTCTATAGGTTTAGAGGTATAAGGTAAGGTATAGTTGTCTAATATAGTCTATCTAATGTTATGTTATGTCTATAGGTTTAGAGGTATAAGGTAAGGTATAATTGTCTATCTAATATAGTCTGTCTAATGTTATGTCTTTAAGTTTAGAGGTATAATGTAAGGTATAATTGTCTATCTGATATAGTCTGTCTAATTAGGGTTCCTCGCAGCGCAGCGTTTCGCGAGGAACACTATTATTTCTGTAAAGATTATTATTATTATTTTTTTTTTTTTTTACACATTTGAAATTCTCAAAATCTACCGGTGCGATCTTTACGAAACTTTCATATTTCCTGATAATGTTGTTACAACTTAGATTTTAAATGTAATTCCAGACTTCTGCGCATGCGCGAAGTATGCGATTTTGAATGCGTTTCCATTTTTACAAATGTCGTTTTTTCTCAGCAACTAATCAATGGATTTGAAAAATGATTTCAGATTATACACCGGGCAATGTTAACGCAAAAATAAGCTTCTTTGACTTTTCACTTTTATGCAATTTTTCAATGTCATTTTTTGAATTTGCATATTTTCAAAATTTCAATTTTTTACATTCTCAACATTTTTTTCTTAAAACAACGTTTGCAGATGTATATTGACTTCTTATACATACTCATACAAACATAATTGTGATAAGTTATCTCCCCTAATAGATAATTGCATAATTGCATAACTGGTCATAACTTTGACAAATATCATTCAATTTGTATAAAAGTGGTGTCAATAGATGCCAAATTTAAATACCTATCTATTGGTACCAAATTTCTTGCCATATGTTGACCGGAAGTGACCCGAAAGTAAGAAAAACATCATTCTTTACAATTTTTTGATACTTAAATTGCTACTAGTCTTTGGATTAAATTCAAAACCAAAAAAGCATTATTGTATTAAATAATACATTTATTTTACTAACTTTTGCTCGAAGGGAATTTTGAAATTTTTTTTCGTTTTTGAGAAAATTGAGTTTAAAGTTGAGTAACGTTATAAGATTTACTATTGCTGTTGGGGTTATATCAGATGACCTTGAAATTCTCAAAATCTACCGGTGCGATCTTTACGAAACTTGAGTGGAACACTGTCACGCAATATTACTGGAAGTGAGACCAGTTGAACTTAATTTGAATGGCAACACATGAATTGTTAAAGAGTTCTAATATCACTTGATTTTGTTAACATTTAGACATATGTTAACTTTTTAAATAAAACCTTTAAGAGGAACCCTTCAGTACTGCAACGCAGTTCTAGTGTTATGTTATGTCTATAGGTTTAGAGGTATAAGGTAAGGTATAGTTGTCTATCTAATATAGTCTGTCTAATGTTTTGTTATGTCTATAAGTTTAGAGGTATAAGGTAAGGTATAATTGTCTATCTAATATAATCTGTCTAATGTTATGTTATGTCTATAAGTTTAGAGGTATAAGGTAAGGTATAGTTGTCTATCTAATATAGTCTGTCTAATGTTATTTTATGTCTATAAGTTTAGAGGTATAAGGTAGGGTATAGTTGTCTATCTGATATAGTCTGTCTAATGTTATGTTATGTCTATAAATTTAGAGGTATAAGGTAAGGTATAGTTGTCTATCTAATATAGTCTGTCTAATGTTATGTTATGTCTATAAGTTTAGAGGTATAAGGTAGGGTATAGTTGTCTATCTGATATAGTCTGTCTAATGTTATGTTATGTCTATAAGTTTAGAGGTATAAGGTAAGGTATAGTTGTCTATCTAATATAGTCTGTCTAATGTTATGTCTATAGGTTTAGAGGTATAAGGTAAGGTATAGTTGTCTAATATAGTCTATCTAATGTTATGTTATGTCTATAAGTTTAGAGGTATAAGGTAAGGTATAGTTGTCTATCTAATATAGTCTATCTAATGTTATATTATGTCTATAAGTTTGAGCACGATATTACTTAAATAATAGCCGTACAAAGTTAAACTAATTGTAATCAACACAACTTATTGATTGATTAATAGTTATGCGGGTTCAGATTGTGATTTAGACTGTGGCAAACATACTCTACAGGTGTCTTCTACACACAATGTATTCATAAAGTGAAAACGATATATTTATAATTCAATCCACTTTTAGAAATACATCCCAAGTCGAGCCAATGGATAATATTTAGTATGAACAACCCGAATACGGAGAGACCTTTTTTCTGATATATCATCTGATGATATCAAAGTAAGAGCAAAAAGAAGATGAAATAAGGATATACATGTATATCGAACTCTAATGCCACAACAATTAGGTTGAGCAAACCTTTCGAAAAAATATGACATAGATGCGATTGTTAACAAAGACCTATCAGAAAAAACAGAATAAAAAACACGCTGTATTTCACTTTATCAAATGGGAACGTTGTAAAATAATACTGAATATATAATTGAATTGCTTTGTCAGTGAAAAGATAGAAGGTCCAAACAACTAAAAAATAATGGACACTTTTTATACGCCCACCACACGTAAATGTGGGCGTATATTGTAGTCGCCCCTGTCTGTCCGTCTGTCTGTCTGTCTGCCTGTCCACAATTGTTGTGAACACGATAGAGACCACATTTCTTGATGGATTTTGACCAAATTTGGTGAGTGTGTTTGTTATAACCCAAGGAAAAAGCCTATTGAAAATTAGACCAATCGAAAAATATTCAATGAGTTATTGCCCTTGTTTTTGAAAATTTGTTGTGAACACGATTGAGAGTGTGTTTCTTGATGGATTTTGATGAAATTTGGTGTGATTGCTTGTTATTACTTAAGGATGATCCCTATTGGAAATAAGACAAATCGAAAAATAAATTGATGAGTTATTGTCCTTGTTCTTGAAAACACATTCATTTTGCGTTCAAAAATGTGTTGTGGACATGATAGAGAGATGGTTTCTGGATGGATTTCGGTGTGTGTGTTTGTAATCATTGAAAGGATGAAGCCTTCTGCCCGCCTGTCTGTCTGTCCGTCCGTCTGTCTGTCCGTCTGCCTGTCCACAATTGTTGTGAACACGATAGAGACCACATATCTTGATGGATTTTAATGAAACTTGGAATGAGTCTTTTTAATGACCCAAGGATGAAGCCTATCGAAAATGAAACCAATCAAAAAATATTTACTATGAGTTATTGCCCTTGTCCTAAAATTCCTTGTGAACACGTTAGGGAGCCGGGTTCTTGATGGAATTTGATGAAACTTGGTGTGAGTGTTTGTTATTACTCGAGGATAGACCCTATTGAAAATCAGACTAATCAAAAAATATTTATTGAGTTATTGCCCTTGTTCTTTAAAACGTGTTCACTTTATCAGCCTCTGATTCTTTGTAAACTTGATAGAGATCTGGTTTCTTGATAGATTTTGACAAAGCATTATTTGAGCCTTTTGAATTACCCAAAGAAGAAACCGATTGCAAATTTAGCTTACCGAAAAATATTTACTTTGAGTTATTGACTTTGTTCAGAAATTTCTTGTGAATACGATAGGAAGTTGTGTTTTGATGAAAGTTGGTGTATTTGTAACATCCTAAGGATGTACCCTATTGAAAGCCAGGCAAATCGAACATATCTAGTAGAGTTCTTGTTCTTTAAAACGTGTTAAATTTATTGTTTACAAGACAGAGAGGGCTGGTTTCTTTCAGAAATTTGATGAAACTTAGTATGAGCCTTTGATAAGTCACACAAAGAATACTTTCACTAAAGATTGTGCCTTATGGCCCTTGCTCAATTTTTTGTGAATGTTATTTTCTTTGTATGATATTGTGGTTTGCACATATTGTGTATTCAATTTGAGTAGCTTCCCTTGAAAGAAAATGGGGATCTTTGAAGTAATGAGAGTAGTTGAGTAAGTTATATCTTTTGATTTATGGGCCATTCTATCACATTTAAACTTCAACAAATCACCAAGTAAGCCCAGGCTTGACATTTTATCAACTCACTTGTAAAATAATTCATTTACTGATACCTCTTGTAGCGTTTTTCAAAAATGACTTTAAGGGATTATGTTATCTGTATATATATTTTACTGTGTGTCACATAAATACTACTACTACATTTTGTATTTGCATCATTTTATTTACATCTGTGACAACATAGTGAATGTAGTTAAATAGTCATATATCTAATATCATTTTGAGTCTATATATTAAGAGGTATAAGGTTATAGTTATATGAAAGTTTATGTATATAATGTTATCTAAATACATAATCCATTCTGCTTTACCGAGCCTTGTCTTTTATTAACTGCAGGGGCGCGGGAACAAATTTTAGGTTGGGGGGGCAAACTATTTCAAAGTCAAAAAACTGTTATCATTCATATACCTTTATTTCAAAATTAATCGAATTACGGGAGATAACTTAAAAGAATTAAGATAAAAATTATTATTTATTCAAATAATTTGATTGTGATAGAGAAACTTATATTCTTTACAAGCTTCGAAGGTTAAAGAACCAAGATTTTACAAATATGGCCTTATGAGACAATTAGATATTTAGGCTACCCGGTACATGTAATTATTTTATTTCATTTTTGGGGGGGCAAAAGATATTTTTGCCCCCCATCAAAAATTTTTGGGGGGGCATTTGCCCCCCCTGCCCCCCCTGTTCCCGCGCCTATGATTAACTGGCTAAATTAGTATTATTAATATTATACTAAATGAAATGAGATACAGATACACACTCGTGTAAGAGGGTATATATGATTCCTCTCCTATTTATTATACTAAATGTAATGAGAGAGAGAGATATAATACCTGGGTAAAACCATAATTTTAAAGATAGGAAGTTTAGAGTTCAAGCTTACGTAGGACGACAAGAGTTATTGTATAAACAGTAAAGTTAGCTTGTGTTGATCACAACAGTGAAGTGAATTGCAAGTAGTAACAAGGTGTTTGAAGTAAGTTGAAATTATTTTAATTTACTATTTGCTTAATATATACATACACCATAGCTAACAGGAAAAAAAAGTTGTATTCCACACCGTTTTGTACTTCACGTGGTTCATGATTAGGATATTTTAAATTCTAGTAAATTTCGGATTTAAGCTTTCATTTTGCATTACGTAGGGCGTTTTCTATATAGGGCAGCAAGATTTTGTATATTAATAGTAAAGTTAGCTTGAGTTGATCACAACAGTGAAGTGGATTGCATGAAATAACCAGGCGTTTGAAGTAAGTATGCATGATTTATCAAATACGAAAAAAGCGCCCAAATTCAATTTAAGTCGAATATGGGTTATTAAACATGTATTACTACTAAAACGGGAAGCATTTTTCGTATCTGGTATCATTCTTCGCTCTAATATTAGAGTTACTCGCTAACTTGAGGGTCTAGGGTTCAATTCCGGCAAAGGTCTAGAGAAACTTTCAGATTTCTTAGCCCGGTTTGGATTGTAAATACTGCAGGTCGGAGGGGCCTCTGTCCTTGCGTTACCCCTCTTCATTCGCTTATTAGAAGTAGAACGTAGATATCTATTCATTTCTCATTTCATTTCAATCGATCGCAACATCTGATTGGTTCGTATGTTCTCTCTATGTTTCTTATAAACCTGTGCATATACAGTGTACTCCAACATTCAATATTATAAGACCACAAAAGACTGGTTGAGAGAGAGAGCCACTATTTATAGCTCGAGGACCTAGATAAGATAGCACAGTACTTTCTTTAATTGTACAGTGCATAAAGTTGCCCTCGACAGCAGTTGCCAATAAAAAACGAGTATGCTGATTCCTCGTGTCTTTGAAAAATATTTCTTCATTGCACACTGCACAGAGTTTCCTGCTAGGTGCGGAAGAATGGGGCGTAACATCTAGGACCACCCTTTGAACACGTAACTGTATAGATCTGAAAAGACAGATTTCATGACCATGGCCTTAATTGCAGATTGTTTTCAAACTGGTTCCATATGTGTATTTATCAAATCGTATTGAAACCCCAAAACTAGGATTGGATAACAAGGTCGGTTTGAGGTATTATGAGGTTCAGAATCAGTCCCGTCGTCAGGATGGGGTCCACGGGAGCTGAGAAATAAGTGAGATAAGTCCCTCTCCCAAAACCTGAGAATTTTACCACAAACAAAACCCCTAAAAGATGAACATTTTGCTAGTGGCGCTTGAACGAGATCTTGGACACTTTAGTATGATTGTCAGGGTGTCCTTGCTACATTGAAATTAAGACGCGATTAAACTGTTTTGTCAGAATTATATCAAAGTAGAGTCATAGGATTATATAATATTGACAAAAACATTGGACAAACATCGTAGATACTGTTTTTTTTTATGGACCACTATTGAGTTTCAACCCTCGATATACACTCGACATACGTCTATGTTAAAACAGATCGTATCTTGATTGGCAACCGCTTTTTATAGTAATAGTACTATAGGGTTACCAAAATAATTTAAAATTGGTCAAATATATCTGTATTGATCAGTGGACTTACATAATGTTGTAAATATACAACACAATCCTTGAATATGACAATAAAACAACAAGTAATAATTGAAAATATTTTAATATTTTATTTAGTAATGTATTTATTGTCCTAGGATAAGGAGTCTTAGCATGAACATTAAATTTTAGTTCTCAAGAATGGTCTATATGAGTACATGTATATAATTCATCAGTGAACTTACCCGGTGTCATAAAGTAACAGAATCCCTAAAATTCGGGAAACTCACAATACTAGTCATTTTTTAAAAACGGTTAATCAAATTATAAAGAGTTTTTCAATTATCAAAAATCTTTATGGATAATTACCTAGTTGGATGTTTATTTATTTTTTTATGTTATTTGTGGCAGCAGGTATATTTTCTGATGAATAGAGCTCTTATTGACCAAGTTTAAAACTTTCAAGATATATAGCGAAAAGCTGTATAAAAACTTTAATCAACAACAACAGTCTGCAATATTAAAGGGAGATATTCCAACTTATATACACCACCAATTGAATAGTGTGACAAGATGGAAGTGGAGCTCAAAGATGGGTATCATCAAATAAGCAGAAAGAAAGCAGTCGCTACTTCAACACTTACTCGACACACAAATATCTGACGAGATATAAACAGATGAAACCAATATGCAGCTGAGGACGTCCATTGTTCGTTGTACCGGTACCAAGAATAAGGAATGTACATGTACCTGTTAAAATTAAAAGGTGTTTTTAACCCTGCTAGATGTTCACTAACAGACACAGAGGAGCGATATTTACAGGTAGAACAAAAAATGATTAGCCCTTATTAGCCGAATAATATTACAGTTGTATTGTTTTATCATACAGAGTTCATCTTAAACTACCAACCTTTCATTTGTTTCAACTTATCTACAGGTCGTGCAAGGTTATGATCCCTCGACAGCAGTTGCCAATAACAAACCAGTATGCTGATTCCTCGTGTCTTTGAAAAATATTTCACACTGCACAGAGTTACCCGCTAGGTCCAGAAGAATAGGGCGTAAAATCTAGGAACACCCTCTGAACAGGTCACTGTGTAGCTCTAAGATGACAGATTTCTTGACCATGGCCTTAATTGCAGATAGTTTTCAAACTGGTTCCATATGTGTTTTTCTTTAATCGTATTGGTTTCCCCAAAACTAGGAATTGTTGGTTGTAGCATCATGGTTAAGTAATGTTACGAAAGCACAGGCGCAGGTATGTAGGCGTAACCTCTTGTGAGAGAGTATTGTTAGTGAAGGTAGTTTAAAAAATATAAAATATTTAAAATAAAGTTCACAAGCTTCTAAATCTGAAATATATAAAAGGAATACTGGTTCCCATAGGAACATTATTAACCATGGTAATAATAATAACATTTTTTATTTGTGCAACTGAGGGATTTGAACTAAAATAGGATACATGTATAAGCTTTAGTAAAATGATAAATTTTTCCAATGGTAAGCTGTAAACAAAATTCTCCGAGAAGTTAAAAACAATGGTTTGCAAGGTCATGTATATAGCGTAGTTATATGGGATCTCGTATATAGTCATAAATCCACTTTGTAGTGTCCCCGTGTTTGCTGCAGCAGTATAGTCTAATATAAGCTTATCTCGAATAACAATCATTAGCATCTTTGTTATTAATTGAGATTAGGGTGATTGAAAAGAAACAAGTTACTATTCAACAGAAGGCACTGGAAAAGGGTTGAAGCAGCGTTCACAATAAAAGAAAATAAATAAATAAATAAAAATGTAAGGAATATTATGTTAAAAAGTAAGTTTATGTTATGTGTTATGGAGGCTTAAAATATATATAATATTCTCTGTAAACTTCTTCTTCAAATACCCTGCACTGAAACTAAATATCGATTAAGAGAGTAATTTTTGTTTGATGTCTCTTAATTTGCTTAACATATTGGTGTTTTTTTCAATATGAATATGCCTACTTCACCATACTATGCTGTTTTAACTCTTACTAAACTATAATAAATATATTCAAAATATATACCTAGTTAATTAATATAGTAATTATTATTTTCTCCCAAGTTTATATAAAACGATTGTTGTTTTTATTTATTTCAGGCACTAGGCCTACACTCAGTAAAAAATGGTGGCAATGAATAAAAACGCAACATCTGAAAAGGGCGATGGTTATCAAACTTTGTTAAAAAATCACAAGGCTGAAAATGTATCAGTACCTATGGGTATTGAGGTTACAAAACAAAGAAAGAGATACTGTCTTGGAGTCCTGACTGTCCTAGTGGTATTACTGTGTAGTGCTACTCTAGGGGTTAGCTTCTGGTTAAAATCTGAGAGCCAAAGATTGCCACCATTCTGCCTCTCCTGTGATAAACTGAAAGAAACAACAGTAGCAGTTCGTAAAGATGGTTCAAAGTGCTGTATCAACACCGAATGGGAATATGTCCAAACTATGAAACATGTAAGTTATTCGTTTTAATTTTACTACTGGTACTATGACACAGGCGTGTAATTGATGTCTATCAAATTCAGCAGCTTATTGAAAGCGGAATATTTTGTGCGTTATCACTTCATTAAAGATAGCTTGCAAGACAAGACCATATACTTCCACTGGTAGTTGTCTGAAATTAAACCAAAAGAGCTTTAAGTGACTAGAATATATCAATATCTTTATAATGAATTGGTTATTCAAATTTACATAACACTATATATTAATGCATAACAATTTTGATAAAAATTATATAAATACCGTAGTTTCTATGATATTATATATTAGGGTCTGGAAGTTATATTATTGTTCATCCAATCAATACTTAATTACTACTTGACCAATGCATATTAATATTAATGCATAACAATTTCCATCCAGATCGATTCAAACTAGGATTTCTCTGGTGTCTAGAAGCCAGAGCTAATAGTAGTAACTAAAACCATCCAAACAACACTGTATCAGTGACCATTGAAACTTAACCGACATCTCATCAGTATTTTAGCATACCATGTTTAATACAGATCTTTTAAGAATTATTGTAACATTTAAACGCCGTTAGAAGTATAAACCCTCCTTAATAATTAAGTCAAGGGAGATAATTCAATCTGATGATTCAATATTACCATACTAATGTTCGAGGTCTCAACAATATCTACATGCATTCCAAGGTTTATCATTATGCCTGGAAGAAAAATGAACGGACGGACATGTGTAGGTATAAAAATGAAAAATACCATTCATTAATTTCAGATGTTAAAAACATCGGAAGCAATATCAAAGAATGGTGGATCAGAAAATCCCGACGTCTCTTTAACGGGTAAGATCTAATCCTGGCTTCCCCCATCTACCCTACTGTAAGGTTGAACAAAACAGAAACATTTTCGACGCCTTAATGATCCGGAAATCCTGACGACTTTTAACGGGTAAGATCTTTCTGGCTTCCCCTTTCTGATCCTTACGGTACTGTAATAAACATAATTTTCCCGGGGAAATACTCACATGTCAGTTTGTAATCCTTGGGGTACCGTAATAAACAGGGGTTGGTATTTAACCTCAGACAATCAGCAGTATAACATTTTGTTACAGAGTCCATTAAAACATAAAAGAATATCAGGTAAATCAAGAACACGAATAAGCTCTACTGCATACAAACCATTTGTACATTATGTAATATTTCAATTCCAGTTTCTAGGGATATTCATTTTTGATTCAAGCTTATTTATTTTATAATTTTGTTCAAATTGTACCAGGAAAAAAAAAATCCCTCATATCTACTGATATTGTTTTCAGAGAAAGAGATGAAATTGTTGGAGGCCAAAAATGAAACGATAACATTACTACACTCTTCACCAGTAGCAGCTCATGTTCTGGTAGCTTGTGTTAATTCCTCTTACTATCCATATCCTCAGAGTAAGTATTATATAGTTTCTTATTACTACCCATATCCTCAGAGTAAGTATCATATAGTTTCTTATTACTACCCATATCCTCAGAGTGAGTATTATATAGTTTCTTATTACTACCCATATCCTCAGAGTAAGTATTATATAGTTTCTTATTACTACCCATATCCTCAGAGTAAGTATCATATAGTTTCTTATTACTATCCATATCCTCAGAGTAAGTATCATATAGTTTCCTCTTACTATCCATATCCTCAGAGTAAGTCATATGATAAGTTATTTGTATGTCCGAGACTTTGGAATCTCAACTTGAAGGCTGAATACTCCATGTATATGTAGCAGCTCCATGTAAATACAAAGTATAGTTTGTATTCCATCTGTAATCTTCTTAATTATTTAGGATTCAACCATAACTCTTTAGTTTCTGGTAAGAAATACCTCGAATGTTATTTACTTCATGAATATGTAAATGATGGTGATTGAACTGAAAAATACAAAATGGCAATAATAAATACAAGATGTCAGATATGTGAGAGAGCCTTGAAACTACATGCTCTGCAGAGCCACATTACAACTTAACACACCCTTATCGACTTATACACCAATAACACTACTGCAAATAATGTCACAGATACTTTCAGAGCTAAATGACAATGACATGATAAACATCGTGAGTAAAACTTTAATACCAGGGTAGTCAATATGTAATACAAACTTGACAATCTGCACATGGAATTGCTTAAAATTGTAATACAATTAATATACTTATATTGTTTCAAGATGGAGTCGGCGAAAAGACAGTCTAAATCAAATATAGACCTAACTTTCGTTCGTATTTTATTAGTTTCATTTCGAATGTTTTTATTAGCTTTATATGTAACCACAGTACGTAACCGTACAGTTAGGTCTAACACTGCCCTTTAATACTGTAAAAGCTAATAAAAACATTCGAAACGAAACTAATAAAATACGAACAAAAGTTAGGTCTATAATTCAATTAGACTGGCGAAAAGAAATATTATTCAGTCCTAAAATAGTAAAGATATGAACAGTTATCAATTGCAGTAAATTGGTGCCATCAGTGTTCCCGATACGAATTAAAAATGTACAACAATAAGAACATACATGCCTTTGTGGGTTGAAGATTATTTTGGGAACGATTACATAAAGAACAATGAACATCTTAACAGGTAAACCACATAAATCTCTTAACAGGTCAAACTCATAAACAACTTAACAGGTAAACCATATAAACTTTACAGGTAAACCACCTAGACATCTTTACAGGTAAACCACATAAACATCTTTACTGGTAAACCATATAAACTTTACAGGTAAACCACATAAACCCCTTAACAGGTAAACCATATAAACTTTACAGGTAAACCACATAAACATCTTTACAGGTAAACCACACAAACCCCTTAACAGGTAAACCATATAAACTTTACAGGTAAACCACATAAACATCTTTACAGGTAAACCACATAAACCCCTTAACAGGTAAACCATATAAACTTTACAGGTAAACCACCTAGACATCTTTACAGGTAAACCACATAAACATCTTAACAGGTAAATCACATAAACAACTCAATTCCTTAAAGTATATGCCAAATCTGTTTTCAGGAATCCAGGATCTTCCACCTACCAGGACATTGATGCTGTTACCACAAAGATCTCTGTCTCTGAAACGTGGAGTGGAACTCAGAAACGATCATTTGATCATCAAAACTCGAGGCCTGTACCTGATATACAGTCAGATCTATTTTAAGGTCATTCAGGGGACCAATTGGCCATTGGATTTGAATTTACTCTGTCATATTGTAGAAAGATACAATAGACGAATACCAAACGATGGAATAGAGAAACTCCTACAGAATATGTACACCCTACCCAAGAGAGACCAACCCGGCAACACCATGTTTGATTTTCACACAAGTTATATTTCTGGTGTGTTTGAGTTGGAGGTCAATGATGAGGTGTACGTCAGAGCCTCGTTAGAAGATGTTGTATCGAGGTACCCCACCCTCAACTATATTGGGCTGGTTAAACTGGGGGGGTAACGGAAATTGGGGGAATTCATCGTTCGTGGCATTACCTGTTGTCGTTTCCACAAATACGAGGCAATTTAAATCAATGTTACTTTCGAGCAAAGTTCCCCCGGAAAAAAAGGACAAACCTCAGTTGGAATTCCGATTCCAGATATGACTTGGGACTCGGTCTACTGGCCGAATCTAGGGCCGTTTTGCTTCCGGAAAACAATAGAGTTCCCAAACAGCCAGGCGCCCAAACTAACTAATCTAAAGTAAAACAAATAAATACACTGTATATTAACAACATTTTAAAACATCGGAAAAACTGTACAGAGCGTATCGTTGCGTATTACCACCACGCCTGGCTCTGCACCTGTTATGTGTGCAGCGCCCACTGTCTTTTTTTTAAAAGCACGTGTTAGAAAGCTCTGATAGTTAGTCGGTATGAAATGATCTCGTGCTGCGGGTGGAAGCCATTCTATCACACAACAAATAGGCAAAAACGTATATATCTGCGGATCGGCGGTGCTAAGGAATGCTGCTTAGACGGGAAAGTCTATTGCGTCTTCCGAGATTATCCCTAGTCTGGATACCGCCTTCTAAGTTTGGCACCGTCTAAGTTTGTGATTGTTACATCAAACATCGTAACATTCTTTTTCTCAAGCCTCGTGATTTACCATACATGTACCTCCATATTAGAAATCTACGTATTAAAGTACTTGCATATTACTCAAAGCTGGCCTTGTGTTAGACTTCTCAGAAACTCTAAGAGAACTCCATTTTAGCTTTCGTTCTTCTAAAAAAAACTCTGCATAGCGGAAGGGGGATATCCCTTGTTAATACAATACAATCATGCGCCACTTCCGGTTAACACGTAAAAGGGGTTCAAACTTCCGGTTTCTAACTTCCGTTGTAATTGATGTATCGCAACAAAACCTGTGCTGACCTGTTATCAACTTGAATCCAAAAAAAAAAAAAAAAACCCAAAGAACAAGCCAAAATCCAGACCGTAAGTAAAATTTGGTCGCCATTTAATAAAATCAAAATCTTAGGGATGAATTGGATGTGTGTAAATTTTTTGGTTTTATTTACCTAGAAAGTTATGAGACTCGTGCAATCTGCCACATTAGCAAAATCCCACTCTGTGCCACATGAGGCTCTAGTCTATTTCTTTTTTCTAAATTGAAACAAACATCTTACATACTCCATTTACAGCTGTAAAGTCGCAAGTTTTTAAACCGTTTGAATTTTATTCATATTTTTTAAAAAAGTAACCCTGTACAAATATTAGTAGACGATACAAATTAGTTACACCATTTATCCAGTCCAATTAAAACCAGATGCTTTATGTGATAAAATACTTAAAACTTCAAGCAAAAAACAACAGAAAAATGAAAAATTTCACAGTTTGCCTTTAAATACGCCCACATGAAATATTGTCGTCACCCATATCAGACCTTCCGTAGCTCGTTTAAACTCTAGAAGGCGCAATTTTTGATGAAGTTCGATGAAACTTGGTAAGTTATAACTCAAGGATGAATTGAAAGGGCAAAATCGAAAAATATTCAGTATGAGTTTTTGCCCTTGTTCTTAAAAACGCGTCTAATTTTAGCTTGTAAACACTCCCGAAAGAACAATTCTTAATTTTGATGAAACTTGGCTGAGTATTTGTTATCCCAAGGATGAACCCTACTGAAATCAGTTAAATCGAAAAATATTTAGTAACAGTCAATGCCCCTGTTTTCGAAAACGAATTCAAGTTTTGGCTCATAAAAACTCAAGAAGGCACAATTCATGACTTTAATTTTGATGAAACTCGCTGAAATTTTGTTCATAATGAACCCTTTTGAAAATTAAAAATTTCAAAGGAGGTTTAATATCAATTATTGCCCCTGTTTAAATCGCGGTGGATTTTTGGCTCGAAAACACTTTTGAAAAAAACTTGCTGAAATTGTTATCACCAACGGGGGAACCGTAAAGTGCCACTGTTTGAATTGCTTCAATTTTGTGAAAAACAAACAGGGAATGCCACAAGGACTGTGATGTATAGTATGTCTGGGGTTAACGTCACGGTTGTAGTGATTATGCTTATTTAATCTATAGTGCTGTTACCTTGTTTTAACTACCACTATATCACTTCTGTATTCACAATTTGTCATAGAATTTTTTAATCATTTGAATATATTTCGTTTCATAAATATTATTTTCGTTTCATAAATATTATTTTCCTTTACGTCAATATTTAACCATTTGTACGTACTTTGTTTACACTCAGGAAAATTATTGTATTTTTCATATAATATAATTGTGCTCAATAAAATCAGAACAAATGATCTTTCGTGTTTTTATTGGACGCCAAGAATATTGTTTCAACGTTTAATTTAGAATTCATCGTTTGTATTCCGTAACACTATTCTTAATTATTCTAATAAAATCATTTGTCTCTTGTTTCAAAATATGTATTTATATGTCATAGATAACATCTTGTCAGTTGCAAAGTAAGGGCTTGGCATGGGCATTACGAAACGACCAGGCAGCTATAAAACATTGATCAAAACAAAAAATGCCGAAATAGAACGAAATTGCTAAGTCATAAAGCATCGGGAAGTACGGACATTATGATTGGGAAAACAGGGTCATGCTTTTAGGGGTCACAGAGAACATGCGTGATTAAGTCAAGCCTGTAATGAGGGCAATTTCCTGGAACTTGTTCAGTTTATCTCAAACTATGATCAAATTCTAGCCGACCATCTAAATGGTGTTAAAAGGAATGATTCTGGATAGCTACTGGATATAGTTACTGCCACATACGTTAGAATAGCCATAAAGACTCGGTAAAGCTGTATTAAGCTTCATTCCAGCTCTGGTAAAAGAACTTGGACATATTGTTAGTGGTGTATTCGAAAATACAACACTGAAGGCACTTGCTGACGAAAATGGTATTCGGGCTACAATTACTTAGTTCCAATTTATTGTATTATTAGTTGTTTGGGATACGATATTAGCATGCACAAATATACTCTCATGTTATTTATAAGAATCGAACATCGATATTATAACTGCATCTTCACTTGTCAAGTCACTCCATTGCTGTCAGCCGAATATGTCGGGATACCGCGTCATTGTGTGAAGTCGTTCCAGGAAATAAAGAGTCCCGAAACCAAAAAGGTCAAATTAATGCCTGGTGAACGAGCAACTGATGGCTACACTGGGGATGGACGTTCTGGTAGTAGTAGGGATGCGCGGTATCAAGATATTCTGATACTACGGTATTTCAGGTGAAATTGGGTATCGTCGCGATATTCACGGTATTGTTTTGTAACAAAATTTTTAAATGTAAATGGACGTTATCACATATACTAGTAGGTGATATGCAAGATATTATATACCATTAGAGACCCTCGACCGCAAGCGGTCTCGGGATCTAATGTGTCAAGCATGGTTAAATATCGAATAAACCCCCTCTAAATCTAAAACAGAAAGTGTTTATCTTCTAAGTGTTTATATTATTGAGATGGATTATGTCCATGTCTCCATAGGGGTACAGCTAAAGATGCACTGAACCATAAATAATTAATTATGAGAAATGGGAATTATGAGTAATGGGAGTAAACCGCATGGGAAATGACGTCGTGATAGTCGAGTTTCTGAAAATATACCTTATATCAGCAAATTATACCAGTTTAATTTCTCATAAAAATGAATACCTCGATTCTTGACGGTATCCACGGTATACCGAGTATTCAGTTTTGCCACGATACCGTTTTTTTTTTGGAACCGGTCTTCACGGTATACCGTAGTATCGCCTAACCCTAGGTAGTAATTTCGTGGCAAAACTGAATACTCGGTATACCGTGGATACCGTCAAGAATCAAGGGATTCATTTTTATGAGAAATTAAACTGGTATAATATCCGTTCTTTGTTGATTTAAGGTATATTTTCAGAAATAAATTAATATTTTGTGGTTCTTAATCACGTAACAATACATGTACTCGATTATCACGACCTCATTTCCCAGTATACTACTACTATCAGTTTTGAGCATCGGGACTATCTTTCAGGAATTTTTCCAGTACACGACATTCGGCACACTTTTTAAAGCTCAATCAGTAAAATCTGGTATATTCAATTGGAATAAAAACTACCAGTGAACAAGAAAAAATAACGAAATAATATCTTGCATATAACTTATTTGGTGATAATGTCCATTTAAATTAAAAATTTTGGTTACAAATAAATACCTTGAATCGACTAGTTTTTGAAACCATAACCCTTATATATGTATTTATAACTTGTAATTTATGAATAAATATTGTTTTTAAAAAAAATACTGTGAATATCGTGACGATACCAAATTTCACCTGAAATACCGTAGTATCAGAATATCTTGATACCACCCATCCCGATCTATTATGTTATCGTAGATGCTTTGATTTCAGATGAATGAAAGATTCTCAAATTGTAGAATAAAATTTTTCGGCGTTATTGGATCGCAAATACTTCTCAGATAAAAGCAGCGAAACAAAATTGATTGAACTAAAGTTTTATACTAAAGATGTTGATACAGAAGAAGTTATAGAAGAATACAAACATATACACCCTTCCAAAAAAGAAAGTGTGTATGATGAAATATAAGAATAATAAGATATCTACAAGCTTTTTATTTCATTGAAATTCATTAAGTCACAGAACAATCGATGTGTGATCAACACGTGAAGTTTCATTACAGTATGAAGAATACGCTTTGTGCCATTGCTGTGTCAAAGAGACTGGGAGTCAAACACAAATGTCACAACTCAGTATCGGGTATGCCCCCGTCTGCGTCGACTACTGCTGTGCATCTACGTCTCGTGGAAGAGAGCAGATTAGCATGGAATTGCTGTGGGATGTTGTTCCATATTCTGGTGAGATGTCTCTGGAGTTCCACAAGAGTTGCTGTTGCATGGGGAAGGCGGCGTAGTTGACGTTTCATTTCGTCCCATACGTGCTCGATAGGTGACCATCTGATGATGAGAGTGGAAAACGACATTCATAAAACCTGTCGCCACCAGTGTAAGGGATGACGGAGATGTTGTCTGCAAACGAGGTCGACGATAACGTAACGTCAAAATTGGAGGTATTGCAGGTCGACGAGGACGTAGGCCATGTTCTCGCAGCCGGTTGATTACCGTTTGAGGATGTATCCGTCTCATGTTAGGGATGTTCCTGGCTGTCGTCGTTGCCGTTTGTTAATGGTTCCTATCTACCTATCTTGTGCAGGGGTGGTAACTCCGGGTTCCGAAACGGCTCATGAACGTCATCATGTTGTGCCTGTCTACAGGGTTACGGTGGCAAATGAAATGTTAAGCACTCTCTCTGTGTTCTTACCATATCCAGGGCATGGAGACGATGCTAACCTTGGGTCCTCTAAACAGGAGAGCAAGTTTGATTGTGAACGATAGGTAGACCTTACGCTAGTGTTTAAGTAACCTTGGATTCACACTTATGCATGAATTTCATACGCTGCACATGCAAAACATGTCATTTCAAACACACGCAGAAGATATTTTAAGATATATATATATATATTAGAAATTGGTTTTATTTTCATTGGTATTATGTTCTGTATATTTCAGATCGATACTTTATTTTGAAATTGTCGGAAAGCCAAAAATGAAACGTTAACAATACTACACTCTACACCAGTAGCAGCTCATGTTCTGGTAGCTCGTGATTCCTCTTACTATCCATATCCTCAGAGTAAGTATCACATAGTTTCTTATTACTACCCATATCCTCAGAGTAAGTATTATATAGTTTCTTATTACTACCCATATCCTCAGAGTAAGTATTATATAGTTTCTTATTACCATCCATATCCTCAGAGTAAGTATCACATAGTTTCTTATTACTACCCATATCCTCAGAGTAAGTATTATATAGTTTCTTATTACTACCCATATCCTCAGAGTAAGTATCATATAGTTTCTTATTACTACCCATACCCTCAGAGTTAGTATTATATAGTTTCTTATTACTACCCATACCCTCAGAGTAAGTATCACATAGTATCTTATTTACTACCCATATCCTCAGAGTAAGTATCACATAGTTTCTTATTACTATCCATATCCTCAGAGTAAGTATTATATAGTTTCTTATTACTATCCATATCCTCAGAGTAAGTATTATATAGTTTCTTATTACTACCCATATCCTCAGAGTAAGTATTATATAGTTTCTTATTACTACCCATATCCTCAGAGTAAGTATAATATAGTTTCTTATTACTACCCATATCCTCAGAGTAAGTATCACATAGTTTCTTATTACTACCCATATCCTCAGAGTAAGTATTATACAGTTTCTTATTACTACCCATATCCTCAGAGTAAGTATTATATAGTTTCTTATTACTACCCATATCCTCAGAGTAAGTATTATATAGTTTCTTATTACTACCCATATCCTCAGAGTAAGTATTATATAGTTTCTTATTACTACCTATATCCTCAGAGTAAGTATCATACAGCTTCTTATTACTACCCATATCCTCAGAGTAAGTATCACATAGTTTCTTATTACTACCCATATCCTCATTGTGAGTATTATATAGTTTCTTATTACTACCCATATCCTCAGAGTAAGTATTATATAGTTTCTTATTACTACCTATATCCTCAGAGTAAGTATCATACAGCTTCTTATTACTACCCATATCCTCAGAGTAAGTATTATACAGTTTCTTATTACTACCCATATCCTCAGAGTAAGTATCATATAGTTTCTTATTACTACCTATATCCCCAGAGTAAGTATTTTATAGTTTCTTATCACTACCCATATCCTCAGAGTAAGCATCATATAGTTTCTTATTACTACTCATATCCTCAGAGTAAGTATCATATAGTTTCTTATTACTACCCATATCCTCAGAGTAAGTATTATATAGTTTCTTATTAATACCCATATCCTCAGAGTAAGTATTATATAGTTTCTTATTACTACCCATATCCTCAGAGTAAGTATTATACAGTTTCTTATTACTACCCATATCCTCAGAGTAAGTATTATATAGTTTCTTATTACTACCCATATCCTCAGAGTAAGTATCATATAGTTTCTTATTACTACCCATATCCTCAGAGTAAGTATTATATAGTTTCTTATTACTACCCATATCCTCAGAGTAAGTATTATATAGTTTCTTATTACTACCCATATCCTCAGAGTAAGTATTATATAGTTTCTTATTACTACCCATATCCTCAGAGTAAGTATTATATAGTTTCTTATTACTACCCATATCCACAGAGTAAGTATTATATAGTTTCTTATTACTACCCATATCCTCAGAGTAAGTATCATATAGTTTCTTATTACTACCCATATCCAAAGAGTAAGTATTATATAGTTTCTTATTACTACCTATATCCTCAGAGTAAGTATTATATAGTTTCTTATTACTACCCATATCCAAAGAGTAAGTATTATATAGTTTCTTATTACTACCCATATCCAAAGAGTAAGTATTATATAGTTTCTTATTACTACCCATTTCTACATGTATGTCTAAGACTTTGGAATATCGTGATTGTCCCTTTTCTCCTTGTGCCGCCACTGTGTGCCGAGGACATGAAAGTGAGTCTACTAGCTTACCTAACTAATTCACAGAATTCTCCTATAATTCTATAATTCCATATAACTAAGCGATAATCAATTAAACTAAGTAATTTGAAACGCGCTTACAAAGGTATTATACTTGAGTCATAGCAACAAGTCTGGTACAACAGGGTCTAAGTATTTCTATAAATTGTATGTCCATTCTAAGAGATATAAGTTTAATGACCAGACACATTTTCTGTGTCCTCCGAGTCTTAAAATTGAGAATTTTTCCTATTTCTCATTTCAAAAAGTTTAAAGGAGCAAATGACCAAGTCCTTCACATATAATCATTACGAGATAACAAATAGGATTTCTAACATTGATTGTAAATGTATCAAGACACTTTTGGTTGCACCACCTCGGCAGAAGGAACCGCCCAATCTCAATAGAATTATTGTGTTACTGATTTATAATCTGGTCATTTCTTTCATCAATTACAGGAATTAAAGGATAATATAACTTGGAACGGTGCTAAAACCAGTGACCCTGTTAGAAGTACACCTGAACTTTTCATTCACATGAAAATTAGAACTGCACATGTTGCTTACGAAGAAGAATGCAAGAATTATTAACAAATAGTTAACCATTAGCTTGAGTTTACAAATCATTTGTATAGTATATTTTTAGGACAATTAATTGGTTACGCAATCAGATTATTGACACATTGCCAGTGTTTGTTGCAACATATATTGAACAAAATATAAAAATCATTTCTAAATATATACGTATCTAACGTAAACAATCCTCTAAACACTATACAATATTCTCAGTAATATAATTCTTAAAATTATTACAGAATCTCGAAAAGTTCATTCGGTAAGTATTATTGATATTATTGATTAATATTTAATCATATTAGAAAGGTCCAGTCTGTTTCCTGTTTCCAGACAAACGGAAGGTTCAATCCTGATATTGGTTGAGGCAGTGGTTCTCAACCGGGATGAATTTCCTCCCTTAGGAAGGAATCAAGAAGTAGTGGGGAGGCAAAATGACCAGGGGAGGAAATAGGGAGGAACGCAGAAAATGGGGAGGAAAATCGGAATAAGTTGTTTAGCGAAGTTACATCAATAGTAATAATATTGAATTCAAGATTCCCATCCACCTGGAGGGGGGGGGGGCTTATGTTTAATGCTCACTTGCTTCGAACCGAAAATTGATAGAATCATGAAAACACATGCGGCTCAAGGTTCTCACGGAGTCACCTAACTGTAAGTATAACAGCCCCGTTCTATATCAATATTACTTGTATAAAAAAATTCATTACTTTGTGTGTATGTTTATAGTGGTTATGATTTGGGGTTAGGAGGAATTCGGTTAATTTATTACGTTTAAAGGTCAATGACCCAAAGTACATAAATACAATAATGGTAGAAGTCAGATATGACCTATGAGAATCACGAAGGGTCAAATCTGAAATGACCGTTAGTCCCAACTATCCTATTGGATAAACACTCGTAATTTATGAACCATATTGTATAGAAAAACGTTTTTCCATGTATTTGTCATTCGTTATACCCCACTTTCTCAAATTTCTTAAGGGGTGGCCACACTGCTTAGTCCCCCACACCCTTTCACTATTAGCATCAGACCATTATGTGTCTGTAATGCTATAACGATGTGACAGCTAAATAAAATGCAACACACACCAGTCTATAAGATGACTTCTTTTGCTATAAAAATACAGTATACATTGATATAACATTATCCTTCTCTCACATCGGCAGAACACCAACGCCGACTATTGGTTTTTGCCTTATATGATAGATAATTGAAATTATAGTGGATTGTAGAATAGCAGAGTTACCTCCCCTGAGATATCTATGAATGTTATATAATGGGGTGTCTAGGTACTATAGAGGACAATAAGAACAGACTGTATAATGGTTGACTAATAAACATAATATTAATCCATTCCATCATTTTATGACTATATATGTCTGGAATGAATTTGTCATTATATGCCTTTTTAAACTATATATTGAATATTGCAGACATATTTGTTTCAATCAATTTTCAGGTACTTAGGCAAACGTGATATGTGACTATACTAGTATTAATCATTATGCAGAGAATATAGTAATGATTTGTATTAGTTGGTACAATCTATATTAATATTGCAGCAGTATCGATTTTCACTACAAACGGATATGATATACTAGTATTCATTATGCAGAGAATATAGATAGATTTTTTAGTTGGTACAATCTGCATATTAAACACCAGTATCGATTTTCGCTAACGAATATATACATCAGGCTACAATGAATAGCATGCTCAGTGGGTAGAAATGGTGAACTTGATTCATCAGTCCCAGCTAGTTGAGTACGTTGAGTCACAACGAACCTTGTAGCCGCATCCGATAAACTGCATTCCTAATATATTTATCCCCTCAAGATCCATGCGGTTTCAGTAACTAGGAGTTCTTGTTGATCAAACTGGGAATGTGTGTCTCCTTAAACTGGTTGTTCCAACGCAGCCAGACACACCGAGCTAACTATTATCCTACTACAACGTTCCTCTTCGTGGCACTGATACGGCACTCTGTAACTTAAACTCATGCCTTTGCCCCTGACCGACCCCTATATGCTCAAAGGAAATTTAGTGAACCAGGCTAGATACTCAAGGACCGGATCGCTGTTCGTAGTCTACACATTGAGATGACCATGTCCGGGTAAGGAAGTTTAAGGCCAATTTCTTCTTACCGGAACTACCCGGCCGTAAATGGGTTTAAGGCATTTTAGAAGAAATTACAATGACTTAGTTTTGTGAGTTTCCAGATTTCAGGGATTCTGTTACTTTATGACACCAGGTAAGTTCACTGATGAATATATACTCATATTGACCATTCTTGAAAACTAAAATTTATTCTAAACGCAGTATCACACCATTTCATTAACATAATATCAATACGTTTCCTAGTATTCAGACAATCGATCGGAATATAGATATTCGTGGAATATTACACAATAAACAAGCAACATACGGTCTAGATCTATAAGGTAATATTTATGTGAGTTATTGAACCTCGAACGTGTAGAGCAGTGTTAGGTTTGACTGTTAAAATACAAACATTAATTTAGAAAGGAATCGGTTTGTCAGAGACAGGATTCATTCCAAAGAGACAGGTATAGTATTAGTAATCTATTTGTTTATACTTGAATAACATTTATCTGAATCAGTTCAAGAATGATATGAATTATGGGAACATAATATGAACACGATGATACTACATGCAGTGGTCTCCCATCCTAAAATTTGTTGCCTTGCCCCCGTTGGTTTCCACTTCTTTTTAATCCAGGTTTTCCCCCTAATTAAGTTATGATAATGAGACTAGCCAATTCATCAGTCCTGATATATGTAAATATATATGAAATGTCAATAAACAATTTACTTTCCCAATCGTATAGACCATACGAAACTAGCCTATCTAACGAAATCAGTATCGCAATCAACTGAGCTATACCACAGTCCAAGAAGATGACAATCCAACTCACTTCTGTCTGATCCGTTCCATAGCACCAGACGACCAATATTCAACTTACATCCGATTGAACTATACTACTGCCCAGGCAGACGACAATCCAAATAGCTTCCGAGGGAACTATTCCACTATTTTAACAGACGACAATCCAAGTAGCTTCCGAGGGAACTATTCCACTATTTTAGCAGTCGACAATCCAAGTAGCTTCTGATTGAACTATTCCACTATCCTAGCAGACGATAATCCAACTAGCTTCGAAGTAAACTATACCACTATTTTAGCAGACGACAATCGAATTAGTTTCCGACTGAACAATTCCACTATCCAAAGAGACGATAATCCGATTGAACTATTTCAATGTTCTAGCAGCGACAATCCAACAAGCTTCCGGTTGAACTATTCCACAGCTCTAGCAGACGACAATCCAACTAGCTTCCGATTGAACTATTCCACTATTTTAGCAGACGACACTCGAACAAGCTTCCGATTAACTATTCCACTGTTATGCAGACGAAATCCAACTAGCTTCCGATTGAAACCATCCAATGTCCAACTAGTTGATTTCTTTCCATATGGGCGACAATCCAACTAGCTTCCGATTGAACTATTCCAATATTAGCAGACGACAATCACTAGCTTCCGATTGAACTATTCCACTATCCTTGCAGACGACAATCCAACTAGCTTCCGATTGAACTATTCCATTATCCTAGCAGACGATAATCCAACTACCTTCCGATTTCACTAGTTCACTATAGCAGACGACAATCCAACTGCTTCCCGATTGAACTATTTCACTATCCTTGCAGACGACAATCCAACTAGCTTCCGATTGAACTATTCCATTATCCTAGCAGACGATAATCAAACTATCTTCCGATTCAACTATTCCACTATTATGAAGACGAGAATCCAACTAGCTTCCGATTGAACTATTCCACTATTATGCAGACGACAATCCAACTAGCTTCCGATTGAACTATTCCAATATCCTAGCAGACGACAATCCAACTAGCTTCCGATTGAACTATTCCACTATCCTGGCAGACGACAATCCAACAACCTTCCGATTGAACTATTCCACTATCCTGGCAGACGAAATCAACAACTTCCGATTT
The DNA here is from genome assembly GCA_030562195.1 of Nipponacmea schrenckii. Taxonomy (NCBI): domain Eukaryota; kingdom Metazoa; phylum Mollusca; class Gastropoda; family Lottiidae; genus Nipponacmea; species Nipponacmea schrenckii. Next base: position 6,839,960 of record JAUJPP010000011.1, read on the forward strand.
CAACTAGTCCCTATGAGACAAATCCAACTAGCATTCCCGATTAAACTATTTCACTATCTTCCAGACGACAACCAACTACTTCCGATTGAACTTTTTCACTGACCCAGCAGACGACAATCCTAACAGGCGATAAACAAACTCACTTCCGGTTGAACCGTCCAAGCTGACGACAATCCCACAAGCTACCGATTGAACCATCCCATTGTCCTAGTAGTGTGTGCGTTTTCTGTTTGTATTTGTGTTAGTATCCGATATCTGAGTACAACTGTAAAAGTGTGGTACTTGTACAGTAGCCCATTCGGGTACAGATACATTCGGCTTATATTCTAACCAGGTAGATCTGCTATTATACCATGACAGCAATCTAGGCAATCTAGTTTACATTTCTAGGGTTATCTTCCTATAAAATGAACACAACTGAATTTTATTTTTTTATTTTGCAAATTAATTTTCTATCTTTCTAGTCACGCGCCCGAGGGATAACTGTTAATGCAACACAGGGCATGACATGCATGATAAAATAAATAGAGCTGCAAAATGAAACCCGAATCTACAAAACATGTTGACGCAAGATAGGTAGCAGCTTATGAACAGCTCTATATTTTTACCCGATTTTGATCGCACACTTTTGGTTAAGTTTGTTTGTACCTATACTCGCATTACAATTTTATATGAAAATAGGCTAATTCGGTTATTTTACATTACAATGGGTTTTACTTTTATCAAAATTTGATGTTGATGACCTTGACCTTGTCATTGTTATGTCATTGGTTTTGGATGTCCTTCCTTAATTTGCTCTTAATTGTTCGAAAAATACTTCCGGTTTTAGTGTTTGAAAAAAATCATTTTTAAAACATTAAAAGCTCATATCTCTTTTATGAGACCTTTGTTGACCTTTTGATGTCATTGTGGTTGACAAAATCTATTTAACGATATCTTCCTTTTGGTTGTGTAATGTTTTCGGTTTTACAGCTGATTACAAATCGCCTTTCACTAATGGTTTATCGACTATACTAGGCTTATGGAGGTTTATGGAGGGTAACAGATCGTTAGTTTAAAAAAAAATGCGTCTAGGGTTTGGTAGGGTTATGAATATGCATCTTTTTAAAATTAAATAATTAATAGGCTTTTTCCTAATATGCTTTTTCGGCCAAATTCCCATTTTAACTTCTTAATGAAACTTCTGACGTCTTAACTTGAAGTTAATTTAGTTGAAGTACTTTATTGAAGTACAATATGCACTGCTTCAGAACCATGCCTCCCAATATTTTCGGAAATTTTATGATTATAAAATCGACGTGTTATTTTTAGTTTCACACATTATTTATAGCATTTCAAGGAAGTTTAAGAGTGAACTCGATAAGAATAGGCTATGACTAAATGGTAATTTACATTCTTAAGCTTAAACTTTTTCCTGAGTTTAGTTTAAACATATTTTATTGAGATACTCAAAAAGGATTGGATACAAGTTTCAAGGACTTAGGAAGAATCCTCTCCAGATAAAGTTATAAACAATATATGTACAAGATGAAGGAATGAAACCCAAAAAAAACAACAAAAAAACTATGGAGTCGTACGAGATACAGAGAAAAAAAAAGAAATTATAATATATAAATATTTCCTGAGTACGGTACACATCCTACATGAAATCATTTGGTTTTCCAATTTGTCATACGAATAATCATTTAACATGTGATTAATTATCTTACACAAGCATATTACAGTTAAATTAGTATTATAATAATAGGAATATTCTCGGTAAATCCAGGATACTATAAATATACTACTAGAATAACTTATTTAAGGCTATAACAAGACATCGGATATTGGAATTAAGATCCACTCAAAAAAAAAAAAAAAACAACAGAAGGAAAGAAGGTAGGAAACGTATTTTTTATGGTTATAGAGTTATTGAAAGGACAACTGAGGGTAATATATATTAAATATGTCAACAGAATAATATGAGTTTTAATTCATTAGAATATATAGAATACCAGAATATATACTATTGTCCTGTTGATTAACGTTTCACCTAAAAGAAATCACACTTTCCTCGACCTTCTATTTTGGAAAAGTAATACAAGGACGAGAAAAAAGTGATCATAAACTACTTTAAGTGTTTCTGAGTAAAGGCTTTAACCCAAACGTTAATCAACAGGGCGATAGTATATATTCTTAATAGTTTTGCCCTGTTATGAGAATTCGTGATATAATCCGGTCTTTGATTATCGATGTAAACCAAATTGCTTTGAAACATTAAAAGACGAGTCTGATATTTATATGCATACAAGAGTGGTATTATCAATTAGTGCTTGTTTAATTAATAAAATATAAAAATAATATAAAAACAGAAGATTTCATTAAAACTTACGTCTTGGAATATATTTTAATCCATTATCAAATGGAAAATTATAAGATTGAAAAACTTAAAATGTCCCGGTAATCTCCAAAATAATGACACATAAAGAAAAGGAATTAACTAATCCTAAACGACAACTAGAATAGGCTATATCCAAATATTCACTTAGAATAATTCCAAATTGGGTCTGTAATTATTTAAGTTGAGAAGATTTAGATACCTTGAAAATAACTTGTAAAAGGTGTTAAATGTTTCACTTCAACACACACATATATAGTCCATTTATTATATCCTAAACTTATAATTTACTAGAAAAACAATCCACGTTTCACTAAATCACTGAACCGTTAGTATCACTTCCAGAAGAATTGATGTCCATTGAATAATATAACCGACTTCTTGGCTAACATATAGTAATAATCATTATTGTTTAATTCCTTTCAACCCAATCATCAAATCTTATTATGATATTTAACATTCATTACCTGTATTTATATTAAAATATTATGATTATTTTATCACCATAGTTTCACAATATAGATAAGACTGTATATCACTCATATTAAATAATACTACGTCTAAGAATAAACATAAAATTTATAAATTGTACACTTTGCCAATAAGATTATATATTCATCAGTAGATAAATAACATAACAGAATCCTTATTTAATCCAATAAATACAATAAAAATAAAAGACCCTTGGTAATTATCTATAAAATGGAAATAAACTATTGAAAAACGCTTAATAAATTGATTACTTTATGACGCTAGGTATGTTAACTGTTGCATATATCTTCTCATACTAACCATATTTGAGAACTAAAATTTTCTAAAACGTAGCTTCACTTTAAACAACGAGCTAAGAGAGATAAAATGGGGTTGAGTTACCTTTTCAGGTTATTGTTCAAGTAAATGTGTTTGATTTATAGCAATAAAACACAATGCGATTGATATGATTGTAACGTGTATTAATATGATAATGAGGTATAATACTATTGATGGTAAATAAATGTTAGTTGTTAGTCATCAACATTGGTGATAATTTAATTTCTTTTAAAGGATTCAATTTTATGCATTAACTTTGTGAAGTGGATCTTTTTTTTTTACACAAACGTCAATAGAGGTAGTTTATAACTTCCTTTGATTGATTTTTTCCCACTATAATGTTCAGTTTCCTCGAACAATATTGTATACGTTTCTCACTATACCAAGTAAACCGGTACATATACATAACTAATCATTATACAATATCAATTCTGAATCTAAATATTCCAATACAAGTTCTATCTCATAGTAACCAATTCCTCCGACGATGTTGGATGAATGGCTACAGTTTCATCAAATTGTTTCTTAGTGGCCCCCATTTTCACTGCCACAGAAAACCCTTGTAACATTTCATCACATCCTTGTCCCACCATGTGCAACCCCACAACTTTTTCATCCGGTAGGGCACAAATTAACTTCATAAAACACTTTTCTTTATGTTCTGTCACAGCATAGTACATAGGGGTGAAATTAGAAGTGTAAATTTTCAGATTGCCCTTGCCGTATTTCTTCTCTGCCTCTTCTTCAGTGAGTCCTACAGTTCCAGTGGGGGGATGAGAAAACACCACGGTGGGAATATTACTATAGTCTAATTTTAAACCAACCTCGTTGTTAAATACTCGATGAGCTAGGCGTCTACCTGCTGCTATAGCAACAGGAGTTAGAAGAGCTTTTCCACATACATCGCCTAAAGCGTAGATCTTTTCTGCTGTTGTATTTTGGTATTCGTCTACTTTTATGTTTCCGCGGCTATCTAGTTCAACACCAACTGACTGTAAACCTATATCTGTATTAGGAACACGACCTATCGCCCATAACAAGCAATTTACATCTTTTATAGTGTTGTCATTTTCAGTTGTTATTGTAAGAGAACCATTTCCCTCTTTATCAACTTTCTTCACGTTAGTTTGCTTGTGAACTTTGACCCCACCCTTACCAAGATTTTCCGTGACCAAATCACTTATACCACAATCAAAATTCCTCAGTACTTTGTCATGACGAATCAGCATATTCGTATCGGACCCTAAAGATGCAAAAATTCCTGATAATTCCACAGCAATGTATCCAGCACCTACCACCACCGTTTTCTTGGGTAATTCCTTCAATTCAAAAAATCCATCACTTGTGATTCCATGTTGAGCTCCAGGAATATTTGGAACCACTGGTTTTCCCCCAGTAGCTATCAATATATGGTCTGCTGATAGAGTTCTCTCCCCTACTTTCACAGTCCTATCAGAGTTGAATGTAGCATGACCGAGCACTTTTTCAACTTTGGCTTTATCTAAATTAGAATCGTAAATTCCATTTAATTTCAGGATATAATCGTCTCTCGCCTTCTGAATATGACTCCAATTAAAATTCTTCTTTTCGACAGTGAATCCATAGTCTTTATAGTTTGGTAACATATCGGCATGCATTGCTGCGTTGAACATAATTTTCTTTGGTACACATCCAACGTTCACACAAGTTCCTCCCCATCTCGCTTCTTCCACTACAGCGGCTTTAACGCCGAATTCAGCAGCCCTTCTAGCAGTGGCAAGTCCACCCGATCCTCCACCAATAACCAACAAGTCGAAATGTTTTAATAAGGGAGGTACAGCCGGCATTTTCGATATAAACTCCCAAATCATCTAACCACAACAGACATCTACGTAGAAATGACAACTAGTAAACAAATCGAAGGTCGTATATAAAGGTGAAGGTCAGTTAGTGTGCAGCTGAAGTGATTAAAGGGAGAAAACTCATATTTCACATAGTATATCCCGATCATTTCTTATAACTACTGCTATTTCTTTTCACTGACAATAAATTGGGAAATATTTAAAACATTATCACATTTGTTTTATATTCCCTCTACGTTCTATGACAAATGACAATATTTTAAGACTTTTGAAGGATTTAATATTTATTATAATTGGGTTGAACACGACAGGGAGTTTCTACTATGATAGTTAAAATCTGAAAATGCTCTGCGAGGGAAATGTATTTTACATGATTGCAAATCTCTTACATTAAATCGTGTACTCTAGTATACGTGGACGAAACAATTTAAACAGTGGAAACCCGTTTATTAAAACACTGATAATACACTGCCACTCGGTTATGTTTGGATTCGTTGAATAACCTCTGGGTTAGCACCCTCAAGGATAATAATCGGTCCTCTTTTTTCCATCTCGGTTTTACAAACAAAACCCCAGGGAAAGTGTTTTATCTGACTAATAAACTGACAAAGATTTGTTCGCTGTGTCTATATATAAAGCTAATTAATATTACAACAAAACGATTGACAACACCATCGCTCGAATAAAGCTTATATATATATATATATCAATTTTCCCCAAGAATGTTTTTGGTTGGTTGGTAGATAGATAGATAGATAGATAGATAGATAGAAAGCGACCAATAAAAGACTTTACATCCACGTGTCAAAATTTTAATAATATCCCGGAGATTCCAATAAATATTGGAGAATTGATTCCTAGGGATCAGGCAATACATGTTATAACAAAGATATATATTTCCCCATTCACGATAACTTGATGGCCACATCAGGTAAGATTATTTCTTGATTTTTCAAGATTTTAAAATTCTAAATAATTATAATGATAAGTTGTTTTTAATTTTTGTAATTTTAATTATCTATAATTCAAGGTTATCTAATTTATTAAAAACTTTATTTTAAATGTGTTTTCATTTCGACTAATTACATTGTGAGGGTTGATAATAAATGTTTATATTTAAAAGTTACTTTTAATTTCTAAATATCTTTAATTTGATTTTTTTGTTTCATTTCTTAAAGATGCCTTGTTTTATGTTCATTTATTGATATATATATATATATATATATATCGATAATTGGACCGCTAATACTTATATCAATCGAATCTTATGATCTGGAAACAAACAGAAAAGTCCTTCATTAACTCTTCTTAACTCGAAAAATTTCTTCGGACTGCAGTCTCAGATCAACAGTCTATTCAAAATATAGATCTAACTTTCGTTCGTATTTTATTAGTTTCGTTTCGAATGTTTTTATTAGCTATTGGCTTTGTACGTAACCACTACACTGCCCCTCAAGTTTCTACTATGATTCCTCTTGGCGATATATCGAAGACTAGGTTCAAATGATCGCCACACATTTTGGTCCGTCTGTGGTACCTCCATCCTCGATTTTCTACCAAATTAGTATCTTTCTCGGGGTCTAATTCCATCACTAATTGAAGTTGTATCCTTCAAATGTTAGACCCCCCATCAGACTGATACCAATATAAGACCCTCATCAGACTAATGCAATTGTAAGACCCTCGTCAGACTGATACCAATGTAAGACCCACGTTAGACTGATACCAATGTAAGACCCTCATCTGACTGATACCAATGTAACACCCTCATCAGACTGATACCAATGTAAGACCCTCATCAGACTGATACCAATGTAAGACCCTCATCAGACTGATACAATTGTAAGACCCTCGTCAGACTGATACAATTGTAAGACCCTCGTCAGACTGATACAATTGATGATACCTCATCAGACTGATACCAATGTTAGACCCTCATCAGACTGATACTAATGTAAGACCCTCATCAGACTGATACTAATGTAAGACCCTCATCAGACTGATACCAATGTAAGACCCTCATCAGACTGATACCCAATTTTAAGACCCTCATCAGACTGATACCCAAATTTTAAGACCCTCATCAGACTGATACCAATGTAAGACCCTCGTCAGACTGATACAATTGTAAGACCCTCGTCAGACTGATACAATTGTAAGACCCTCGTCAGACTGATACAATTGTAAGACCCTCATCAGACTGATACTAATGTAAGATCCTCATCAGACTGATACCAATGTAACCCTCATCAGACTGATACCAATGTAAGACCCCCATCAGACTGATACCATTGTAAGACCCTCGTAAGACTGATACAATTGTAAGACCTCATCAGACTGATACAATTCTAAGACCCTCATCAGACTGATACCAATGTAAGACTCCCATCAGACTTATACCATTGTAAGACCCTCTTAAGACTGATACAATTGTAAGACCTCATCAAACTGATACCAATGTAAGACCCTCGTCAGACTGATACCAATGTTAGACCCTCATCAGAGATTAGTACGGCTTTACTATTTCCAGTGAAGGCGAATATATTTCAAAAAGGGGTGGAGCTTCAGGCATGAAATGACATTAACACACATAATTATTTTGTATTATAGTATAGTTGCACAAATATGGGTTGGTCTGGCGAATAAGGGCGTGGTTTGAACACGGTGGCTCTATAGACAGATGACACAGATATATGTGCTAATTTGGGAACAGTCATAATATAAACACAACTAGTCAAGGGTATACCAGGTTATAAATAGGTCATAAATAGCAAGAGTTTGACCAATATCTCCATTTTAAATAAACATTGATCTATTTACAATGATACAATACAATGATACAAATATGCACAACATGTTGTATTCCTATTAAATATCAGCTACGGAACCCACCTAACAGATGACCTTGTCTACATACCCCCAATTCCATAATGGACTGATTGTTTATCTCATTATCCCTGGCCTTATTTCCTTGCTATATTTCCTCGGATATTCCATCGATTTGAAGGTAACCTCTCTTTGTTTATTTACATAAATAGTGGCACTCCTTAAAAAGAATTTTAGGTGTGGCAATTGTTATTATTTAAAAAGGTACATGCCATTTGATATTATTTCATTTGATGACATTAAACAGCAGGGCGTTATACTTGTAGATAGCTAGTTTGCAGGATAGATATTGTACAATAAATAGTGGAATATTGTGTATTCAATCTCTATATAATATATATAGTGTTATATTACATAACATTATATAACCTATTTAGTTATAAAATATTGTTGTGATGATATATTCTTATTGTTTCTTATTTATCGATATCTAGACCAATGCTTTTCCCGGGGAACTATTAGAGCTATATTCTATTTTTAGAAGATTGATTATATGTATTGCGCAATGTTTATAATAGAATGTGGCCCACTATACTTGTAATCAATGTCATTATGACTTACTATATCCATATGGTGTTTATAGCGAGTCAGAGTGATGCACGATTTAACCAACCATGTTTCAACAAGTGGTATCGAATCGCCGCTTTTGCAGCCTTTTTCTACATAAGAAAAATGAACTCGCTGAGCACTGATTGGTGCACAGTGACAACGTGGTAAAATTCTTGGTTACGTTACCCTTCTGGCGACAGATAAGCCAAATTGAAAAATTAACTATGAATATATCTCCGTAAACCGTTATATATTTTAGGATAGTTATCTACAGCTAAGCATTATTGATGAAGAAACTCTAGTGTTTAGTATTAAGCGATAACACAAATTGTATATTTATTGAATATGTCAATCACAAACTCTTTGCTATACTGTATTTAAAAAATACCAAACGAAGCTCGATTGCCAGCTGCCAATTTTTACTTCTACTTTCTTCCTCCTTTGCCTCCTGCTAAGCTCTACTTCGTTTTTCTTTTCTTAATTTCCCCTTCTGCCAATTTCTACCTCTACTTTGATTTTCCTTTGTCTTCTGCCAATTTCTACATTTATTTTCCTTTGCCTTCTGCCAATTTCTACATTTATTTTCCTTTGTCTTCTGCCAATTTCTACTTTCATTTTCCTTTGCCTGCTGCCGAGCTCTACGTCTACTTTCATTTCCCTTTGCCTTGTGCCAAGCCCTACTTCTATTTGCGTTTTCCTTTGCTTTCAACCAATTTCAACTTCTACTTTCATTTGCCTGCTGCCGAGCTCTACTTCTACTTTCATTTTCCTTTGCCTGCTGACGAGCTCTACTTCTACTTTTATTTTCCTTTGCCTGCTGACGAGCTCTACTTCTACTTTTATTTTCCTTTGCCTGCTGACGAGCTCTACTTCTACTTTCATTTTCCTTTGCCTGCTGACCAGCTCTACTTCTACTTTATTTTCCTTTGCCTGCTGACGAGCTCTACTTCTACTTTCATTTTCCTTTGCCTGCTGACGAGCTCCACTTCTACTTTCATTTTCCTTTGCCTGCTGACGAGCTCTACTTCTACTTTTATTTTCCTTTGCCTGCTGACGAGCTCTACTTCTACTTTATTTTCCTTTGCCTGCTGACGAGCTCTACTTCTACTTTCATTTTCCTTTGCCTGCTGACGAGCTCTACTTCTACTTTCATTTTCCTTTGCCTGCTGACGAGCTCTACTTCTACTTTCATTTTCCTTTGCCTGCTGACGAGCTCTACTTCTACTTTTATTTTCCTTTGCCTGCTGACGAGCTCTACTTCTATCTTATTCTCCTTTGCCTGCTGCCGAGCTCTACTTCTACTCTTATTTTCCTTTGCCTGCTGCCGAGCTCTCCTTCTACTTTTATTTTCCTTTGCCTGCTGACGAGCTCTACTTCTACTTTTATTTTCCTTTGCCTGCTGACGAGCTCTACTTCTACTTTCATTTTCCTTTGCCTGCTGACGAGCTCTACTTCTACTTTTATTTTCCTTTGCCTGCTGCCGAGCTCTCCTTCTACTTTCATTTTCCTTTGCCTGCTGACGAGCTCTACTTCTACTTTTATTTTCATTTGCCTGCTGCCGAGCTCTACTTCTACTTTTATTTTCCTTTGCCTGCTGCCGAGCTCTACTTCTTCTTTCATTTTCCTTTTTTTATAATATTCGTAAAGAAAATCGCAGTTTCTCTGAGGTAAACTAAATACATTATTCTTTTAAACTCTGAAAATATTGATGTTTAAAGTGATCGGTTACGGACATCGTTTAATTACATGTAGTAAATTTCCTTTACTATTTTTCGCAAAGACCTGGAAGGAAAAATGTTAAAATGCAAACCTTGATTCGTTTATTAACCACCTCTTGTTGTCACTTTAACTTTTCGAAACAATTTTATTTTCAAAAGACACTTACTAGATCTAGTCTACAAGGGACTTACGAAAGGGCAGAGGACAGAACAGATGGTCATTGGTCTATTCTTATAACATAATATGAGTCATGTGAGCACGACGCTTGTTTTGCCTACAATATTACAATTATCGACAAAATAATATCGGTTTTCCATTTTCCAAGTAAAAAAACTAATTATCTTAATAAAAAACGAAGCTCGATTGCCAGGTGCCAAGTTCTACTGCTGCTTTCACTTTCTTTGTTAAATATATTCCTAAAGAAAATCGAGACGAAGTCGGACACACAAAGCAGTTTTTCCTGAGGTAAACTGTTTTGCAATTTTCAAATACATTATTCTTTTAAACTCTGAAAATATTGATGTTTACAGTGGTCGGTTAGGGACATCCATTTATTAGTAAATTTTTTACATTATTTTTCGCAAAGAATCGAAAGGAAAAATCTACAAAATGTTTTAAATGAAAAACTTGATTTTTCGTTTCGTATTTGTTTCTTTGAGTTGTTCGACTAACAATCCGTATGACAATCGTGGTCTATGTCTCTTGCTAAAGGTCATATAACTTGTACCATAAGAAGAAAATACATCGTTTTGATGGTTAGAATGATAACATTCATCAGAAAAATAAACATCTATACGAACCATATAAACATTTAAACGTCAAAACACATAACAATGGCAGGTAAACCATAAACAACTTAACAGGCAACATATAAACATCCTAACAGTAAACCAATAAACAACTAACAGGCAAGCAATAAACACTAACAGGTAAACCAAAACTCAAACCACAAAAATCTTAACACCTCAAACCATATAAACATCTTAACAGGTAAACCATATAAACATCTTAACAAGTAAACCCTATAAACATCTTAACAGGTAAACCATATAAACATCCAAACACGTCAAACCACATAATTAAATCTTAACAGCTCAAACCACATAAACATCTTAACAGGTAAACCATATAAACATATGACAATGTGACGTAAAATTGATCTCCAAGTAAAAATATTTCAATCTTAAGATTTGAGACAAAATAAGAAAAAGGCCGATATGAAACATATCTTGTAAGTAAATGTAAGAATTAAACGTTGGATTTATATCATTATTGGTAAACCAAAAAATTCAACGCTAAATATTTACACGCCCCCTTAACTTGATTGACAGATACCGGTGGTTTCAGGCACTTTTACACACTTATAAAAAAATTGATAATATTTCGTCAAAAAAAAAAACAAATAGTCTAATGTAAATATAGGAAATAAATGTGGATCTTGTTGTTGATTTTTTTTTTATATAAACAAACTTTTATTCATACATGTATGAAAAGGATTGGGGAACGGGCTTACGTCCAAGGACAGAACCCTGAGGAACACCTGCTGCGACCGTCTTAGGTTCAAAGGCGACTCCAATTACAACAACGCATTTTTGTTTCTAAAATAGTTTTGAAAATTTCATATTTATCGTTGATGCTTTTATCCAAATTTTTAAAGCAATCACTCTTGCATTTTCTGATAAGTTTGGTGTAAGCATTTCTTATTTTTTTAATGTTGAGCCAATCGTCACCAGAATCTTAACGGTCAAATCGATAAAATTTTACAGGTCAAACCATTAAATCTTAACAGGTACACCAATAAACATCCAAACACGTCAAAACACATAATTAAATCTTAACAGCTCAAACCATATAAACATCTTAACAGGTAAACCATATAAACATCTTAACAGGTAAACCATATAAACATCTTAACAGGTAAACCATATAAACATATGACAATATGACGTCAAATTGATCTCCAAGTAAAAATGATTCAATCTTAAGATTCGTGAAAAAAATAAGAAAAAGGCCGATATGAAACATATCTTGTAAGTAAATGTAAGAATTAAACGTTGGATTTATATCATTATTGGCGTCTAAACGCAATAGATCAACGCTAAAGTATTTTAGACACGCCCCCTTAATTTGATTGACAGATACCGGTGGTTTCAGGCACTTTTACACACTAATAAAAAAATTGAGAATATTTCGTCAAAAAAAAATAAAAAAAATAGTCTAATGTAAATATAAGAAATAAATGTGGATCTTGTTGTTGATTTTTTTTTTATATAAACAAACTTTTATTCATACATGTATGAAAAGGATTGGGGAACGGGCTTACGTCCAAGGACAGAACCCTGAGGAACACCTGCTGCGACCGTCTTAGGTTCAGAGGCGACTCCATTTACAACAACGCATTGTTGTCTGTTTCTAAGATAGTTTTGAAAATTTCAAATTTGATGGTTAAAAGCGCTATATTCATCAGTATATGTATTCCTGCTACCATAAATAACATATAGAAATAAATAAACATAAAAAAATCTAAGTAATTTTCCATAAAGATGCATGGAAACACGCTTAATAAAGTGATTAAGCTTTTTTCCCAAATGACGTAGTTTTGCGAGTTTTCAAGATTTTAAGAGATTCTGTTATTTTATGACACCTGGTAAGCTTCCAGGTGAATATACACTCATATTGACATTTCTTGAGAACTAAAATTCATTTTCATGCTAAGACCTATTATCCCTTTAAAAGATTGTAGAGTGTCCCTGCAAAAAACCGCTTTGTACGTTAGTAATAGAAGTGACACTGGTCTATAGATTGATCTCCTTTTTGAAATATTGTAGTAACTTTTTCCGATTTCCAAATAAAAGGTACTTGTTTTAGAGAAGGCTTAGACTGAATAGATTGCAAAGTGGAGGCAGATTTCTGAGCCGATGAATTGAATAATTCAGCACTGATTTGAGTGGTAATATTATGTCCTTAACTTCCTGAGTGAGTTCAATGTGATTTAGTGAATTTTGATTTTGCTCCAGAGTAGGAAAGGGTGCATCGATGTCGTCTAACTGTGACTGATTGGTGAAGCAGTTTGCTTTGTCCTTTGGAATAAAGGACAGGATATCATTGGTGACAAAAGGGGGTTTAGGCTCTTTAGGATTGTTTCCTTTTTACAAATGAGTTAACAAAGTGCCGCTAGTTCTTTTCTCAAAGTTGTTTTTTATTGTTGATGTTTTCATCCAAATTTTTAAAGTAATCACTCTTGAGTTTGATGTAAACATTTCTTATTTTTTTAATGTTGAGCCAATCGTCACCAGAATTCAGTCTGGTAGCTTTTCGATAAAGAAAACAGTATTTCAAATTTATAGAGCTTCCTACTCACCATGTCTGTCTTTCCTAATTGGTGCATGACAACAGGGGATAGAGAGAGAGTCGGAAGATGAATTATGGTAAGCCATGTCTCAGTCAGTAGAATAAAATCAAAATGTTTGGCAAATTCGACCATAATAACATCGAAAGCAGTTAGGTTCATTGAAATTGATTTTCGCAAGTTCCATACATTCAGATGCACAACTGATACATTTTCTGGGGGTCCAGGATTAGAAACAATAAGAAAGAGAAATATAAAAAATCTACAGTGGATGTAGCGATGAGAAATAAACATATACTAATATATTAACATTTTTAACATAAGATAGGATTGCAGATCAAAAAGATGATTGCAGATAAAAAACAAAAGAGGATTTGAGATTCGAAATAGTTTTAGCTTGACATAAGCAGTGGAAACAATTCTAAAGTACATAAGAAAACTATTACTGGCCTATTATTGACTTACATTAATATGGTAGCTATTACTGGTCTATTGACCTATATTAATATTGTAGCTATTACTGGTCTATTGACCTATATTAATATTGTAGCTATGACTGGTCTATTGACCTATATTAATATTGTAGCTATTACTGGTCTATTGACCTATATTAATATTGTAGCTATTACTGGTCTATTGGCCTATATTGTAGCTATGACTGGTCTATTGACTTACATTAATATGGTAGCTATTACTGGTCTATTGACCTATATTAATATTGTAGCTATTACTGGTCTATTGGCCTATATTAATATTGTAGCTATGACTGGTCTATTGACCTATATTAATACTGTAACTATGACTGGTCTATTGACCTATATTAATACTGTAACTATGACTGGTCTATTGACCTATATTAATATTGTAGCTATTACTGGTCTATTGACCTATATTAATATTGTAGCTATTACTGGTCTATTGACCTATATTAATATTGTAGCTATTACTGGTCTATTGACCTATATTAATATTGTAGCTATTACTGGTCTATTGGCCTATATTAATATTGTAGCTATGACTGGTCTATTGACCTATATTAATATTGTAGCTATTACTGGTCTATTGACCTATATTAATATTGTAGCTATTACTGGTCTATTGACCTATATTAATATTGTAGCTATTACTGGTCTATTGGACTATATTAATATTTTAACTATGACTGGTCTATTGACCTATATTAATATTGTAGCTATTACTGGTCTATTGGCCTATATTAATATTGTAGCTATGACTGTTCTATTGGCCTATATTAATATTGTAGCTATTACTGGTCTATTGGCCTATATTAATATTGTAGCTATGACTGGTCTATTGACCTATATTAATATTGTAGCTATTACTGGTCTATTGACCTATATTAATATTGTAGCTATGACTGGTCTATTGACCTATATTAATATTGTAGCTATGACTGGTCTATTGACCTATATTAATATTGTAGCTATGACTGGTCTATTGACCTATATTAATATTGTAGCTATGACTGGTCTATTGGCCTATATTAATATTGTAGCTATGACTGGTCTATTGACCTATATTAATATTATAGCTATGACTGGTCTATTGGCCTATATTAATATTGTAGCTATGACTGGTCTATTGACCTATATTAATATTGTAGCTATTACTGGTCTATTGGCCTATATTAATATTATAGCTATTACTGGTCTATTGACCTATATTAATATTGTAGCTATGACTGGTCTATTGACCTATATTAATATTGTAGCTATGACTGGTCTATTGGCTTATATTAATATTGTAGCTATGACTGGTCTATTGACCTATATTAATATTGTAGCTATTACTGGTCTATTGGCCTATATTAATATTGTAGCTATGACTGGTCTATTGGCCTATATTAATATTGTAGCTATGACTGGTCTATTGACCTATATTAATATTGTAGCTATGACTGGTCTATTGACCTATATTAATATTGTAGCTATGACTGGTCTATTGACCTATATTAATATTGTAGTAACGAGTTGGATTGTTTATAAGCAGATTTAAATTAAATATTTGGATAGCATCATGAATAAAAGACTTATGTTGAGTTAGAAAATTTATATTGAAGTCGCCAAAGATGAGAATAATAGAATTACTAAAAACAGTTGCCAAGGAAAATAAATCGAAAATAGACTTCTTAAATTCTTCCAAATTTCAGTCAGATTCATCGGTGCAATCTGACTGAAATTTGGAAGTATTTAACGACAACAATTTATAGGATATCAGTATTTTTTTTATTTTGTTCAAAATATACAGTTCAATTATTCACTATAAGTAATCCAGCACAAAGCTCCTGGTGTAGTACTAATCACTAAAAGTAATCCAGCACAAAGTTCCTGGTGTAGTAGTAATCATTAAAAGTAATCCAGCACAAAGCTCCTGGTGTAGTAGTAATCACTAAAAGTAATCCAGCACAAAGTTCCTGGTGTAGTAGTAATCACTAAAAGTAATCCAGCACAAAGTTCCTGGTGTAGTAGTAATCACTAAAAGTAATCCAGCACAAAGCTCCTGGTGTAGTAGTAGTCTTTAAAAGTAATCCAACACAAACCTCCTGGTGTAGTAGTAATCTTTAAAAGTAATCCAACACAAACCTCCTGGTGTAGCAGTAATCTTTAAAAGTAATCCAACACAAAGCTCCTGGTGTAGTAGTAGTCTTTAAAAGTAATCCAACACAAAGCTCCTGGTGTAGTAGTAGTCTTTAAAAGTAATCCAACACAACCTCCTGGTGTAGCAGTAATCTTTAAAAGTAATCCAACACAAAGCTCCTGGTGTAGTAGTAATCTTTAAAAGTAATCCAACACAAAGCTCCTGGTGTAGTAGTAGTCTTAAAAGTAATCCAGCACAAAGTTCCTGGTGTAGTAGTAATCACTAAAAGTAATCCAGCACAAAGCTCCTGGTGTAGTAGTAATCACTAAAAGTAATCCAGCACAAAGCTCCTGGTGTAGTAGTAATCACTAAAAGTAATCCAGCACAAAGCTCCTGGTGTAGTAGTAATCACTAAAAGTAATCCAGCACAAAGCTCCTGGTGTAGTAGTAGTCTTTAAAAGTAATCCTGCACAAACCTCCTGGTGTAGCAGTAATCTTTAAAAGTAATCCAGCACAAAGCTCCTGGTGTAGAAGTAATCACAAAGAACAATCAGCACAAGGGGCTATCCTGATGTTGAGTATAGTAATCACTAAGAGTAATCCAGCACAAGGGGGCTATCCTGATGTTGAGTAATAGTAATCACTAAGAGTAATCCAGCACAAGGGGGCTATCCTGATGTTGAGTAATAGTACTCACTAAGAGTAATCCAGCACAAGGGGGCTATCCTGATGTTGAGTAATAGTAATCACTAATAGTAATCAAGCACAAGGCGGTTATCCTAGTAATAATAAAAGAAATCAGCAGATCAAATATTAATATGAAAGATAAAAATCACTATTAAATACAACATAAAGCCGATATCCTAATATTGAGTAACAATCCAACAGTCCTAAGTAACAATGAGACTAGCTAATGGAGAAGATAATTAGCGTTCACACTTTTTGTGCTAAATCGAATTACGATGAGTTTGTTAAAATAATGTTAAAAACGTGATATATATAACTTCCAACCTGAATAAAATGATTGACAGCTCGAGCTGATTAGAGGTTTACTTTTTTCAGTGAACTCGTATATGTCAAAAAGGGGTGGAGCTTCATGTATGAAAAAAACGCTAACACAAATATTGTATAGTATAGTATCGTTACGTCTAGCGAATAGGGAAGTGGTTTGTCATAATATAAACACAACTAGTCAATAATCAAGGGTATATCAGGTTATAAATAGGTCATAAATAGCAAGAGTTTGACCATCTCCATTTTAAATAAACATTGATCTATTTACAATGATACAATACAATGAAACAAATATGCACACCTTGTTATATTCCTATTAAATATCAGCTACGGAACCCTTCTAACCCTTGTATACAATATATACCCCCAATTCTATAATGGACTGTTGTTTATTATCTTATCTCCCTGGCTAAATTTACTTGAATATTACATAACCGCGCCAGAAACAACGATTTGAAGGTAACCATTCTTTGTTTATATTTATTTACATAAATAGTCACATTCCTTAAATTTTTTTTAGGTGTGGCAATTGTTATTATATAAAAAGGTGTGAGCATTTGATATTATTTCATTTGATGACATTCAACAGCAGGGCGTTATACCTGTAGATAGCTAGTTTGCAGGATAGATATTGTACAATAAATAGTGGAATATTGTGTATGCAATCTCTATATAATATATATAGTGTTATATTACATAACATTATATAACCTATTTAGTTATAAAATATTGTTGTGATGATATATTCTTATTGTTTCTTATTTATCGATTTCTAGACCAATGCTTTTCCCGGGGAACTATTAGAGCTATATTCTATTTTTAGAAGATTGATTATATGTAGTGCGCAATCTACCAATATAATGTACTTGGCCTACTGTACTTTGTATTCAATGTTATTATAATGTACTATATTTGTACAGTTCGATTTGGTGTAGTATATATAGCGAGTCCTGTGTCAGAGTGACATGAAGCGTAGCATGATTTTGCATTGTCAAATCAAAATGTGGGGCTTGTGATGCACGATTTAACCAAAGATAAAAGGTAACGCCGACATCATGTTTTAACAAGCGGTATCGAATCACCGCTTTTGCAGTCTTTCTCCAAGATAAGCCAAACTCGCCGAGCTGCGCCCTGATTGGCGCACAGTGGCCACGTGGTAAAATTCTTGGTTACGTTACCCTTCTGGTGACATGATAAGCTAAATTTAAAATTAACTTTGAC
Source organism: Nipponacmea schrenckii (assembly GCA_030562195.1). NCBI lineage: Eukaryota > Metazoa > Mollusca > Gastropoda > Lottiidae > Nipponacmea > Nipponacmea schrenckii. The sequence goes on from JAUJPP010000011.1 coordinate 6,858,324, forward strand.
TATCATCGAAATAAATTTAATAGAATGTTTTCTTGTAAATCTAATAACATTAGCCACCCCTTGTGGTCTTTCTAACTTTGCGAAACCAAATAGAGAGTCCTATCTTAACAGTTTTATTTTCAAAAGAAGCTTTCTAGATCCAGTCTACAATGGTCTCACGATTGGGCGGAGAAAGTAACAGACGGATATTTGTGCCAACAATTTACTTACATATTGTGAATTGAAAACTATAGAAGTTTGCATTGCTTGTTGGACACAATGGAACTCAGTAAACAGCATGATGAGGCCTACTGCTGAAGTAAATGGTCTATTCTTAGAACATAATTAATGGGTCATTACAGCGCGACGCTGGTTTTTCCAGGAAAATTAAAAATAACTACTGAAATCATATCGGTATTTCCAGTTAAATTCTCCGTAAATCGTTATGTATTTTACTACAACAAAGCTTTTTTTTTTGCAGAAATTCTAATATTTGGTGTTAAACCATTAAAAATGTCTTTAATTTTTTTATTGAAGATAATTACATTTCTTCGATGCTATACTGTATTTAAAAAAAAAACCAAAAAAAACCCAAAAAAAAACCGAAGCTTGATTGCCAGATGTCTATAGTTTAACTTCTACTTTCATTTTCCTTTTTTAATAATATAAATTGTTAATAATATCGAGAAGAAGTCTTAAACAAGTAGCAATTTTTCCGAGGTAAACTGTTTTACAATTTTCAAATACATTATTCTTTTAAACTCTGAAAATATTGATGTTTACAGTGGTCGGTTAGGGACATCCATTAATTAGTAAATTTTTTACATTATTTTTCGCAAAGAATCGAAAGGAAAAATCTACAAAATGTTTTAAATGCAAAACTTGATTTTTCGTTTCGTATTTGTTTCTTTGAGTTGTTCGACTAACAATCCGTATGACAAATGTGGTCTATGTCTCTTGCTAAAGGGCATTTAACATGGACCATAATAAGAACATACATCGTTTTGATGGTTAGAACGAATTATCAGAAATAATAAACTTTCATTTTCCTTTGCCTGCTGCCGAGCTCTACGTCGACTTTCATTTCCCTTTGCCTTGTGCCAAGCCCTACTTCTATTTGCATTTTCCTTTGCTTTCAACCAATTTCTACTTCTACTTTCATTTGCCTGCTGCCGAGCTCTACTTCTACTTTCATTTTCCTTTGCCTGCTGACGAGCTCCACTTCTACTTTCATTTTCCTTTGCCTGCTGACGAGCTCTACTTCTACTTTCATTTTCCTTTGCCTGCTGACGAGCTCTCCTTCTACTTTCATTTGCCTTTGCCTGCTGACGAGCTCTACTTCTACTTTCATTTTCCTTTGCCTGCTGACGAGCTCTACTTCTACTTTCATTTTCCTTTGCCTGCTGCCGAGCTCTACTTCTACTTTCATTTTCCTTTGCCTGCTGCCGAGCTCTACTTCTACTTTCATTTTCCTTTGCCTGCTGCGAGCTCTACTTCTACTTTCATTTTCCTTTGCCTGCTGACGAGCTCCCCTCTTCTACTTTATTTTCATTTGCCTGCTGCGAGCTCACTTCTACTTTCATTTTCCTTTCTTATTTTCGTACAATATACCGTTTCTCTGAGGCTAAATACATTATTTTTTAATCTGCAAATCTTCGATTTTTTCTGTTTCGACTATTTTTTTCATTTCTTTGATACGTTGTTCACTAACAAATCTTTCGTATTCGATTTCGACAACATCGTGGGCTATGTCTCTTGTTAAAGGTCATAAAACTCGTACCATAAGAAGAAAATACATCGTTTTGATGGTTAGAATGAAAACAATTATCAGAAATAATAAACATCTCATCAGCGAACCATATAAACATCTTAACACGTCAAAACACATAAACATATTGACAGGTAAAGCATATAAACAACTTACCAGGCAAACATATAAACATCCTAACAGGTAAACCACATAAACATCTTAATAGGTAAACTATATAAACATTTAAACAGGTAAACCATATAAACATGTGAACAGGTAAACCACATAAACATCTTAACAGGTCAAACCATATAAACATCTAAACAGTCAAACATAAACATCTAAACAGCTAAACCATCATAAACATCTAAGGTTACATTCGTCAAACCAATAAACAGATCTAAACAAAGCTAACCATTAATCAATTTCACAGGTTAATAACATCAGACTAATCATATAGATCTGAACATAACTGACACATGTATCAGTATGACACAGTCTGTAAGTAAGGACTCAATGATCATAGTGTTGACTCAATGTCTGAAGTTGGACCAATGTCTGTGTGGCCAATGTCTGAGTTGGCCAATGTCTGTGTGGACCAATGTCTGTAGTTGGCCAATGTCTGTGTGGACCAATGTCTGTGTGGCAACAATAGAAATCTGAGTTGGCCAATGTCATGTGTGACCAATTCTTGTGGACAAGTTAGTTGAGTTTGTGAACAAATTTGTTAAAAATGACTTTCAAGTCCGAATACAAATGGAACACAGTTTTCAATGATAAACTATGTCATTTTATCATTGATAAAGAGTTTAATGAAAACTGTTAAAATGACCTTCAGGTCCGAATTCAATGGAACACGTTTTCAAAGAAAACTATGGTCAGATCATTGATGACAAGTTTAATGATAAACAGAAAACACAAGACATTCAGACTCACAAATGCACAATTGAAACTTTTATAAAAAAATAAATAACATTTCATCTTGAAAAGTGAAACATTTATATAATCTCACATTAAATAAATATTTACCATTTTTCTTTGTCACTCCTTCTCGTCAGTTCGTTCGTTTACATCAATTGTAGAGTGATATATAAATACCACCGTTAAAATAGTGCTCAATTCATCAATTGTAGAGTGATATAGAAATACCACTGTTAAAATAGTGCTCAATACATCACTTCTAGAGCAATATAGAAATATCACTGTTAAAATAGTGCTCAATACATCAATTGTAGAGTGATATAGAAATACCACTGTTAAAATAGTGCTCAATACATCACTTCTAGAGCAATATAGAAATATCACTGTTAAAATAGTGCTCAATACACCAAATGTAGAGATATAGAAATATCACTGTTAAAATAGTGCTGAATAAAACACTGTTAAAATAGTGCTCAATACATCATAATTAGAGCGATATAGAAATATCACTGTTAAAATAGTGCTCAATACATCAATTGTAGAGTGATATATAAATACCACTGTTAAAATAGTGCTCAATACATCAATTGTAGAGTGATATAGAAATACCACTGTTAAAATAGTGCTCAATACATCAATGTAGAGTATATAGAAATACCACTGTTAAAATAGTGCTCAATACATCAATTGTAGAGCGATATAGAAATACCACTGTTAAAATAGTGCTCAATACATCAATAGTAGAGCAATATAGAAATACCACTGTTAAAATAGTGCTCAATACATCAATTGTAGAGCGATATAGAAATACCACTGTTAAAATAGTGCTCAATTCATCAATAGTAGAGCGATATAGAAATACCACTGTTAAAATAGTGCTCAATATATCAATTGTAGAGTGATATAGAAATACCACTGTTAAAATAGTGCTCCAATAAATCAATTGTAGAGCGATATAGAAATACCACTGTTAAAATAGTGCTCAATATATCAATTGTAGAGTGATATAGAAATGCACTGTTAAAATAGTGCCCAATACATCAATTGTAGAGTGATATAGAAATACCACTGTTAAAATAGTGCTCAATACATCAATTGTAGAGTGATATAGAAATTCCACTGTTAAAATAGTGTCCAATACATCAATTGTAGAGTGATATAGAAATTCCACTGTTAAAATAGTGTCCAATACATCAATTGTAGAGTGATATAGAAATTCCACTGTTAAAATAGTGTCCAATACATCAATTGTAGAGTGATATAGAAATTCCACTGTTAAAATAGTGTCCAATACATCAATTTGTAGAGTGATATAGAAATTGCCACTGTTAAAATAGTGTCCAATACATCAATTGTAGAGTGATATAGAAATTCCACTGTTAAAATAGTGTCCAATATATCAATTGTAGAGTGATATAGAAATTCCACTGTTAAAATAGTGTCCAATACATCAATTGTAGAGTGATATAGAAATACCACTGTTAAAATAGTGTCCAATATATCAATTGTAGAGTGATATAGAAATTCCACTGTTAAAATAGTGTCCAATATATCAATTGTAGAGTGATATAGAAATTCCACTGTTAAAATAGTGTCCAATATATCAATTGTAGAGTGATATAGAAATTCCACTGTTAAAATAGTGTCCAATATATCAATTGTAGAGTGATATAGAAATTCCACTGTTAAAATAGTGTCCAATATATCAATTGTAGAGTGATATAGAAATTCCACTGTTAAAATAGTGTCCAATATATCAATTGTAGAGTGATATAGAAATACCACTGTTAAAATAGTGCTCAATATAACAATTGTAGAGTGATATAGAAATACCACTGTTAAAATAGTGCTCAATATATCAATGTAGAGTGATATAGAAATTCCACTGTTAAAATAGTGTCCAATATACCAATTGTAGAGTGATATAGAAATTCCACTGTTAAAATAGTGTCCAATATATCAATTGTAGAGTGATATAGAAATTCCACTGTTAAAATAGTGTCCAATATATCAATTTTAGATGTAAATTACCTGACTTTAACTCAATAACTTACACCATTTACGTCCTTATGCCAATATCGTTAATACATGAGAAACAGTTCTATTTGTCTAACTTAGAGGGTCAAATTGTAGTGTTATTTATAATATTGACAAAGATCAATAACCTTTTTTTAAATCTGTTTCCATTTTAAATCACAAATTCAACTTTCTCTAGTTTTTTCAAGAAAACTCATTGAAAATATTCTACATGTAATATATCACATGAAAGCCTGGTCAATATTTCGTTTCTGGAAAAAAATCCAATAAATCATGACCATGACAACCTTGAGCAAAATGAGCTTGACTGTCACTGTCTTCAAAATGACCAATTTATGAATTATCTTTCCATATGCACATCTCTCATCATCTCAAAACTTTGAAAAGGAAATTTCGAGACCAAGAAGTAGTCAAAATAAGGCATACGATAACGTCTAAAGGGTGGGAGAAAGAGGATTTTAGAAAATGGCACGGTCTACATTCATTTACAATTATAAAAATATAAACATATATAATAATTAAATATTTGTTATCCCACGTGTTATTTAATACGCGATTATATTTCAGGTCTAGATGGTACTATTCCTAACTAAATTTGGACGAAATGTAGTGTTATTATTAATTTATTATCAATAATCTAAAAAATCGGAAAAAGACTTTGAGTTAATTTCACTTTGATCAAAACAACGGTGTGCCTAATATAATCAAACAATTTGTAATTCTCAATTTTAAATTAAATATATTATTTCTTTCAGATTGAAGTTTACTATATCATTAACAAACACATTTAAAATGGTGGCGATACAAGGCAACACTAAATCTGAAAAAGGTGATGGTGCTGAAACCTTGCTTAAAAACTCCAAGGCTGAACAAGTATCAGTATCCATAGGAGTGGTGGGTACAAAACGAACACAGATGTCACGTTTTGTAGCCGTTTCTTTTGTTCTGATCTTAATTCTATGTATCGTTACTCTAGCTATAAGCATCTGGTTAAAATCTGTTAGCCATTTGCCACCGTTTTGCTGTCCCTGTAACAGACTGAAGGCAACAACAGGAGCAGTTCGAAAAGCGGGTTCAACATGCTGTATCAACACTGAGTCGCAGTATGTCCAAACTATGAAACACGTAAGTTTATTATACTTTCACAACAATTGCAGGCGAGCAAATCTTGAGAGTACAGGGGTTAGAACATCGTAAGAGACAGCATGTCAAAGCATGAGAGAACAGGGGGTAGAGTATCGTACGAGGAAGTATGTCAAAGCTAGAGACAACAGGGGTAGAGCATGGCAAAGCAAGAGAGAACAGGGGTTAAATTATCGTACGAGGAAGAATGTCAAAGCTAGAGAAAACAGGGATAGAGTACGGCAAAGTTAGAAACAAGGGGTAGAGAATGGCAAAGCAAGAGAGAACAGGGGTTAAAGTATCGTACGAGGAAGAATGTCAAAGCTAGAGAAAACAGGGGTAGAGTACGGCAAAGTTATAAACAAGGGGTAGAGCATGGCAAAGCTAGAGAGAACAGGGGTAGAGTATCGTAAGAGGAAGTATGGCAAAGCTAGAGAGAACAGGAGCTAGAGCATCGTTAGAGAGTATGCAAAGCAAAGAACAGGTAGAGATGGCAAGCTAGAGGACAGGGGTAGAGCATCTTTAGAGAGTATTGTAAAGTTACAAAGAACAGGGGTAGAGCATGGCAGAGCTAGAGCGATCAGGAGGTAGAGTATCGTGCATGGAAGTATGGCAAAGTCAGAGAGAACATGAGTAGAGAATTGCAAAGTAGAGAGAACATAGAGCATCGTAAGAGTAAGTATGGCAAAGTTAGAGAGAACAGGGGGTAGAGCATGGCAAAGTTAGAGAACAGGGTAGAGCATGGCAAAGTTAGAGAGGACAGGGGTAGAGCATGGCAAGTTAGAGAGGACAGGCGGTAGAGCATGGCAAAGTTAGAGAGAACAGGGGTAGAGCATGGCAAAGTTAGAGAGAACAGGGGGTAGAGCATGGCATAGTTAGAGAGAACAAGGGGTAGAGCATGGCAAAGTTAGAGTACGGCAAAGTTAGAGAGAACAGGGGGTAGAACATTGCATAGTTAGAGAGAACAGGGGGTAGAGCATGGCAAAGTTAGAGAAAACAGGGGGTAGAGCATGGCAAAGTTAGAGAAAACAGGGGGTAGAGCATGGCATAGTTAGAGAGAACAGGGGTAGAGCATGGCATAGTTAGAGAGGACAGGGGGTAGAGCATGGCATAGTTAGAGAGAACAGGGGGTAGAGCATGGCAAAGTTAGAGTACGGCAAAGTTAGAGAGAACAGGGGGTAGAACATTGCAAAGTTAGAGAGAACAGGGGGTAGAGCATGGCAAAGTTAGAGTACGGCAAAGTTAGAGAGAACAGGGGGAGAGCATGGCAAATCCAGTTAGAGAGAACAAGGCGTAGAACATGGCAAAGCCAAAGAGGACAGGGGGTAGAGCATCGTAAGAGGCAGCATGGCAAAGTTAGAGATAACAAGAGTTTAGAGTATTATAAGAGGATGTATGGCAAAGCTCGAGATCAGGGGGTTGAGCATTGTAGAAGAAAACATGATGTGGTGTGGCGAGAGAGTCTGAGAGACAAAGGCTTTAGTTTGGTTGTATCACAAGCGGGTTTAATTTTAATAATTTTCTTGCTTCATGAACATTTCTTTAGATGTTGGACTTTACGATTCCTGAATCCAAACCTAAAGTATCTGAAGATTCTGACGCCTTAAAAGCAGGTAAGATGTTATCTTTCCCTATTCCGAACCTTCTGATGATTGAAGATCTTCTTTCCTCTGGACATATTTAGCGAGCAATCGAACTACACTGTCTTAAACACCAAACAACCGGAAAGCCATGATCCAAACATTGCCTCTATTTGCTCTACTTAATTTTAAAGGGATAGGTGCCCTTTTTTTTTTTTTTTTGTTCTCAAATATATAAAAATCTTATAAGTAACGTTCAAATTTACCTTAGAACTTTCTTTTTCTATATATATCAATTCTATATATATCTATTCTATATATTCTCGAATCTATAAATATATCTATTCTATACATCCTCGAATCTATATATATTTATTCTATATATCCTCGAATCTATATATATCTATTCTATATATCTCTCGAATCTATAGATAGGTCCTATATATCTATTCTATAATATACTAACGAATCTATATATATTATTCTATATATCCTCGAATCTTTATATATTCTATTCTATATATCCTCGAATCTATATATATCTATTCTATATATTCTCGAATCTATATATATATCTATTCTATAAATCCTCGAATCTATATATATTTATTCTATAAATCCTCGAATCTATATATATATATCTATTCTATAAATCCTCGAATCTATATATATCTATTCTATATATCCTCGAATCTCAAGAAAAATCACGGTCTACATTAGCCCATAAGATGCAGAAGAGTAGAACGTAAAATTTCAAATTGCCATTTAAACTTTCTAACAGAGATAATTCTGGATACTTGATATTTAACACTCTTACAGATAAGCTGAAGTTAACACAATTCCCGTTTCTATTAATAAGGCCTGCTTGGTCAGACGAATGGCGAACTTTTCCTTTTATTTGAAATACTTAAATATATTATTTATATATTTTTTATATCTTCTGACAATATTGTTTTCAGAAAAAGAGATGAAATTGTTGGAGGCTAAAAATGAAACGATAACATTACTACACTCTTCACCAGTAGCAGCTCATGTTCTGGTAGCTTGTGTTAATTCCTCTCACTACCCATATCCTCAGAGTAAGTATTATACAGTTTCTTATTACTACCCATATCCTCAGAGTAAGTATTATATAGTTTCTTATTACTACCCATATCCTCAGAGTAAGTATTATATAGTTTCTTATTACTACCCATATCCTCAGAGTAAGTATCATATAGTTTCTTATTACTACCCATATCCTCAGAGTAAGTATCATATAGTTTCTTATTACTACCCATATCCTCAGAGTAAGTATCATATAGTTTCTTATTACTACCCATATCCTCAAGTAAGTTTTTATATTTCGTTATTATTCACTTGTCCTCAGAGTAAGTATATAGTTTCTTATTACTACCCATATCCTCAGAGTAAGTATCATATAGTTTCTTATTACTACCCATATCCTCAGAGTAAGTATCATATAGTTTCTTATTACTACCCATATCCTCAGAGTAAGTATCATATAGTTTCTTATTACTACCCATATCCTCAGAGTAAGTATATATAGTTTCTTATTACTACCCATATCCTCAGAGTAAGTATCATATAGTTTCTTATTACTACCCATATCCTCAGAGTAAGTATCATATAGTTTCTTATTACTACCCATATCCTCAGAGTAAGTATCATATAGTTTCTTATTACTACCCATATCCTCAGAGTAAGTATTATATAGTTTCTTATTACTACCCATATCCTCAGAGTAAGTATCATATAGTTTCTTATTACTACCCATATCCTCAGAGTAAGTATTATATAGTTTCTTATTACTACCCATATCCTCAGAGTAAGTATCATATAGTTTCTTATTACTACCCATATCCTCAGAGTAAGTATCATATAGTTTCTTATTACTACCTATATCCTCAGAGTAAGTATTATATAGTTTCTTATTACTACCCATATCCTCAGAGTAAGTATTATATAGTTTCTTATTACTACCCATATCCTCAGAGTAAGTATATAGTTTCTTATTACTACCTATATCCTCAGAGTAAGTATCATATAGTTTCTTATTACTACCATATCCTCAGAGTAAGTATTATAGTTTCTTATTACTACCCATATCCTCAGAGTAAGTATTATATAGTTTCTTATTACTACCATATCCTCAGAGTAAGTATCATATAGTTTCTTATTACTACCTATATCCTCAGAGTAAGTATTATATAGTTTCTTATTACTACCTATATCCTCAGAGTAAGTATTATATAGTTTCTTATTACTACCCATTATCCTCAGAGTAAGTATTATATAGTTTCTTATTACTACCCATATCCTCAGAGTAAGTATTATATAGTTTCTTATTACTACCCATATCCTCAGAGTAAGTATTATATAGTTTTCTTATTACTACCCATATCCTCAGAGTAAGTATTATATAGTTTCTTATTACTACCCATATCCTCAGAGTAAGTATTATATAGTTTCTTATTACTACCCATATCCTCAGAGTAAGTATTATATAGTTTCTTATTACTACCCATATCCTCAGAGTAAGTATTATATAGTTTCTTATTACTACCTATATCCTCAGAGTAAGTATTATATAGTTTCTTATTACTACCCATATCCTCAGAGTAAGTATTATATAGTTTCTTATTACTACCCATATCCTCAGAGTAAGTATTATATAGTTTCTTATTACTACCCATATCCTCAGAGTAAGTATTATATAGTTTCTTATTACTACCCATATCCTCAGAGTAAGTATTATATAGTTTCTTAATTACTACCTATATCCTCAGAGTAAGTATTATAAGTTTCTTATTACTACCCATATCCCTCAGAGTAAGTATTATATAGCTTCTTATAACTACCATATCCTCAGAGTAAGTATTAGATAAAGGTTCTTATTACTACCCATATCCTCAGAGTAAGTATCATACAGTTTCTTATTACTACCATATCCTCAGAGTAAGTATCATCAGTTCTTATTACTACCCATATCCTCAGAGTAAGGCTATACCGTTCTTATTACTACCATACTCAGAGTAAGTATTATATAGTTTCTTATACTACCCATATTTCCGTCAGTATTATTATCAGTTTCTTATTACTACCCATATCTCAGAGTAAGTATCTATACAGTTTCTTATTACTACCAATATTTTTCAGAGTAAGTATATTAGTTTCTTATTACTACATTTCTCAGAGTAAGTATTATATAGTTTCTTATTACTACCCATATCCTCAGAGTAAGTATTATACAGTTCTTATACTACCCATATCCTCAGAGTAAGTATATACGCTTCTTATTACTACCATATCCTCAGAGTAAGTATCATACAGTTTCTTATTACTACCATATCCTCAGAGTAAGTACCTTACGTTTCTTATTACTACCTTATATCTCAGAGTAAGTATTGTATAGTTTCTTTTATTACCATATCCTCAGAGTGAGTATTATAAGTTTCTTATTACTACCATATCTCAGAGTAAGTATCTTTAGTTTCTTATTACTACCCATATCCTCAGAGTAAGTATTATATAGTTTCTTATTATACCCATATCCTCAGAGTAAGTATATATAGTTTCTTATTACTACCCATTATCCTCAGAGTAAGTATATATATCTTAAATTACTATATCCTTCAAGTAAGTATTATAGTTTCTTATTACTACCCATAACCTCAGAGTAAGTATTATATAGTTTCTTATTACTACCCATATCCTCAGAGTAAGTATTATATAGTTTCTTATTACTACCCATATTCTCAGAGTAAGTATTATATAGTTTCTTATTCTACCCATATCCTCAGAGTAAGTTTATATAGTTTCTTATTACTACCCATATCCTCAGAGTAAGTATATATAGTTTCTTATTGACTACCCATATCTTAGAGTAAGTATTATATAGTTTCTTATTACTACCCATATCCTCAGAGTAATTTTGTATATAGTTTCTTATTACTACCATACCTCAGAGTAAGTATTATAATGAAACCGTTGACGTTAATTTTTAAGATTTTATGGAACCTCATACCGTAGACAAGTTTCTTATTAACCTTATGTCTGATTAGATAATAGGTAAATAGCACATTATGGAATATACATCAGTTACAACCTAGTAGAATAAGTTCTTATTTGCTACCCTAATTATAGAACTTAAAGTTAAACGCTTCTGATATTCATTATTTGTAAGAATTCCTTATGGAACATATTTAGAAGTTAAACCTTGACGTCTTAGATAAAGATAAAGTCAATGGAATCTTACATTAAGTTATACCTTGACTCTTTTTTAAATAGTGTATCTGTGAACTTAATATTAAACCTTGATTCTTTTTGTAATAGTTTGAACTCATAAAGTTAAATCAGTTTGACCCGTTTCTATACAATTACGCGTTTAATTTATTTAATATACTTACAGCAATTTTAATATTAAAGTTAAACCTTGACGTCTTTTTGTAATAGTTATGGAACTTAAAGTTAAACCTTGACGTCTTTTTGTAATAGTTATGGAACTTAAAGTTAAACCTTGACGTCTTTTTGTAATAGTTATGGAACTTAAAGTTAAACCTTGACGTCTTTTTGTAATAGTTATGGAACTTAAAGTTAAACCTTGACGTCTTTTTGTAATAGTTATGGAACTTAAAGTTAAACCTTGACGTCTTTTTGTAATAGTTATGGAACTTAAAGTTAAACCTTGATGTCTTTTTGTAATAGTTATGGAACTTAAAGTTAAACCTTGACGTCTTTTTGTAATAGTTATGGAACTTAAAGTTAAACCTTGATGTCTTTTTGTAATAGTTATGGAACTTAAAGTTAAACCTTGATGTCTTTTTGTAATAGTTATGGAACTTAAAGTTAAACCTTGATGTCTTTTTGTAATAGTTATGGAACTTAAAGTTAAACCTTGACGTCTTTTTGTAATAGTTATGGAACTTAAAGTTAAACCTTGATGTCTTTTTTGTAATAGTTATGGAACTTAAAGTTAAACCTTGATGTCTTTTTTGTAATAGTTATGGAACTTAAAGTTAAACCTTGATGTCTTTTTTGATAGTAATGGTGTTTAAAAAGTAACGGTACGATTAATATAAACTTACAGATGCGTTCAAGAACACTTTTCGCAAAAATTTGGTGTAAAGTGTTCATATATTTGAGCACAAAAATTTTAAGGTTGTGATAATTGTGGAACTCAATGAGACTCAAAGCTGTTGTTGGATTGTTTGGTAGTATGAAGAAACAAACTTACCATGATATAAAATTGCATGTGAAAATGCGTCGGAGTGGTTATCATGTTCTGGAAAACACATTCATGTTGAGATCCGTTGCCATGATATCTGTAATTCCCCTTTTTATTAATAGATCATGGAATTCCCATTGCTATTATTAGACCATGCAATTCCAATTGCTATTAATACATCATGGAATTATCATCGCTGAAAAGACATCATGAAATAACAACTACCAATGAAGGATTCTAAACTCACAGATTTAGTCATTTCCAGCATTCATTCACACTTCACATGGAATCTATTTTCAGGAGTCCAAGATCTCCCACCTACCAGGAGCCTGAAGCTGTTACCACGACGTTCTCTGTCTCTGCTACGTGGAGTGGAACTCAGAAACGATCATTTGATCATCAAAACTCGAGGCCTGTACCTGATTTACAGTCAGATCTATTTTAAGGTCATTCAGGGGACCAATTGGCCATTGGATTTGAATTTACTCTGTCATATTGTAGAAAGATACAATAGACGAATACCAAACGACGGAATAGAGAAACTCCTACAGAATATGTACACCCTACCCAAGAGAGACCAACCCGGCAACACCATGTTTGATTTCCACACTAGTTATATTTCTGGTGTGTTTGAGTTGGAGGTCAATGATGAGGTGTATGTCAGAGCCTCGTTAGAAGATGTTGTATCGAGGTACCCCACCCTCAACTATATTGGGCTGGTTAAACTAGAGAATCAATGACTTTTTATTTCCAGTAACACTGGTTATATTAGTAACACTGGTTGCATTTGTAGCACTAGTTACATTAGTAACACTGGAATATTTGTACATGATAGCTTTCTATTTGAAACAATCAACCGTTCTGTTCACATTTCAAATTACCTTGGGGGACATTGGAAGTATATGGGTTGTATGGGTGTAGTGTTGAAGGTAGTATCTTTGCTACAGAAATCAACGTATGTCATTAGTCTCTTCATCACTGCATCCTTTCTCATCTATGGCTCCGAGTGCTCTTCACCAGCCGCAACCCGGAAACCGCGGTGGCTCCGCGGGCTAAATTAGATGAGGGGCGCGCACTTGGTAAAAAGAAATTCTTATAACCAATGGCGTTACTACATTTCTTTCAAAATCAAACCTGTTCTAAAAAAATTGTTTCGCCCTCAAATTAAGTTGATATTCAAAGTCGTGGAATAAAACTGTTATTTAACTCTGTGGTGACGTAACACAAAAGTCATGATGATTCTGAGATGAAGTGTTATTGATGAAGGTTTATAGTTTTTTTTCTGTCAATGTTTCATTGTCAGTATTATATTATAATATATGTTTTTTTTCTTGGCAGCTTTTTGATATTGTATAACATATACGTATCATATAATTATAATAAAATATATACCTAATGTATTTTAATTCCAAGGACCGAGGGATGTTCGCATCTCAAGAAGAACGATTAATAAACGGTTTTGAGTAACCAGCTGGACCACCGCTTCCCTCATATGGTACTACTTTAAATTCAGTCTTACTTTGGGGAATACAAAGCCGGAACACTCGTAACTCGTAAAAATAGTGTGAAATATAATTTATTGTGGTCTGATTTTAATCGCCACGAATTGTCATGTGGGAGCAGCGACAATTCAATTATACTCTTCCAGAAATTACAGAAACTACAGGCGATCAATCTGAATGTCAATGTCACAAACAGAGGTTGAAGGTATCCCCGACACACATTTAAGTCTAGAAAATCCCTTTCATATCCCATACCCTGGCGTTATCGTGTAATAATCCCCAAGCTTATTGGATAGGTGATATTGAGAGGACATAAAGTGTCCCAATGGAAAAGTATCTGAGAGAATCATGGTGACTCACATTGTACATACAAAGAAAGGTCACATTCTCTGCTGATAGTAAATCCTCGATAGTTGAAGATTCAATTGAAACACTTAATTTGGATCAGAAACGCATTTTATCGTGTTATATTTAAAGCAGCATATGCAATGTTTATATTTTTTTTTCTTTGCTAAATTGTAAATGTTATGCTACCATTTTATATCTAATTTACCACGAATTTTCTAAACAGGAATGTTTTAATAGAAAAAAAAGAATGGAAATTATATTTGCTGCTCATAATTCGAGAAGGATATGGCAGGGGGCTTTGACATCAAATGGGAAATATGGGGTAATATTTATCAAGTGTCCCATCAGTCAGAGAGGAAAAAACATGAATGTACACAGATGGCTTTCATGATTTCTATAACTGAACATTCTGTCATCGAAATTTAACTGTTACCATTTATGTCAGAAGTCATTATGTATCAATATTGACCATCTTGATCCCACCAGATTGACAATAACAGACAACACTGTTTCGGTTTTTACATGTCAAGGCCATGATTTGTTTGGTATGTGTTTTCAAGAAAGATACAAATATGGCTAAATTACTGGTTTTTGGCGATATATGCAATTTATTTTTTTTTTTTACAAAAATTTGATTTTGTGGCTAATTATAGTGAAAATCGCCAGTTTACCAAATTTTATGCATAAAAACAATGTATCAAAAATGTATCCTCCACATGCTTTGAATAAAATGGATGCCTTAAGAGAAGAAAACTGGCAAATATATCTATTTTGGCCTCTAACTATACCTGCAGGATATGGCAGGTGGCTAGGAGTAGGACATCAAATGGGAAATATGGGGTAATATCTATCAAGTGTCCCATCAGTCAGAGAAGAAAGAACATAATTGTACACAGATTGGCTTTCATGATTTCTATAACTGAATATTTCGTTCTGTCATCGAAATTTAACTGTTCCTATTTGTGTCATAACTCATGATGTGTCACAAAATAAATCAAGTACTAGCGATCATATTAATTTCACATGAGGAATTATATCAATCATACATGAGTAGCCTAAGTATTTCATGCTGAAAAGTGATAAAAGGTGTCTAGAGGAGTAAGTATTTTATATGAAGTTGTACCAGGTGTCTAGAAGAGTAAGCATACCATGTATGGCACCACACCCGTTATAGTTGCCTAATATTCAGAACACGCACTGCAGAATGTGTCAACTGACAATTTTAAATGTTCAAGGGACGTAACTGATGAAAATATTTATTTCCGATTTCAATATTAAAGGGACGTTACTGATGGAAGTACATTTTTTCCGAATGAAAGAGGGAAGCTAATCACATTATGATACGAAAACTGTTGCAAACGTCCAAGTTCATACGTAAAGGTCACAATGATAATATAATTTATTCCAATCATCATATTCATGTACCAAACACTTCGAAGCCTAGTTCTTGACGTCATTTTACTCTAAAGGAGTACTAAGATGACGTTATGTGACTGTTAGGTGCTTAGCAACGTTTAAACTTCATTTTCAAGATGGCATACCCCCGAAGAAGACGTGCATTCGGAAAGGACAGAAAACGGCGATTTTTTCGTAGACGAAGAACCCATTATCGTCGTAAACGAGCATCCCACAAACGTAGACCACGTAGTAGAATGAACTTCATACAGAAGTGTATAAAAGAGTTGTTCATTCTGAGCATAATGGCGACCACGCCTTTACTATACCATCTAGTGGTGTTTACTCATCAAATTGATGTTGGAGCTTCCCTATGCTCATAACTGGGCCTATGAAGTATCAGATTAGATCTAGTGGCTATATGTCTTAATTTGCTGAGGTTCGAATCCGTCATGTTACTCTCGTTTATTTGAAGAAGGAACCTGTTATATATATCCTGTGACTACTAATACTCAAGTTAGAATGATTCGTGCCTATGATCCAGATTGCAGAGGAAGAGTGATGAGTGTCGAGAATCAGAATTGTTGTCCAAATACCAAGGACCATTTGATTAATGGCAACCGGAAGTACAACTCTTCATGTGTAAAAAAATAAATCAAGTATTAGCGATCATATTAATTTCACATGAGGAATTATATCAATCATACATGAGTAGCCTAAGTATTTCTTACTGAAAAGTGATAAAAAGTGTCTAGAGTAGTACGTATTTTATATTGTTAAGTAGTACCAGGTGTCTAGAAGAGCAAGCATACCATGTATGGCGCCACACTCGTTATAGTTGCTTAATATACACAACACGCACTACAGAATGGAAAGGAATGTGCCAACTGAAGACAAAGCGACAATTTCAATGCTTTATTTTTTTAAAGTGATACGCCATATTAAAAATTTACGTTTTTACGTTCAAAATGGGTGCGTCAATAAAATACGGATTCCGTAATCCGTCTTTTATTAATCTGCAGAATCCGTCTTTTATTAATGTCATGACCGGCGTTAATAAAAGACGGATTCCGCGGATTCCGTCTATTATTTTTGTCGTGTCACATAATCCGCGGATTATCCGCCGAATTAAAAAAAAACAGGCCTCTACGCCGTGGCTATAATCCGCAGAATCCGCGGATTTTTTTAAAAAGCAGTCCTCTGGTGTAAATGATGTCGAGAACTAAATACATATGTACATAACAAACTATGCATAAAGAATAGGCAAAAGGCGACGAACCAATGATGTTTTATAGACGAAGCATTAGCCTGCTCCCCGACGAGCAACCCGCACAGTAGCCTACGGCTAAAAGTAGGTCAAACGGGCATAGTTTTGGTTTTGAATGCCAGGGAAAAGGGCGTCCGATTTCCCAGCGCTCAAATATCAAAACCGTGCCCGCCTTTGCACGTTCTGCGTGCCATATATTATGTCCGTGGGTACCACTGGCCACCGAATGTTGTCGACCTACGTTTCGCCGTACTGTGCGAGTTGCTTTCTCGGGGACCATGCTAATGCTACGTCTGTAGGCCTACACATCATTGGGCCAGGTTCGATAGGAGGCCAAACTTTAAGACCTAAACGTAACAACCGTAATGACGGGCCTTTGCCTATTATTTATGTATAGTTTGTTATTTACATAGGTATCTAGTTCTCGACATCAGGTATACTACAGGACTTTATTCTTTTTTTCAATCCGCGGATTATAGTCAAGGCGTTACTTGTATACGGGTATATAGTTACCCGTAGAGGCCTGCATTTTTAAAATCGTCGGATAATCCGCGGGTTATGTGTCACGACATTAATTAAAGATGGACATGACAGTAATAAGAGACGGATTAAATCGGATTTGCGTGATGTATGCTTATTTTGTAAGTTCGTTCGATTGCGCAAGAAACTCACGACGCCGATTATTGAATTTCGATTTTGCCTTTTTTGCAACATCCGGTTGATTTTTTTTTTCAAAGTTGGAAGGCTTATATCTCGTGACCTCGACCTTTGATAACCTGGACCTTTAGTAGGTCAAAGGTCATTGACCTTGGCTATCAATTGTTACTTTGACATTGGACCTCCGACGTCTACGTCAACAGTTATATAGCTGCCCGAAAACAGCAATATTCACAACTTAGGATTGCCCTTGAGTGTGACCTAATTAATTTAGAGGTATTTTCCCTAGATTCTTAACGATGAATAACAAAAGTTTTATATATACATGTATATTATATATATCGTGTTCAGATTTGTACCGTGAATATAAATTTTGAATGTGATAAGATTCACGAAAAAAAAAAAAAAAAAAAAGAAAGAAGGCCGTGGCACATTCGGATAAACTTCCAATGTACCAATTAATTGGTTCAGCGAATTACGTCTGTAGGAAATAAGGAAAAACCTCATTGCTTTAACCAGTTTATTCTAAAAAAAATCAGATGTTTCGGCCTGTTCGTTGCAATTCGCGACATTATCAAAGTCCCACTCTGTGCCACGAGTGGCTCTAGTTAATATTTTCTATAGTACTCTGATTATGTTCATACTACACAGTGATTGCAATGTTTTAGGAAAAGTTTTGCCTCATAACTTAGAACTCTGCCCTTGTTTCTGTGGCTTCATTTACCCCCAATATTAGATCTGAGGATGGTTGACGAAAGCCTGTACCATAGCATTTCTCCCTAACACATATTTTGGGAGGCGATGTGTTTATGCTTCTGTTATGCTTCTGTTTATTGACTCACATCTATGACCGTCAGTTGTAGAGAATCGCATTCCAGAAATATTACAGTGTTCAAACTGAAAAACAAAGAAGTATTGCTAGTTTCGACCTTAAATGAATGAGATAGAGTAGAAACAGAATGCTTTAAGGGGCGTATCTAAAACAGACAGAATGGTTCAAGGGGCGTATCTAGAGTAGACAGAATGCATTAAGGGTCGTATCTTAACTAGACAGAATACATCAAAGGGCGTATCTAAAACATGTAAAGTATCTAAAGTATGTAACAAGGGGTGTTTCTAGAGTAGACATAGTATGCATTAAGGGGGTTTCCCCAGAGTAGACATAGAGCCCATCAAGGGGCGTGTCTAAAACAGACAGAATGCATCAAGGGGCGTATCTAAAATAGACAGAATGCATCAAGGGCGTATCTAGTGTAGACATAGTATGTACCGAGGGGTGTTCCTAGAGTAGACATAAAGTCCGTCTTAAACAGATGGAATGCATCAAGGGACATATTTAAACACGTGGAATGCTTCAATACGTACCCAGAGTACTTCCTTCTTGTTGATTCGGTATTTCATTTGTTTCACTTTCAACCATTGGATCCGTCTCCTCTGTTTCTGGAAATACATAAAATAAATAAAATACATGCTAAACTACTCTAAATTGAAAACTTTTGAATGTATGAAAATTAAATCATTCGCAATACGGGCTACAATCCTAGCCTTCTAACTTATCGAGAATTTTTAAAATCTACCATTAAACAACTAGTATGCTTGTTAAAGATCCCTCGACTAAAGGAAATCACAAAAATAGGCGAAATAGTAGGGTGTCAAACTCCATTCATTTCATATCATATTATAAACAACCGTTATGATAATCAGTTAATAGTCTAAACTGGCATTGTATAAATGTTTTGTCATTCACGTTTGAATGAGTATACAATATAGTCCTTTGCCGAGTCTTTCCTTAAAGTTTCGCCACTCGTTTGACCAATATATTGAGCTATAATGTTTAGCTAATCAGTAATATCATCGTCGAAATTTGAAAAATCAATAAAACTCACCTCTAAAACCACACTTATGGTTTCTCCTCATATAAAACAAAAAGCCCAAAACAGCAATTACACAAAAAACAGCTATCCCCACACCAACAACTATTCCCGCAACTTTACTTTGTCGGTCATCATATTGTTCTGTGAAAATTAGAAAATAAATATTGGACCGAGACTATAAAGTTTAAAAGTTAAATTGCTCCATGAAATTACTTGCTCACTTCACTACTCAGTCGCCATCAAGAGTCCAGTCATTTCACTGTTGGTAAACTAATGTAGGCGTAATAATAAACGAATAACTATCATGTTTTGGTGTTAACATCACAATTACTTTAGTTATGTAACGATATAAAGGTGTGTGTGTGATCATATACGCTATATACTCAAAGACATTTCAGCAAGATTTCTGATGCAGTGTAATGGATAAAGTATTAAATAGAAGAATGAAATGGAAGAAACGAATATTGAAACATCCACGTCTGTTACTTACCTCGTTTAATATGAGATGGTTCACATTTCCTACAACTTGCTATACATTCAGTGTCCATTTCTCGCGTACAGTTCTTCTTTGTTATTCGACCAGTTTGACTGCAGTTTTTACACTTTCTACATATTTCAGAAGAACTAAGACTAGAAAAATAATAACCCTCTTCACAAGCAACGCACTGTGATTGTTGGTATTGGCTAGTGCAGTGATATTTTACTTTATGTCCTCTTGGACACTTGGCACATGGAATATTATTATGATAGTAAAACACATCTTCTATCTGAAAATATATCACTGACGTTAAATATCAAAGTAAACACCGAATTGAATGGAATCGAATGATAAAACATTAGAAAATTCATCAATTTGAAAAGTACCATTGTGTACACCAAGACAGACTTCTTCTTTCTTCAAACATACATGGATTGGCTTTATCAAAAGGATTTAGTGTAGGAAATTAAACTACGATATGTTTTGGGCAAGAACTGCCTGTGAAGTATTACTATTCAACGTATACACACCCCTTCAACAATGAATATATGAAAAGTTAACAGCAAGAGGTAAACCAACAGGTCCATTCAAATCTGTGACGGCACATGTATATCTGAAATTATATCCAATAGACGTCTATTGTGAGATTCTTTTAAAGTCTATAACATACCTACTGAAACTTGTAAGAAACATATTTAGAAGTCAGGGTTGGGAATAAGCTGTTCAATAATTGTAAATTATCAGTATCTACGTAAATTTCTGTATCAAATACATCTAGTTAATTTCTCATGTTCCACATTTTTGTCAATCAAACATTTTTTATGATATTAGCAAAATTATAATGAAGGTTTACAGAAGAAAACATTTAACATACCTGCAGATAGTAAGGCGTCTTATGAAGGTAGTATTTAGGTGTTAAATAAATGATATATTTCTTGTATAGATTGAGTATTGAGCTCTAACAACAATTAAATACTATACGTTAATAATCCTTTATGTTTCAATCTAATTGTAATGTATTTTTCCATAACAGTAATAGTATATAGTTATATTGTATTATCAAATAATGCAATAGGGGTATTGTTAGATGTTCTATAATAAGACCCTGTCATAAACTGACAAAATGAATAGCGTAAGCCCACGTTTTAAGAAGCGCTGATACACGTTTAACTACGATATGTTTGAATAACATGTAACGTCGTCTTATATTATATAGAACGTTTCGATTACTCAGATACACTTACATTTACGACTTAAACGAATCAGTGCCCTTATGACGATTTGTCCAGCGTAGATAACGCTAGAAGAATATCTTTGACGTACATTCAGTATACTTGGCATATACGTCGCTTTATCAGACCAGATTTCACCTCTTACTAACTGGAAAGTGCAGAAATACATTCGACGGTAGTGGCTTGCCAAATGTGCCCGACCAGAGTCGAATACTGCGTATGCAGTGGGTGGGTGCTGAGGCTAGGCTAGGCCTAGATTAGGAAATAGGCTTGAATACCCACCAAAACGGTCACAATTATTTTAATTCTAATTACAGTTTAAACGATAGATCAACCAAAATAGTAACAAATGTATTCTTGTTGATTTGGTGATTGTGTTGTTTTGGCTATCTTTTTCTCTCAATCTGCAAGCTTATGAATATTCATGAGAATTAACTTTTAAAGATTCACTAACAACAATGATTCCACAACTGTATAAATCTGACCTATCATTGGATAAGCTTACATCACAAAAACAAATTGATCTCTGCCAGACTGTAGCAATGAGTAGCTCCATTCTGTTCGTCCGTAGCCTAGTTATGTATGACCTGAATATTATTCCGAATATTAGATCTAAATGAGTCGGACCGTGAATGTGATCAATACCCTTCCGATGAACAGCCACTGCCTCTGATTTTGAGGACATTGAGTCTTTTATTGTACCAGAAAATACTGCAGATAAAAGAAAATTCCTTGTGTTTTAATCCTTCATTGTTAATTTGTTTAGGAAATGTCAGAAAATAGAATGTCCTGTAGAGGTTTAAGAGATAAAAAGGACAGTGGAAGGGTCAAGGCTGATGGTGAACAAAAAATGTCCTGCTGGTTGAAAATACACTTGGTCCTCACAACCTACTTCGAATGCAATAAGAGATGGCCACCTTTTCAGGTCATATATGTACCAGACTTTAAGATATTCCTACCCATCTGAAATTGCCAATTCTTTGTCAGAGCCAGTTCTACGTCCTGCAGAAGCGTTACCTTTACCGATGGTAAATGAGAGCTGGATATCAGGTCAGATTGGCGTGGTGAATGAGTTGAGCAGGGAGCACAATGATGGCCTTTGTGATAGTCCGGGCTACTGTGCAAAGTATGGTAAATACAATCTCATGGATGTAGACTCAGGATGTATAGTGGATTTTACTGATCCCAGAGTGAAAAATTCCAATGCTATGGAATTCATGGGGCCAATACAGTGTTTTTCTAATATGAAGAAATGGAATATTGACGACAACATCCTAACCTCAGACAGACATAAAACCATACGGTAATTATTTGGGTTGACAACCCTCAGATTACACACCAATTTGACTAGTGGCATTTTTGCAAAGTTATCGTAAAAAAAATCAGCCTCTCCTTGAATTGTTACAGTCAATTGGTAACAACTTCTGGTGGTGTGCCGAGTCATGTGAAGGCAATGCAGACATTTTGAAAGATAAATAGGAATCAATTCTTTATCTTTTCAAGTAATTTAGCACGAGGACGGCAGATCAAAGACTTGGCTGACAGTAGGGTCCCCACCAACTAAAATTGTCAAAAACCGTGGGTTCTTGGGTGATTTGAAGTTTTTTTATCCTGTATCCCCATACTGGGACCTTGCATTTTATCACTCTCTGGTGATTAACTACGCCCCTTACCAGGGTTTGGTCAGCAGGACCCAATTTGCTGCATATCTATGTATAATATGGTTGTGCCAAAGCCATTAACAAACAAGAAAAAATGGGTGGTAAAAGTTAAGACTCTGAAGGCCCACAGCTATCCTTATGCGTACACAGAACATGGAGAATTCTTATGTAAAGCTTCCTGAAGTCAGAAAAAACATGTCTTTAATTGAGAGGCCAGCAAAGAAAGAAATCATCCCCCCAACACTTGCTAATTGTCGCTTCAGAAAAGAAAAGTTATTATGTGGTAGTATTTTGTCGTCACCCCTGCTGGTCCACAACTGCAGTTTTATCTGATTTATTTTGATGTGATCATATATGGATTAGATCCTGGACATGACGATTTTTTACTACGCACTTGTTTTTGCGTTATTGCTCTTGACTTACTTAAAACGCATCAAAACGCATGGTAACTTAGTAAACGAGCATACATCAATACTTTGGAAAAATATCGTACAAATTTAAAGGGATAGTAGGTCTTAGAATTAACAAAATTTTAAACTGTTAGTCTAGATATTGATTGTTAACTGGAGTAATATAAATTGCTGTTGGGAATGGACACTGCTAAAAACTGTATTTCGCTTACCTTTCCTTTTATTGGTTCAACAAAAGACGTACGCTTCACATCTTTCATACCAACTCTTATGCCTGAAGAAGCTAACATTGCGAAATCCGGATTGCATATATTGAGGAGTGCCCTGTATCTTATTTGTTGTAAGTTGATTTGTATTAAATATTACCAACTCTGTTTTGTGATAATGGATCCGAGATATAATTGGTTATACCACAGACGCAATGCATATCATCGCCATATTCCATACTATGAGAGACATCCAGCTCAGTTTCACCAGCATCACTACAGGCCTTATTCTAGATCGAACCCACAACCCCATCATCAAAGGCAGAGACAAGATACTACAAGTCCGATTGTGAAGATGCTCTTTCAGCTCATTCAGTGTCTTCACCACGCTTCCATCATTTCAAAACAAGCTAATGGTTCACCAACTCGTGGGTTTACATACAAAATAAATGATCTTAACCGGTTTGTAAAACCAGCTCTTAAAACCCACCAGATTTCTTCGGCTATTGAAGAGGTCAATAAATCTTGGGCAATAAATGTGGCATTGGCACTTAAGAACCATTACGATTCACAGCTGGCCACCAAAATTAACATGATCAAATCACAAAATATTTCAGAATTTGATATTCAAAAACATTCCGCGGAAGCGATCAATTGGGCTAAAAAGTCATATCGACGACTACAAAAAGAAACATTAGATCATTTTAAAAGAATCATTGCTAATTTGAAATGTGGAAGTGTGGTGGAGGAAATGGATGTTCCTCCAAGCCCGCCTACCAGCCTGCTTTCTAACAGAATCGTCGCCACACCAAAACGGAAACGTACTCCATCACCGTCACAGTTACCCAGCACCTCAACATTTTTGCCGACACCAAACAAGAGACCTAATACAAATACCATTCAAACCATTGTCTCTCCAAATCGATTCTCTCTACTACCATCAACACCACAGAATTCCAGTCAACGTTCGAATCCAGAAACTCCACAATCCACAACCAAGACCACATCCCGTCGTCGTTTGAGTTTGGGAAACTCTCCATCTCCTAATAAACCTAGACGCCATGATAACCAAAAGGATAAAACCAAATGGTCTCTTCCTGCCTTCGTCAAGCCAGTTCTTATCTTAGGATCATCCAACATAAGTAATATTCCTACTGTAAATCCTGATACGCAAGCTGAATCCTTCCCTGGTGCCCGTGTCCAACACATTAGCCATTTACTATCAAAGATTTCCCCATCTACAGTTCCAAAGAAGATAGTGTTCCACATAGGTTTGAATAACAGAGACGAGTCAGGTGAATCCATCCACAGGCGGATGATAGACTTGATCAAGTTAGCTAAATCGAAGTTTCCTGCAGCTTCCCTATTTGTGACTCAAATTCCCTTCTCTAAAAATCTTCAACTTTCAGATCCCCAAGCAGCTACTAATCTTAGAAGATTCAATGACCTGGTATACCATAAACCTTCATCGGATGCGAAAACCAGTCCCCGTTTCAATGGAATGATTGGTGTCATTTCGGACCACATCCACTGGATGGCCCCCATTGCCAAAGCTATTTATTCTCAATGGGTCTCCCATTTAAACTGAACGCGGGGGGAAGCAACGTCAAACTAGGCCAGACCATCGTGAATCTGAGCTCGCGCAAACTTTCTCCCCTTGAAGAAAGAGTTTTAGATAGAGGGTTGACTTTCATCCCTTCATTTAATAATAATAATAATAAACTCTTTATTTTACATGGGTCAGAATTAGGCCCAATACACAAGGACATGGTCCTGTCTCACATTCAGCCCATGGGGCAATACATTGGAAAAAAAAAAAAGAAAGTAAAATCGAAAATACATAATATCTCAATATACAATTCGTCTGAAATACTAAAAATACACAAGTACATGTGTATCAAATGGACAGAGATATGTTCCGGCGATCAAGTACATGACCACAAAAACCTCTTTCACGTGTACCAATTTTGTCGTCGGTTGAGCATGTCATTAGGACTTTTAAGCTAAATTATTTCTTTCGCGAAAAATTAGGTCGAGGAAAACGAACTCCATTTGTAGAAAAGTCTGGCTGGAATCCACCAGACGATGCGATTGACTATAATATTCTGCGTAAATGCGAAAATCTGTACGAAGAAGTCTCCCATTTACCTCTGGTAAATGAAAAGAAAAACCTTACTAATTTTGAACGCTCCGTTTTGAACACCCTGAAGAATGATCAGACAATAATAATCCGTAAGAGTGACAAGAGCAATTGCTGTGTCATTCAAAACCGCGATGACTATATTTTTGAAATAGAATCTCAATTAAATAATGCAAATCATTACCGCGAACTAGACCAACCAATTTTCATGGAAACTGCTAAACAAATCAATAATATTTTGAAAATTTTGGTACAAAAAGGTTTTTTATCTGATTCCCAATATGATTATCTTTGTGCAAAACCGGAAGTCCGACAACGTCACATTTATACATTACCGAAAATTCATAAAAATCCTGAAACCGAATGGCGCGTTGCAAATAGAATACCCAAGGGCAGGCCGATTATATCTGACTATTCCAGCGAATCCTACCAAGTTTCCGAATATATTGACCATTTTCTACTACCATTGGCTTGCAAACATCCGTCCTACTTAAAAGACACTACCGACTTTATAGAAAAAATAAAAAAATTAGATATTCCAGACAATGCGTTATTTATTTCTTTAGATGTTACGAGTATGTACACGAATATCGATAATAAATCCGGTTTAGACGCGGTGCGAAAGGCCTTTTTTAGAAACCCTGATCCTGATCGTCCTGACAGAGAAATTTTAGATTTATTAGACATATGCCTCACGCGAAATGACTTTACTTTCAATGGAAAAATTTATCTTCAAACTTCTGGTACTGCAATGGGAAAACGTTTTGCGCCGAGTTATGCAAACATCTTTATGGCTGAATGGGAACGCGAAATCTCATCTATTTCACCTTTCAAACCTTTATTCTATGGAAGATTTTTAGACGACATTTTTATTATTTGGACAGAGTCATTGGCTAACTTTTGGTAGTATTTCGAAATTCTAAATAATCACCATCCTTCTATAAAACTTACAGCAAATATTTCTGAAAACAGCATGAATTTCTTGGATACGACTGTATTCAAAGGACCTAGTTTCAGTCAAACAAAAAAACTTGATATCAAAGTATATTATAAAGAAACTGACACTCACCAACTTTTGTTCAAAACTTCGTTTCATCCGAAGCATACCTTTTCTGGCATAATAAAATCGCAAATTCTGAGATTCAACAGAATTTGCACTAGAAAAAACCGACTTTGATTTGGCTTGCGAACTTGTATTTCAAAAACTGAGGGAACGGGGGTACTCGAAACGTTATTTGCGCAAAATTAAAAACGACACTCTTTTGGCCATTGAGAAGAAAAGCAACATCCCTCCTCTACCTAACGGTTTTGGTTCTGTTCCATGTGGAGGTTCTAGGTGTCGTACCTGCGATTATATCCATGTTTCTCATTATTTTGAAAATAAGAAAAACGGTAAAATTTTCGAATTAACGGAAGTCCTTTCATGTATCGATAAAAACATTATTTACCTAATTTCTTGTAAAAAATGCGACGTACAGTATGTTGGCGAAACTCAAAACGCGTTGCGTACTCGTTTAAGCGGTCATCGCTTTGACATTCTTCATAAAAAAGATAGACCAATCGCAAATCATTTTAACTCAGCCAATCATTCCATTGAAGATCTTCTTGTTATGCCCGTTGAAAAAGTTCCAGTCTCTACAACTACCAAACCTAAAACAAAGCGACTACAAAGGGAGAGCTTCTGGAAAGACCAATTAGAAACAGTTGTACCTAACGGCCTAAACATCCAGCATGACAATCAAATTATACCTTTTGTAGCAACCTACAATTCTACAGCCAAAAGTGCGGCGGTGATTGTGAAACGGTTTTATAAAGAACTCCAGGATGAATTCCCTAACATATATACCAAACGTTTAGTGACTGCTTACAAAAGGAATAAAAATCTCAGTAATATCCTTGTACGTGGTAGATTAGACCCCCTTCCTTTACCTCCCTGAAGTAATCGCTTTGAAAAAATTCTCTTTGAAAATTAATCAATTGTGTAAATCTCTCCAGAAGAAGACAATTTCTTATCAAACTGATGTGTGATGTTGTCTCTACTTGTGACCTAGACCAGTGCTTCTATAAGAGATTATCTCTTTTAACACCCTAAACCAATTAAAGCAGTCCTCAACACAACAAAGCCTTCTCCAGAACTACTATGTTATAATCCCTGTACAAGTCGTCGGTATAACATTAAAGGGTTGGCCAACGCGGATTCGAAAGTCGATTCTGTGAATAATTAAGTCAGATGCGGTTTGTTTTGTAGAATCGGTTCAGCTAGTTCTTATGGTTTCTTTCCTTTCCTTTAGAACGGTCTAAACGTATGGTTTGGTTAGATAAGTAGTCCAAGGCAGGTAAACAGTCAGGTGGAATAAGAATAGGTACTGTATGCCCTCGTTTACCCCTTACAGTGACAATATCATGTGTTTCTTCTCCAGTGGTGAGAGTGTTTTTAACACTACATTTGTAAGAACAGTATCATTGTTGTTTCTCTTCCTGTAATCAGCTACTTTCAATGTCTCAAGTTCTCCTGGTCTGCGTTTATTGAATAAAATCAATCTGGTTTGTGTATACTCTACTACAGTTTTAATTTCTGAAGCAGTTGGAAGAGAAGTCTTTCTATTATACTGTTTTTCTTCAAGTTGTTTTATAGCTGAATTGGAAATAAGCCCCCATCTTCTATTATAAAGCTTCATAAAATATTTGCATTCACTAATCTTAGTTTTATCCTTTTGAACAATAGCCATTTCCTCTTTTATATCAATCCATTTTTTTTTATCTCATAACCAATATTCTTTGCAGTGCTTGGATGTGTTATTTTTGAGTAGTTTCCCTCTTCTTCAGCACCAGCCAGTTTAAGAGCAGTATTCTGCACAGTTGAAAACTTTTCTGGTTTCAAGTAGTTTTCTAAATCATAGTTGGTACAATCTAATTCCTGAACCGTTACAAGAACACTTGCAGCCATGCGCATGTGTTTAGCAGAAAAATTTCTTTTCCTCAACTCATTACCAGAATGTTTCAGAAAATAAAATTCCCCTACATTTCTAAGAATAGTGTCTCCTTTGGCAATAGTAGTTAGTTGCTGATCAAGTAGATCCTGTTTAGTTGATCGATGTTCAAATGATTTAAACAATATACAAGATGTTGTCATCTTGTCTTTCTTAGAACAACATCTATAGTTGCAGTGGGTGTAAATCGCAGTTTTAAGGTACCACCCCTTGCACTGGTGGCATGGCACGTAACCCTTCACTAAAGTAAGACTCGTTTTTCCTTCTAACAACCAAAAGTTTACCTTCTGTATTTTGCAAGATTTTTTGTTGTGTTCATGGTTTCATTCATTCCGCAGGAAATCCCTCTTAATCTTCGTCTCTTTGGATTTTCCAGTTTCTTTTACGACTAATATATTTGCAACCTTAGCTTAATTTTCGTGCTTGCTTGAATAATGTTAACTTATATTTTTAGTTAAAAAACCGGAAAACAAACAACTTGAATTCTTATTAAAGCAACGTGAATCCTTTTTCTTGGATTTCTTCTTTGAGATATGGAACGATTTCTTAATTCCTGGTATAGTTATGTTTTCATGCTCAATGTCCTTCATCAATTCAACCCTCTTTTTGTTATGTTGATTTATGTCTGGAATGACTGGAGAAAGACTTTCCTCTTTACCACTGGAGCTATCTTGAACAACAGTAAGGTAAGGGACTCTTTCCACTGGGGAGATGTTGTCGAACTAGATGGCAAAACTTCATAGTCGTCAAAATCAAAAAGGGCAGGTTCTTGACCTATAGTGGAAGTGGCCTTTGCAAATAATCTTCACCATTTGTATTTGTAAATGTAGGTTCCTTTTTTTCTCCATTTGTATTTGTAAATAGAGGTTCTCTTTCTTCACCATTTGTATTTGTAACTAAAAGGTTCCCTTTTTAAATCATTTGTATTTGTAAATAAAAGGTTCCCTTTTTTAACCATTTGTATTTGTAAATAGAGGTTCTCTTTCTTCACCATTTGTATTTGTAAATGGAGGTTCTCTTTCCTCACCAAATGTATTTGTAAATAGAGGTTCTCTTTCTTCACCATTTGTATTTGTAAATAGAGGTTCTCTTTCTTCAGTATTTGTAAATGGAGGTTCTCTTTCTTCACCATTTGGATTTGCTTGGCATTGAAAGGCTGTCTGAAATTGTTATGGTTGAAGTCATTAATATGGTCATAGTAGCTAAAGCCTGGTCTACTTACTAGCCCTTATATTACCATGTCAAACACGTCACATGGGAAAAGTGGAAAACGAAAACAATTAAGTACCAGGAGTAAAATCAGCTTGGTTCGCAGCTACAAAATTTGATTGCAAAAGTACACTTGCAACTGTAGTTGTAACTATAGCATGTTAACAACAAACGTTATACTGCAAGTTGATCCATGCATTCTTCCAGCTTTTTTTTTTATAAAATGAATAGTTTTTTAAATATTCAATTTTCGTAAATGCACTCGCAAAATATTGATTTCTATCAATATCTTCAAAACAAAACAAATTTTCCAAAAAGCCAACGTAAGTTTGTAGAGATACATATAGACTTGCGTTGTGCAAAATTTCAACCTTCTATATTAAATAGTCTAGTAGATATGCTAATTTTAAGGGAATAATTTTCGTTTTTTTCGTTCATCTTTCATACCCTTTTTCTCAAAATTGAAATGTCATAAAGAAATAAATTTTATATTTTTGGTTAGCTGAAAGTCCCCTCTTTCCATTGATATTTAAATATTTCAGATAGGTGGAAAAGAAGTGGTTGAAATCGTCCATTTTTTGTACATAGGTTTAGGGTTGTCAACCCCCTTAAGCACACTATTTCAACCCTTTGTCGGATTGGAAAACAAATTTTAACGCAATTCTCTACCATGACATCAATGTAGGTCCTTGCATTCCGTTCTAATCCTAGCCTGGTCTTTGGATGAAGAGGTCCAGCTGTACACACACATCCTGTTGTGAAATTGTTTTTTTCTTGGGGGTACAAGTGTGGGGTATCAACATAAATCTGTAAAACTGAAGAGTTTCTTGTCTTTGGGCGATATTAGCAATAGGCTCTCCCACGACAAGTCTCCGTCCATCCAGATTAGACTGAAAGTTTCCATATGTGACCTCTCCTACCTATTAGACCAAAAGGCGTTTGCACCTATCAAAGAAAGGTCAATTATTGCTGCTGCATGTACGGATATGCGTTTCACTGTTTCAGTATTAACATATTCTGAGAGACTAATTTCAGTTATCTGACGCTCACCGAATCTGGCCGAATACCTGAAAATTTCAAAATTCTCGGCAACAGTGCACTCGTTTAGATAAGCGCGTAACAATTCCATATACTAGTACCATTCTTGATTACCAGGAGAAACCGTCCACATGGATACATCTTTCAAACGATTCTTTTTTACAGATTCCCTATTTAAATCCTTAGGAGAAAATTCACTTAAGTGCTGTACAATTCGCTGTTTTAACTGAGAAAAGAAATCCAAGGTAGATTCATGATATCTATTAGCATTAGACACAAACCTTTCTTCTGGAATCATCAACAACATATACTGAAATCCATGATCACTAAATACAGTCAATACTGGTCTTGCGGTCACCTCTATTCAGCGTGACCCTGCTCTAACGGTCATTGAAATTTCCTCCCTTGTGATTTTCAATTAAATTTACCTGTATTTAGCATCAACCTGCCTAACGCACTAACGGTCAATCAGTTTTACCCCAAGCAGTCATATAATCCTGTTAATTAACGGCCGATTGACGGGTGAAATACAATCAGATTGAATCCACGATGTTCAATTGACCTTGACTTCTTTGATCATGTGTCGGCTTTTTTTATTACTTAATCTTTTAATCTTAATCCTGACATTTTACTTATAAAGCATCATATTGGATATTGACATGTAAACATGTGTGTATATCCCCCCCTCATTACGACTTCCTCGGAGGAACAACGTAAACATGACGAAGAAAATGTCGGCCCTCACATATTAGAATTCTTGACGATGATAGTTTGCCGGTCATTGAGAATTCTTCTTTTTAACAGTTATAAAGTTGACAGAAAGTTTAATTAAATGTCATTGGCAGGTCATTTACTATTGAAATTTTCTTATTGCTTGCAAAAAATGTGCGTAATTATAAAAGTTTTATCGGCCACCTGTATTAAGCACCACATTCAGCCACTTCCCTTGACTGCTTGCTTAATACAGGTTTGACTGTACTTGACATCCCCTAGCTTGTTTCAAAAGAACAAGCCCGTCAGCAGAATATCTGGATAAGGTAAGTGTTTCTTTATTGTATGGTAAATTGGTCTCAAACTTGAAGATCCGTTGGGTAATAAGTTGAAATATCTCACTGGAATTAAAACACCTTTTAGGTATCCGTGCTCCACCACTATTCCGTCCACAAGAATCGTGCATCAGCTGTGTTGTTAAGCAAGAACGCAAAGGTATGTATTCATCTCTTTTTACAAATTGTTCCACATCACCAGTTCCTAACACATGCATTAAATTCCTCGAATTTCTCGATGCTGTCTTCATAAAAATATCTTCCCTCGATCTATACTCCATAACATACGTCCGTACCGTACCATTGATCCGACTCAGATGAAGGCAAATATTAAATCTACACTTGGATCTGTGTTGAACCTAGGTTTAACTGGCTAAGTCTATGGTTTCTTTCATGTCAAACAGCCCCTGGGGTGAAAATAATATATATATATATATACTATAGGATATCTGGTGAGTTTCAAATGTCTTGGTTGGAAACTTTATGAATTTTGATGGTTAGGTTTTAGTTTGGTTAGGTTGAGGTAAGGTTCGGGTTTTCTATTTTTCTCCTGGGTTTTCAGGGTTTTTTTTGTATGTTTTATCTAAAGGAGGGCTAGAAGAGGATATCTGGTGAGTTTCAAGTGTTTTGGTTGGAAACTTTGTCATTTTAGATAGATTGAAGATGAGGTTGGGGTTTATTTTTTATACGCCCACATGAAATGAGGGGGGTATATTGTCTACACCCCGTCCGTCCGTCTGTCTGTCCGTCCACAATTGCTCGTAAAAACTCTAGAGGGCGCAATTCTTAACGGATTTTGATGAAACTTTATATGTTTATGATTACGCAACCCTATTGAAAATCAGCAAAATCGGAAAAAATTTGATGAAACTTTATATGTTTATGATTACGCAACCCTATTGAAAATCAGCAAAATCGGAAAAAATTAGTATGAGTTCTTGCCCTTGTTCTTGAATGGCTCGTAAACACTCTACAATGTGCAATTCTTGACTGATTTTCAAAACTTGGTGTGAGAGTATATTATAACTCAAGGATAAACCCTATTGAAAATCAGCGAAATCGAAAAACATTTAGTATGAGTTATTGCCCTTGTTCTTGATAGCGCGTTCAATTTTAGCTTGTAAACACTCTTGAGAGAACAATTCTTAATGGATTTTGATGAAACTTGGCTGGAGTATTTGTTATCACCAAAGGATGAAGCCTATTGAAAACCAGTAAAATTGAAAAAAAATTTAATATCAGTTATTGCCATTGTTTTTGAAAACGCGTTCAATTTTTGGCTTGTAAACACTCTACAAAGCACAATTCTTGAGCGATTTTTACTTAACTTGGTATGAGTATTTGTAATCACCTAAAGATGAACCCTATTGAAATTCAGTTAATCAAAAAATATTTAGTATCAGTAATTGCCCTTGTTTTTGAAAATGCGTTTAGTTTTAGCTTGTAAACACTCTAGAAAGAGCAAATCTTTACTGATTTTGATAAAACTTGGCTTGAGTATTTGTTTTTACCCAAGGATGAACCCTATTGTAAATCAAATAATTCGAAATATATTAAGTGTCAGTTATTGCCCTTGTGTTTGAAAACGCGTTTAACTTTTTGGCTTGGAAACACTCTAGAAGGCACAATTCATGACCAATGTTGACAAAACTCATTGAAATTGTTTGATATCGCAAGGGATGAGCCCTATTGAAAATTAAAAATATCAAATTATATCTAATTGAATTATTGCCCTTGTTCTTTTAAACGTGTTCCATTTTTGTCTCGTAAACACTCCACATGGCACAATTCTTGACCGATTTTGATGAAACTTGGTGTGAGAGTGTTTTATAACTCAAGAATGAACCCTATTTAAAATCAGCAAATCGAAAAATATTTAGTTTGAATTACTGCTCTTGTTCTTGAAAACGCGTTTAATTTTAGCTTGTAAACACTCTTGAAAGAACAATTCTTAATGGATTTTGATTAAACTTGGCTTGCGCATTTGTTTTTACCCAAGGATGAACCCTATTATAAATAAAAAAAATAGAAATATATTTAGTGTCAGTTATTTCCCTTGTTCTTGAAAACTCGTTCAAAACACTCTAGAAAGAACAATTTTTAATGAATTTTGATGAAACTTGGCTTGAGTATTTGTCTTCTCCCAAGATGTACCCTATTGAATATCAGATAAATCAAAAATATTTAGTGTCAGTTATTGCCCTTGTTTTTGAAAACGCTTTCAACTTTTGGCTTGTAAACACTCTGAACATTCATTTTTGACAAAACTCGCTGAAATTGTTTAATATCACCCGAGGATGAGCCCTATTAATAATTAAAGATATCAAAATATTATTAAGGGTGAACCCTATTGCAAATCGTGAAAATATCGAAAAATATTTAATGAGTTGTTATTAATATTAGGTACAATACTTGACAGATTTTAATGAAACTAGACACCCTAGAAAAGTATGTGGCGGAAGGTTGAAAATTTCATTCTGTTTATTGTTACTGTACTGAAAAGTCTTTATTCAAAATCAATGCTGCCAGTGGGCGTATATTACCTTGCCTGGCAAGCTATCTTCTCCTCGGGTTTTTTTTTGTAGGTTTTATCTAAAGAAGGGTTAGAATAGAATATCTGGTGAGTTTCAGGTGTCTTGGTTGCAAACTTTGTGAATTTTGATAGTTTGAATTTGAGGTCAGGTTTTAGGTTCGGGTTAGGTAGAGGTTAGGATTGAGTATTGGATAGGTTTTTCTTACAGATTAACAGGTTTTTTTTAGTTCTACCAGGGTTAAACCTAGATAGTACCTGGGTTGAGGTAAGGTTTACAGGTTAAACCTAGGTAGTACCTGAGTTTCATTACGTCAGTTTCTCACTTACGACATTTGCTTGACTTTAGATCGCAGATTATATGCATTAACACTCTTTCTTCTAGGATGGCCACACCAATAGAATACAGCTCTTCAGAAGAAGAAAAGCATGGAGACACTCTTTCTTCTAGGATGGCCACACCAATAGAATACAGCTCTTCAGAAGAAGAAAAGAATGGAGAAGAATCTTCTGCACTGGAAGAGTTTGTTGTGGCAACATTAGTCAAATTCATTGTTGAGAATAAAAAAGACTGGAAAAACTGGAGAAGCAACAAAATGAAATTGTTCAAAACCAGAAAGACATAAAAACTAAAATCAGGGAACTGACAATGCAATGATAACAAAAGGGGACAATCCGATGAAATCAGAAAAATAAAACAGCCAGCTAACCCTGAACCTACCTCGGTTAAAAACTCTAGAAAAGAAAGTAAGTTTCAACCGCCCACTTGTATGGATGACCTTACTCTAGAATGGAAAGACAAATTAGAGGTTAACACCAACCAAAAATTATAAACTGACGGCACCTCAAAAAGCCTTCTTCAACTACTGGGTGGCTGACAAACCCTACCTAACGGGTAAGTATATAATATATTAATAAATTATAATAACGTATGTTAAAGTAATTGTTAGTAATCCATATTATAAAACCTTACAATGTTGATTTTCATTTTTTCTTTTATATTTTTATCTTTTCAGCAAACAATGCAACAACCATGCAGTTAATAGCAGACTCACGTACAACGCGATTCTGGAAGAAGGACTGGACTCCTTCGAAAGGATTGACCTTGTCTGAATATTTCATGAATAAAGTAAAAGGCGAATTAACCAAGAGACATAAAGCGAAACAGGCCGACAAATTACAACAAAGATTTCAAGCATTGACATAGGAATCGCATCTAAAATTTACCAGATGATGATAGTGATGACATTGATACCTATGGCAAGACACCAATTAGCTCCATCACATCAAATTCAAGGATTTATTAATTCAAAATAGTTACGACACTCAAAAAATTGAAGATGAGAGGATTACTTTTTTTTGTCATATATAAGAAATATTTTGAAAACTACCAAAGCTGAAGGTAGAGATAATGTCCAGTTTTGGCCAAAAATATTGAGACGGAAAGCCGAATCCTCTCATCTTCAAAACATTCTGGCTCTTGTTAAGATCTCAACCGCATGTGTAGAGCGTTGGTTCAGTCTGATGAGGCGCATAAAATCTGATTGGTGTGCATCCCTGAAATCTAATTCTTTGCGTGATTTGATGCGTATTGCACTTTGTAAAACATCCATCGCTAACTTCGATCCAGAGCCGTCCATTAAACTATGGTATCTGGACAGCAAATCCAGGAGACGATTTGTTAACCAATATGGTTCGAGAACAAATAAATTGGTTGGTGATGACATCTCTGCATCTGAATCAGACAGTGAATGAAAATATTGTTGCATTAAAGAAATAACCTGTATCTTCAGTTTAGAACGCAATTTCGTTTCTTTTTTTTTTCTTCGTTATCCATTGTGACCTAACAGGATTTATACTTATAAGACGTGTTCACCAATCACAGCTTGTCATGCAGAATGCGTGTCCTAATATGAATTGTTGCATAGTAAACCCAACGTAGAGCCATGGACTGCAGATATTATACGGCCATCCCACAATTCATAGTCGGACTTGCATTCTGTAGGGCAAGTAGTGATTGGTGAACACGTCATTGGTATTAAATTTGTTAGATCAAAATGGATCATGAAATATCAGAAAGAATAAAGTAACGAAATTGATCTAAATTCAACTTAGACTGATGGAAATCTCATCATTATTATATCTAAAATAAGTTTATAGGTCTATACGTAGATTAGCAACCTGGCAACGTCCTTTCCACGTGTCTTCAAACAGCGGTCGTACGAAGATTCTGCACTTCTCTTCCTTTTAATTTATTTTAATGTGAGTGAGCCAACTTTGTTGGCCTCTGTCTAGAAAACGGGAATATAATACAATATATTTTCTGCGCTTCGGAAAGTACATTATGACGGATCCCGAAATATACAATTCTCGTCCATCTTGCTTCCTGTCAGGATGGCTTCTCGAAATAAAACCAATTAGGCCTCCCCTGTGATCCTCTAACCATTCTCGTCTTTTTAGGGTAAAATACTTATTAAAAACAAAATACGTACCGCTATTTGAAAGAAGTTTTCAAGTCTGACTCAGCGTCAAGTTATAAATTGCATGCGTCTGTTTGTTACAGTTGCAGCCGAACTCTATTTCAGAATAGTGCGCATGCGTCATTTACCATCAACATTAATGTTGCCAATTATTGGTGTTACTTCACGTAAAATATAATGAAAACACGAAAATTTTCATGAAATATTTAAATTAATGCATCGTTATTTAGGCCATACTGACTGTGGGGTATATTGGCTATGATTGTCTACCATATGAAATAATTTCAGAGATTTGGGGAAATTGGAGGTAAAGAAATATATTTTCTCTGTTTGAGTTGGGCGAATTAAGAGACAATCATTTTTTTCTCAAATGAGACCAAATTATAGTGTTCTGTAAAAGGCGAATTTCGAAATTTATTGTCGGTTTAGTAAAGGGAAGTAATCTGTTGTTAGTATAAAGAGTTATCGGATAAGTAATACTCATTCGCGCATAGACAGGTAGAAGACGAACATGTTTGAGTTTCTTTTCCTATTTCTATCTGTCCATTTTACTGCACATATGTAGTCAACTAGATCCAGACTAGAATAGACGACAAGCTGGGAAACCGAAAGTAACCATTGGATCTCTACCTCCATTAAAACAACTCTGTAATCGGTGGTTCGTATACGCTAGGGTATCAGAAACTTGAAATTCAATTGACTTTTAAAAGTATTTTATTTAATTCAAGCAAAATATATATCAAAGAAATTAACATTATCAAACACTTCTATATCCGATCTAATCGAATTCAATCCTAATGTCATAAGCAAAACAAGACAATGATGAACATGAAAAGGAAAAATAGAAATCAAATTCAACAATCAAATATGGTAAGAGAGTCAGTTTCTTTCCCTTGAGATTTAACTATAAGCTCGAAAACCTTTTTCTATCCGCATATCACAACCCATGGTCCCCTTTTCCAACCTCAGATGGATGGAAAGGTGGTGGGGTAGGGGAAAGTGGAAAATAATACGTCACTATTAGAAAATAGCTCAAAACTACAAACATGATGGTTCTGGCGAAAGCGACAAATACTATTATATATATAAATACAAATTCTAGTTAACAAAGGCGCTATATATTAAAAGGGAGATATGAGAAAAGAACAGGAAAAGCGTTTCTGACTGTTACAACAATATAGGTATGTAAATTTCACTTAATAACTCAAATCAAATATTTTCAATTTTTCTCATTTTCAAAAAAATTCAACAGGAAATGCGCCTTCCCAGTGTTTATGAGCTAAACATTACATGTGTTTTTTAAAACAATTGCTGTCGATAAACTTCATCAATGGCTGATAATAAACACTTTACGAGTGTAATCAACATCTGTCAGATATGTTGCCTTTTTGGATGTCTACGAGCTAGAATATTGTTTTCAAGTAAATGTTAGAATATATTTATGCTGGGGTTGGTTATTACATTTATGTTGGTTATTACATTTAAGGTGTTGTTTTTATTACATTTATGTTGGGTTTGTTTGATTGATTTGTTTTATTCAGCAAAGCATCTACTTACTATAGCCTAATTATTACAATTATGGTTAATTATTTGTTACATTTATTGTTGTTATTACAATACAAGGGCTGTGGTGCGTTATTGTCTGCATCTCCACTAGCTTGTATAGGTCTTTTGTTTTCCTCATTAAGTTGTGCTCTAAGATTGGCATCATCTTTAATAGTTGTAACAATATCATTTCTTTGCATCTCTTGTAAAGCTGATATAATTTGTGTTAGACTTGGATCACTATTCCCTTCATACCAGATGTCCATCACCTTAAAGAAGCGTGACTCGACATCTAAGGAGCTAAACTGTTCCCATTTAGCGGATAAATTTAATCCCTGGTCACCTAGAAGATAAACAAAAAATCAAATAGTACCCCACCATTCTGGAAAGGAACAATACAAAAACAACAATCTTCTAGAGCTACTTACATTATAAAGAATTTTACTTATTTCGATATACATTTTGTAAAAAATACACAAGTACCTGTGCTCTTGATGGACTGATTCATGTTACTACATATAAGATATACAAATAACATTACTGTTAGGAAGATTGTATAATAATTGTTAACTGTTAGGAAGATTGTATAATAATTGTTAACTATTAGGAAGATTGTATAATAATTGTTAACTATTAGGAAGATTGTATAATACTTGTTAACTATTAGGAAGATTGTATAATAATTGTTAACTATTAGGAAGATTGTATAATACTTGTTAACTATTAGGAAGATTGTATAATACTTGTTAACTATTAGGAAGATTGTATAATAATTGTTAACTATTAGGAAGATTGTATAATACTTGTTAACTATTAGGTAGATTGTATAATACTTGTTAACT
This sequence comes from Nipponacmea schrenckii, assembly GCA_030562195.1. Classification (NCBI taxonomy): domain Eukaryota; kingdom Metazoa; phylum Mollusca; class Gastropoda; family Lottiidae; genus Nipponacmea; species Nipponacmea schrenckii. The sequence continues at coordinate 6,897,790 of JAUJPP010000011.1, forward strand.
GTTAGGAAGATTGTATAATACTTGTTAACTGTTAGGAAGATTGTATAATACTTGTTAACTGTTAGGAAGATTGTATAATACTTGTTAACTACTAGGAAGATTGTATAATACTTGTTAACTATTAGGAAGATTGTATAATACTTGTTAACTATTAGGTAGATTGTATAATAATTGTTAACTGTTAGGAAGATTGTATAATACTTGTTAACTATTAGGTAGATTGTATAATAATTGTTAACTATTAGGAAGATTGTATAATACTTGTTAACTACTAGGAAGATTGTATAATACTTGTTAACTATTAGGAAGATTGTATAATACTTGTTAACTATTAGGTAGATTGTATAATACTTGTTAACTGTTAGGAAGATTGTATAATACTTGTTAACTGTTAGGAAGATTGTATAATAATTGTTAACTGTTAGGAAGATTGTATAATACTTGTTAACTATTAGGTAGATTGTATAATAATTGTTAACTATTAGGAAGATTGTATAATACTTGTTAACTACTAGGAAGATTGTATAATACTTGTTAACTATTAGGAAGATTGTATAATAATTGTTAACTGTTAGGAAGATTGTATAATAATTGTTAACTGTTAGGAAGATTGTATAATAATTGTTAACTGTTAGGAAGATTGTATAATAATTGTTAACTGTTAGGAAGATTGTATAATACTTGTTAACTATTAGGAAGATTGTATAATACTTGTTAACTATTAGGTAGATTGTATAATACTTGTTAACTGTTAGGAAGATTGTATAATACTTGTTAACTATTAGGTAGATTGTATAATAATTGTTAACTGTTAGGAAGATTGTATAATACTTGTTAACTACTAGGAAGATTGTATAATACTTGTTAACTATTAGGTATATTGTATAATACTTGTTAACTACTAGGAAGATTGTATAATACTTGTTAACTATTAGGAAGATTGTATAATACTTGTTAACTATTAGGAAGATTGTATAATACTTGTTTACTACTAGGAAGATTGTATAATACTTGTTAACTGTTAGGAAGATTGTATAATACTTGTTAACTACTAGGAAGATTGTATAATACTTGTTAACTATTAGGTATATTGTATAATACTTGTTAACTACTAGGAAGATTGTATAATACTTGTTAACTATTAGGAAGATTGTATAATACTTGTTAACTGTTAGGAAGATTGTATAATAATTGTTAACTATTAGGAAGATTGTATAATACTTGTTAACTGTTAGGAAGATTGTATAATACTTGTTAACTACTAGAAGATTGTATAATACTTGTTAACTACTAGGAAGATTGTATAATAATTGTTAAGGTCATGTTTTAAATCTGCCAGTAATAATAACTAAGAACAGTTCTAATACAATATAAATAGAAACACTGGCTCTTACCTAAATGGATAAAAAACAAATAAAAGTTCTTGAGATGGTTTATCAATATTAAACGGGTGCCTTTAAACCATTTCGGTTTATCTGGATTCTCTGAAAAAAATTACCTCACTATGCTCAATTATAGAGAATGAAATGTATGAGGATATGTGTGGGGGATGAGAAAGTATATATATATTCTCCTTTTAAATTTTAGATTAACTTTGACAGTGAGCGACATTCTTATTCTAATTGTCGATGGTTATACTTGTGGGGTTCTAAAGCACAGCGGTTAGGAGTGTTGGTTCTTAACGTCATGACGTCATTTGCTTGGATACGTTGAAAATATCGGGCTTGGTTTCTAATCCCGATCGGTGTGTGAAAGTTGATGACCTTGAATAAGTCATTTTCATTCATAATTCCAGTGCACCCAACTGTAAATGGATACGGATAATCCGGGAAAGATCAATGCCAAGAGGTTTGGCCAAGGACCAGCTGGTAGAAAGAATCCCTGTCACGGCGGACTTATTAACCATAGTTGTTAAATTGAGTAGTTGGGTGTTTCTGCTCAAGGGGGGTTTTGGTCCTTAATTGTGAGAATATATTGGAAGCAAGGAATAGGTAAAGCTGAGAATGGCTTGTATAGAACACTTACCTGCAATATTATTTTCATTCATTTTAAGCTGTCTTTAAAGGTTGTTATCGTCCTCGATAGTTTGGACTATATCATATCTATTTATGGCTTTTAAAGCCAATACAATTTGGTATAGATTTGGATTACCGGACTTTGCGTTCCACGATTCCATGAACATATAGAATCGCGATTCTATTGGTGGGCTATTTGTTTTCAATTGTTCCCATTTAGCAGTTGCGTTAAATGTCGGGGTGCCTAGAAAGAAAAAACAGCAACTTTTAAACGACTTTTACAATCGCGTTTATAATCGCGGGAATGATTAGTATTTTGAGGTTGGACGATATGAATAAGTGTACAAAAAAAAGAAAGAAAACAAGTGGCAGAGTAGAACTTTGCTTATGTTGCAATCTGCAGAGGAATCTTAAAAAATATATCTTCTAACCTAATAAGGTATTAGGTCACGTGCAAATGCAGTCAAACTAAGGGCAAATTGTTTTTGTTGTGAAACAGGAAGTAGACGTAGGACCTGACACAAGGTCATGGTAAAAATTGCCTTACTGTGTATTGGTTGTAAAACGAAAATGTTCTGTGCAACGAGAAATGGGGTTATCCGGTGATTTTGCCCGGATTTCATTTATTGTAATTCTTAGAAAAATGATAGCATTTGAAAAACTGTTTCTTGCCGAAATTAATTGAGATATAAGGTTTGCCGAAGAGATTTGTAACTTATATGGTTTGGACAGCCTGCATTGTGAAATAATATTCATTTGTATTTTTTTGTTCATCTCTTTCGTAATTTGAAATAATTACCACGAAGTCATAAATCATAAATGTACCTAAGATTGTATACACCGTCCCAGTTTTCCTCCACCCCCTTCTCACGTGCAACACACACATGAATTACCATCAAGCACACAAACAATACAAAAAATAACAACATTATATATAGAGAGCAAATTGTTTTTTTATAAGGTAATACTTCTGATGTTAAATATGATTCTATCAGGTTTTAAATTCTGGAACTAATAACATTAGTTAAGGAGAAAAATATAAATATAAACTTTAGTTCTTACCTAAATGGGCAACAAATACATCAATTGTCTTGAGATTGTCGATTAATATTTTGCAAATGCCTTGGAGCCACGTATACGATTGATCGCCCTCTCCTGAAAATATATATTCTCAGTATGCTAATCGGTGAAAATGCTTTGTTTTTGCTCGTATAGAAGTATATAATGTATATTGGTAAAGGAAATTCATTGAAACAAACACCTAATAATGTCGTAGTAATTGAATCATTAGGCTCAATCTTCGCCACTCTTCGTTAGTTTTCGTGAATGGATTAAAAATTCCGTCATCATAGGCTGACATCTGGCCTGTCAAAAGGTCAAGAACAAAACAACTTAAAATATTTATAGCACCGAAGCAGACAATTACAGACAGAAATAAGTCAATCGTATTTATTAATAGTTCAGCTTTTGTATTCAGACATATATATTTTTCTTTTTATCCGGTCTAATAAATGGCATTTTACTTTTCACAAATCTTGTTTAAGCATATTATTTTTTATACGCCGAAATCAACAACAAACACAATATTTGAATTGAAAATGGTCACCGCTTTATTAAGATGTAAATCAATATACATGTAATACATAATAAGTAAATCTTCAAAATACAATAATTATTTTCTTGTAAAACTGAATGATAATGACAATAATGAGAGAAAAAAAAATTTTCCCGCGGTGACATTAAAGCAAGAGTGTGATATTTAACAAATACAATTTTATTTGTAATTATCCTAATTTAATGTAACTATCCAATTCATTAATTAAAATACATTTTGAAAATAGACGATAATTTGTGTAAACATGAAAATGTAACTGTAGGAAATATATCAAATTTGTAACTAACAAACTGAAGAATAATTTTACAAACAAATTATTTACAAATAATAATTTGAGTTTTCTGCCTTAAGTGGGGATCTGCAAGATTTCGCCACAAAGATTGAACTACTTCAATCTTCCCCACAAAAGGACGGAAAATGAAAATTATTAAATTTTTAACGGCTAACAAAAAAGACCCAACCAAAGTCATCAACCTTCCTTATTCCCAATATTTAACTCTGACCCAAGCCAGAATGAAATTTCCGTAACCTGCAATTCAGAAGCAGTATGATCAATTATTCAAAGAGCTTCGTATATATTTTTTAAAAGCATTAGAATGCCATCGTCCGAGAGTTCGTATTTGAGAATCTGAATGCCCTTGTGCGGCTGCGTAAGACGCTGCACCTATTCGAAAGCTATGACCTTTAAAGCTTTTTGTGTCCAACCTACAAAATTTTAACAAGGATGTCAATCGCTTGTCAAAGAAGGAACGGGAAACAGCCGACCTATTTCGAGTTACGAACAAAGGACCTGCAAAAGGGCCCCGGACACTCAAATATTTATGTAAGACGGCAGATGCCGATACTTCTGTTGGACCGTGACCAAAGGATGTATTATGTTTTATTTGACGAAGATTGTGTTTGAAACGACTAAAACAAACATTAACTCTTAAATTTGTAACCTGACCGACACACTCTATATCATTCAATGTTAAGATGTTGTGAGCATTACCTGCCATACAGATCTCTCCAATTCTAGCGAAAGTATTGAAAGCAAATAAAAACATTGCCGCTAACAGCAGCCGCTCATAAGAAGAAACTATCATTATAGGAACTGCACGAAGCAATCTGTTCAATATATCAGGCGTAATTGGAAGTCGTGCGTCTGAAGCTGGTGAGCACCGTACAGCTCCGGCTAACATCTTTTTGATCAAGAATGAGGACGTTGGGTCTCTTCCGAAACTCAGCTTATGCACATATGCTATAGCAGATAAATGTGTTTTAACCGACTGAGGTGAATATCCCAATTGAATAAGATGAGATATATACAGAGCGATGAATGTATCCTCTAGGTTAGGGTTCAGTGAATCAAAACTAAGTGTTGAAGAAAAAGTGGAAAAATGACTCCATGCCTTGTTGTACACCGTAATAGTAGCTGGAGCAAGTGATGCATTCAATAGTCCAGTAACATTCGGAAGAAGTTTCGAGGCAATAACTGTTGGGGTATTGAGGTTGCCGAACTGTCTGCAGTTGGTGCCAACTCCCTGAATCTCCTCAGCTGTAAACGAGACAAAGAATCAGCTTTAGTATTTAGTTTTTGGGGGATATGCTTGGCCTTAAAATTTAAATTTAACGTTAAGCATTTCAAAACAAACCATCGCACCATCTGCATGAGAACTTCCTCTTTACTAGATTGTCGGTTAATGATAGACACCAAAGCTTCATTGTCTGTGAAAAATAAAATAGAATGATTTGACCACAAATCACCCCATAATTGTAAGGCAATGAGAATAGGGTAAAATTCTAAAATTGTTATGTTCCTGTGTTTTATATCTCCTGTGAACTCTCCGTACAACCATTTATCACCATAGGTGGCACCAAAACCTAGAGAAGACGCATCTGTAAATAGTTTTAGGGCGTTTGAGGAGATGAACTTCTCATTAATGAAAAAACTGCATCCATTGTAGACCGCGATGAATCGAAGCCATAATCTTAAATCGGCTTTTGCTTCCTTAGTAATTCTTATGTGATGAAACGATTTTTTAATACCAATGGTGAGGTTAATAAGCCGACGCAGAAAAGGCCGACCAGGAATGATGACGCAGCAAGCAAAATTCAACAGACCAATTAGGGACTGTAACTCCCTTAAAGTACATTTTGACCTACCAATGAACTCTTTCAGAAGAGATCTTATGCGAATTACTTTGTCTAAAGGTAACGAAGCTGTTGAATTAACAGAATTGAGTTCAATACCCAAAAAGGACATAATTTGATTGGGTTGGTAAGTTTTGTCGTGAGCTATAGGGACTCCAACATCACAACACAACCTTAAAGTAAATCACTATTCACCTGATGGTAGGTAGATCCTATAAACAAAAAATCGTCCAAAATGTGAACTATATATTTACAACCTAATTTTTCTCGTGCTACCCATTCCAGAGAAGTGCTAAAAGTTTCAAATATTTTGCAAGACGACGAGCAGCCCATTGGTAGACACGTATCGTAATAAAATCCATCTTCCCATCGGAACCCGAGTAGTTCATGATCGGATTTGTTTACAGGAATAATTCGAAAGGCTGATTCAATGTCAGTTTTCGCCATATAAGAACCGGATCCACACAATTTGATGAGTTTAATAGCATCTTCAATTCCAGAATGAATACGAAACTGTTGCATTTTCAGGAGGGATACCACAATTTACAGATGAATTTGAATATTTAGGATAAGACAGATGATGAATAAGACGAAATTGACCTTCAGTCTTTTTAGGAACAAGACCAAGGGGAGATATTTTAAGCTCCGGAAAAGGTAAAATATTGTAAGGTCCTCGAATTCGATCCTTTGCAACCTCTTTTTGAATTTTTAGAGAAACAACTGTAGGATTCTCTCTTGCAGATATGAGATTGGGACTATGTTGATGCCCTCTATTACCTTTGAATTCCAAGTAGAACCCATGCCGAAAACCCATCCAACAAGTATTTAACTTTCGTAATATCGTATCCGTGTAAATATTGGGTTAAATTTTCAACGCGAATTGGAGTGCAAACATCAGGGGAATTCGTATCTTCATTATGATCTTTTGTTATTGTTATTTGTGTTTGTAACGTCAGATTTTGTTGCTTGAGATTGGCATTTAACCGCGGGGTGGCTGCCGGAGCATTGCTTACACTTGTGTGCAAATTTGCATCCACCACAGAATGCTCCTTTATTGAATTTGAAGCAAACCCCTGAGGAACCTCGAAAGGAATTTTTGTTGGCCTGAAATGAACTATTGTTGTAGTTATACATTTGGAAGGGACGTGATCTATTAAAAGATGAAGCTAAAATATGCGTTTCGTGCTCCAAACTGTCCCAAGACAGGGAACTGTCATTTTGTTTTAGCTTCCGAAAATTTGAATCGTAGAAATGCCAATTACCTTTCGCTCTACTTATGTTACGAACTACACTTTGGTACGTTGCAAGTGCTTCTGTACACTCAGGGTATTTTTGTCTGTATACCGAGGCAAAAATACTAAAAGCATCTGTCCAAGTTTCAATGGTCAAATGTTTTTTACCTGTAGATTTCTTTAAGCCGATCCCTCCGTTCTTTGTCACCTCCAAGACAAAATTTTCATTACTGTGGGGATCATACAACAGTTTACCCAAATCAATGTATTCATTATTCCAAATCTTTTCTTTTAGGGAAGTAGCAACTTTTGAATGTAGTGGGCGACAGGACGGATGGATCGGATTAAGAAACAACTCGTTTGTGGTTTCTTCAAAATTAGTAATAATGCTAGCATCATCACCTTTATGGGTATCGACAACTGGTGTTTGTTGCTCACCACTACCATTAAGATCTAAACTGCCAATATCGACTGTATCTTTCACCGAATAAAGTTTGTCCAACGCCGCTTTGGTCACATTCTCTGTAATAACAGCAGTTAAAGTTGGTACGTCCAGTAAAGGGTTTCCGGACCCCTCAACCTCAGTGGCTTTCTTCCTTTTATGGTGGTTCCTCACAGTAGCTGTTGGTCTTGAAACTTTTCTTTTTTTCCCCGACATAGCGATATAACTTTTACTTTATCTACAAAAAGATGATATCCAACAGCAGCAAATTTTTACTATAATATGGCAGCCTAATTTTTGTATCAATATTAATTACAGTGAGCTAACCACAATTGAAAATACCATGTTGTTCTTGTGCGGTATGACATTAAACCACTATCCACAAAACTCATAACATCCGAGGCCCACGAAGGAGAGAGAGACAAATCTACCAACTACTGGTATGTTTATAAAATCACAATAAGAGAAACCTACTGACAGTGCGAGCTCACCGTGTTCAGAATCCCAGCGTAACATTGAATTTATTATAAGCAGGGTATAAAAATATATTTAACAAAAGGTGACAGGTGAGCTCCGATAAATAGCACTAATATTTTAAATTTAGCATAACATAAACATGGTATATTAATTTGTCATGACATGTACATTATCAGGACTTATATGAAACAACATACTACAGATCATAGTACTAAGTATTCCATATCATCCCCATACAAATCGTACTAAAATATATTATCAGGACCCATATGAAAACATCATACTACAGATCATAGTACTAAGTATTCCATATCATCCCTATACAAATCGTACTAAAATATATTATCAGGACCCATATGAAAACATCATACTACAGATCATAGTACTAAGTATTCCATATCATCCCTATACAAATCGTACTAAAATATATTATCAGGACCCATATGAAAACATCATACTACAGATCATAGTACTAAGTATTCCATATCATCCCTATACAAATCGTACTAAAATATATTATCAGGACCCATATGAAAACATCATACTACAGATCATAGTACTAAGTATTCCATATCATCCCTATACATAATTATCAGGACCCATATGAAAACATCATACTACAGATCATAGTACTAAGTATTCCATATCATCCCTATACATAATTATCAGGACCCATATGAAAACATCATACTACAGATCGTAGTACTAAGTATTGCATATCAGCCCTATACAAATCGTACTAAAACACACTTTCATAGTACTAGCTATTTAAATAATCCGTTACAAATCGTAGCAAACACTATACTACGGATCATAGTACGAGCGTTTCATATAATCCGTTATATAACGTATCAAAATACTATACTACAGATCGCAGCTTACTACTATTCCACATTATACTTCGCCAATAGGACTAGTACTCGGTACGAAACACGTTCGGAATCACTCAAGGGCGATCACCACTCCTGTCCCATAACCATCGATAACCCCCAGATCTGCAAACAGATTCTGACCAAACCACCACTGCATATATTCTTATTGTTATATTCTTAATACATGCCAAACTTGTAAAAGGTGACAATTCGCTCTCTCTCCATCATGAGCCATGTTAGATCTAAGAACCTGTAGACTAATATTTAACCAAAATTATAGTGCAACCGAGACTTGTTTCGTGTAATATATATACGTCAATACAGAAAGGACGTCATAATATGCCACTATACGAAAACCCTTATAACTCACAGTTCATAGTACTAAAACAAAACAATATACAGTATTTATAAACAATAAAGCGAGGTGTCATAGATATTGTACTTTCATAACAGAAAGGTCACGGTCAGGACAAAAATTAGGGAATTCGGTTAAGGATTTACGCTCTTTGTAACGACTGGTGGACGAGACGACCCTTAAAAATAATGCACAATGACATAGAACTACTAAATATATTGACCGTACCAAGTGACTTTACATAATGTTAAATCTAATAGCTATTAGTTAGGTGCGACTTTATGGGTCATGCCCCTGAACCAGAAAACCAGACCACGCAATCGAAGAATCAATTCTCTCACATGCTAATTTCAAAGCTAAAAGAATATTTCTAAAATATTTTTTGTTGCCTTCAATATTTAAATGGACTCCGTCCTTAAGGAATATCTCTAAAGAACTATGAAAAATTCGTCGGTGTCGCCAAAATACGACATTAAGATATTGACCACTTTCACTGCCCTCCTTTAGCAACCTATTGACCAACTGACAACGGGAAAAATAATCCTGTGAGGAAAGGAATCTGGGAATCGGTCGCGTAAATAGCTCTCCAATACATACTTCCAAAACACCGAAGCCTTGCACTAGGAATGATGCCAAGCTCAAAATATCAGAAGCTATCTTATGTTCTGACTTGTCGATTGCAATATCATTTTCACCTATTTGTAAAAATACAACGTGCGGCTGGTACTCAGAACATTCCCTTTGCAATTCCGTAAAAACATTACATTTACTTTTGCCAAGATTCCTGGAAACTCCAAAACTTTGAAGCCCCCCACCACTTACGCTAAAGTACTTGACTTCACATTGTTTTAAATTGAAATCAACATTGCCTCGCCTAATTACTTCTTTGGTAAACTTATAACCTTTTTCTTTTACAGGGGCCGAAGCATAATTAGCCAAACGCCATATAAAACTATGACCTATAATCAAACATCGTGGCTTGAATTCGTTAGACATGATAGGCTAGGAATTTGACACCCTACGCTACGGTTACCCGATTTCAATTCAAGAAATATATGTTATGATATGAATCTAGATCTACTCACTTTAATATTTCGATCTAATTTTCCTTCTTGTAATATATCTATTCCTTAAATACTATCCGTGTCGATTTAAAAACTTTTTTAAAATTTTAATCCTGTATGACTGATCAGGTTACATTCGCTCAAGGCAGAATCTTAAATAGTGTAGTTGACATGAGGATAGGCTGTGGTACACGTGACTAGACACTATACTACTGAATATGCATGAATACCATAGCTTTTATTGTTTGTTCTTATTTGTCGTATAAATCCAGTTATGTATGAATCCATAACTTTAATTATATATTAATTTATAGATTTATATGTACATATTATAATTCTGTTTGAATTTTATCTCTACCTTAATTAGAAGTCGCACAATAGTCAGTACCAGTATATAAAATCACCTATATTCAATTGCGTACCTCGGAAAGTTAAATGTGGACAACATAAATAAAGGCATAATTAGAAATTTGATTTCAAACACATAACAATGAAATCAAGCTAGATCATGTATGTGATATAATACTTTAAACTTCAAGCAAAAAGCAAAAGATTGAATATTTTCGCAGTTTGCCTTTTTACTAACAGCGGCTGAGAGAACACAAATTAATGTAAGAAATGGCCCCAAAGCTTGTTGAAGCCAAGCATAGTGTTGTACTCAGCTCTAGTTTTCTTTGATATGTTTGAAAGGCTTTTGTAAATTTCCGTAAGGCGTCGAATTGATTCAATACATAGGGAAATCTTTATTGAGGTGACTCAATGATTCATCGTTTCTTTCATACTATTATTATATTTATTTTCATGTTGAGTATGGATGAGATATTATACGAAATTATTTATAGTCTGAATGTATTTTCGTTTCTTGTTTTGTTTCGGAATTCGTTTCTTTAGTAAGAGACCCGTTTTTCCCTCCACGATCGCCTGCAATTTTCATTATTGATTTATTTTCTTATTAAACTTTCACTATTCAACCACGTATTCTCTCTAAGCTGTAGTGAGGCAGTGTGACATTTATTACAAGGAAATAATTGCTGACGAGTTGATGTCATTTTCGGAGAATTACTATTTATAATACAACGGAAAAAACCATTGACGTGTTGCAGTTATTTTGTTTTTGACGATGAAAGACTGACATCTGATATGGGCAAGATTAATTTTGATCTGCCAGAATAGAGGTCAAAGCACTATAAAATTGAAAAATACTCACCAGAGAAATGTTCCATCGTCGCTGAGCTATCAAAACCTCGAAATTGGCCAGACATATTTTATTGGTTTTTCCAAAGGGGGCTGCCCCTGTGCAATTTTTAACATAAACTCTACTCCAATCAAAACGCTAGTTTTGAAGGGTGTACATTTTATTTCCGAATTTAATTGGTTTACACAATATTCTATGTAAAATTGAATCTCAAGTCTTTCAGTATAGGGCAAAGTAGAATGAAATGTATTTCGTTACCTAGTTGTTTTGTATTACATATTGTACAAATTCTGTGGGCTCTGTCGACCTTGTTCCGTCTATCATTTTCTATTTCTAGTAGTTCATCGAACGCACTGCTTTGTTTTCGAAATGTCTTTTTTCAGTGCGTTCATCGAACGCACTGCTGTGTTTTCGAAATTACTTTTTTTTTTTTTCGAATTTTACCCTCGATTATTTTCTAAGAAGGCAACTTGCTGCAAACTATCTGTTGCTGTCTGCCATTCAAACTGCGAGACTACTATTTGTTAAATGTAAAATGACGTCATACAGAGTGACCGGAAACGACTTGTGGGCAATGGCTGCGTTTTGGTTTTTGCCATTTATTACCTCTATTTTTCAACTGATTTTGACAGAACTACTTTTGCTAGCTTCTTTTAACTGCTAGCTACATAACTGCATTTTTAAACTGCTAATTTTATTACTTTTGTAGCTGACTTTTTAATTTTTATTTTTTGCGTTTTTATCAACTTTACAATTTTATTTCGATGCACCCGAAAGTTTTAATGGTAGATAGACACTTGTAATGCGATCAAAAATCATTATTCAAATTTTCGAAATGACTTCCGGTTTTGACGTTATTCGCTTTTTAACTTTAACAATTCAACTTCCGGAATTTTGAAGATATTTCAAAAATTCTTTTTGCAATATGCTAGAAATAGTCATGCAAAAAAACGAAGATGAAAAAATCCGGACCGGAAGCAAATGATAAGCCGCCATATTGAAATGTCAAACTTTTGTAAATTTTAAAATTCAAATTCAGGGAATAAAGCGATTTTCGTTATTTTTTCATATCTAATAACTAGAGTCGATTGCGCAATTTTGTTTAGAAGCCGAATTTTTGATTTTGATTTTCTTTTATTTCCATTTTAATTTTCTTGGGCGTCTTCATTAGCCCATAAAGTGCAGAAGAATAGGACGTAAAACTCCATTCATTTCATTTTTCATTTTTCATTTTCTTGGTAATGACCAAAATTTCAAAGGCCCGTATTTCGTGACCTTGACCTTTGGTGACCTTGTGACCATAACACGATTTATTGCCCTAGATGATATCTATTCAATTATATATTCATTTGTGTTGTCCGATGTCTACTTCCGGTTTTATAACCGATTGAAATTTGTGATTTTTATTTTTAAAGAGCTCTGTCACGTGAACTAATTTATAAATAACAAAAATTCATATTGAATCTTATTACAGTTTATCTGCTCTTTGTAATGATATATAAAACCACATATTTCCACTAAAAAAGCGCTTTTTAGTATTTGAAAATTTTGTATTTTCGTCTCTACTAACTGTGCGTAATTTTCTTTAAATTGAAATGGGGGCTCTGGAGATGCTCCGATTCGTGTAATTTTGATGCCTATAGAATGTAATATCGATTGTTGAATTATATTTGGAAACCGATTTTTGAATTTTGATTTTGATATTTACCTGATAGTAATATATAAAAACTTCGAATGGTCGTATATTGTAACCTTGAAATTTGGTGACCTTGTGAGCTGCACAAATGTGATAGCTCTCGAAAAGATCTATCCATTGATATATTATATTTTGATGTACGATGTATACTTTCCGTTTTATCACCATTTGAAAATTGCGAATTTCATCGTTAAAAACTGTTTGTTGAATTATGCGTTTGGGCGATCTACATGACACGAGTTTCAGCGAACCAATTATGCTTTGAAATAAAACGACTTATACTCTGTAAAATAATGTTAGTGTTCTACAGATACTTTGTGGGGCAGTTTTAAAGCGTATATCAAAACTGCTACGCACTGCGTCAGAACCTCGCGAAGCCTGGGGATCTAGTCTATTTTTCTTATGGGTTTTGGGGTTTTTTTTGTAGGTTTTATCTAAAGAAGGATTAGAAGAGGATATCTGGTGAGTCTCAGGTGTCTTGGTTGGAATCTTTTTGAATTTTGATAGTTTGAAGATGAGGTCAGGTTTTAGGTTCGGGTTAGGTAGAGGTGAGGATTGAGTATTGGATAGGTTTTCTATTTTTCTTACAGATTAACAGTTTTTTTTTAGTTCTACCTGGGTTAAACCTAGATAGTACCTGGGTTGAGGTAAGGTTTACAGGTTAAACCTAGGTAGTACCTGGGTTGAGGTAAGGTTTACAGGTTAAACCTAGGTAGTACCTGGGTTGAGGTAAGGTTTACAGGTTAAACCTAGGTAGTACCTGGGTTGAGGTAAGGTTTACAGGTTAAACCTAGGTAGTACCTGAGTTTCATTACGTCAGTTCCTCACTTACGACATTTGCTTGACTTTAGATCGCAGATTATATGCATTAACACTCTTTCTTCTAGGATGGCCACACCAATAGAATACAGCTCTTCAGAAGAAGAAAAGCATGGAGACACTCTTCTAGGATGGCACCTCAAAAAGCCTTCTTCAACTACTGGGTCGCTGACAAACCCTACCTAACGGGTAAGTATATTATATATTAATAACTTATAATAACGTATGTTAAAGTAATTGTTAGTAATCCATATTATAAAACCTTACAATGTTGATTTTCATTTTTTCTTTTATATTTCTATCTTTTCAGCAAACAATGCAACAACCATGCAGTTAATAGCAGACGGATGTACAACGCGATTCTGAAGAAGGACTGGGCTCCTTCGAAAGGATTGACCTTGTCTGAATATTTCATGAATAAGGTAAAAGGCGAATTAACCAAGAGACGAAAAGCGAAACAGGCGGACAAATTACAACAAAGATTTCAAGCATTGACATAGGAATCGCATCACAAATTTACCGGATGATGATAGTGATGACCTATGGCAAGACACCAATTAGCTCCATCACATCAAATTCAAGGATTTATTAATTCAAAATAGTTACGACACTCAAAAAATTGAAGATGAGAGGATTACTTTTTTTTTTTGTCATATATAAGAAATATTTTGAAAACTACCAAAACTGAAGGTAGAGATAATGTCCAGTTTTGGCAAAAAATATTGAGAAAGCCGAATCCTCTCACCTTCAAAACATTCTGGCTCTTGTTAAGATCTCAACTCATGTGTAGAGCGTTGGTTCAGTCTGATGAGGCGCATAAAATCTGATTGGCGTGCATCCCTGAAGTCTAATTCTTTGCGTGATTTGATGCGTATTGCACTTTGTAAAACATCCATCGCTAACTTCGATCCAGAGCCGTCCATTAAACTATGGTATCTGGACAGCAAATCCAGGAGACGATTTGTTAACCAATATGGTTCGAGAACAAATAAATTGGTTGGTGATGACATTGTGACCCAACAGGATTTATACTTATAAGACGTGTTCACCAAACACAGCTTGTCATGCAGAATGCGTGTCCTAATATGAATTGTTGCATAGTAAACCCAACGTAGAGCCATGGACTGCAGATATTATACGGCCATCCCACAATTCATAGTCGGACACGCATTCTGCATGGCAAGTAGTGATTGGTGAACACGTCATTGGTATTAAATTTGTTAGATCAAAATGGATCATGAAATATCAGAAAGAATAAAGTAACGAAATTGATCTAAATTCAACTTAGACTGATGGAAATCTCATCATTATTATATCTAAAATAAGTTTATAGGTCTATACGTAGATTAGCAACCTGGCAACGTCCTTTCCACGTGTCTTCAAACAGCGGTCGTACGAAGATTCTGCACTTCTCTTCCTTTTAATTTATTTTAATGTGAGTGAGCCAACTTTGTTGGCCTCTGTCTAGAAAACGGGAATATAATACAATATATTTTCTGCGCTTCGGAAAGTACATTATGACGGATCCCGAAATATACAATTCTCGTCCATCTTGCTTCCTGTCAGGATGGCTTCTCGAAATAAAACCAATTAGGCCTCCCCGTGTGATCCTCTTAACCATTCTCGTCTTTTTAGGGTAAAATACTTATTAAAAACAAAATACGTACCGCTATTTGAGAGAAGTTTTCAAGTCTGACTCGGCGTCAAGTTTCAAATTGCATGCGTCTGTTTGTTACAGTTGCAGCCGACTCTATTTCAGAATAGTGCGCATGCGTCATTTAGCCATCAACATAATGTTGCCAAATTATTGGTGTTACGTTCACGTAAAATATAATGGAAAACACGAAAATTTTCATGAAATTTTTAAATTAATGCATCGGTTATTTAGGCATACTGACTGTGGGGTATATTGGCTATGATTGTCATACCATACGAAATAGTTTCAGAGATTTGGGGAAATTGGGGTAAAGAAATATATTTTTCTCTGTTTGAGTTGGGCGAATTAAGAGACAAATATTTTTTTTTCTCAAATGAGACCAAATTATAGTGTTCTGTAAAAGGGCTTTAGTCGTAAAGGGAAGTAATCTGTTGTTGATATAAAGAGTTATCGGATAAGTAATACTCATTCGCGCATAGACAGGTAGAAGACGAACATGTTTGAGTTTCTTTTCCTATTTCTATCCGTCCATTTTACTGCACATATGTAGTCAACTAGATCCAGACTAGAATGGACTAAACGTTTCCTTTTGACGTGCGACAAGCTGGGAAACCGAAAGTAACCATTTGATCTCGGCCACCATTAAAACAACTCTGTAATCGGTGGTTCGTATACGCTAGGGTATCAGAAACTTGAAATTCAATTGACTTTTAAAAGTATTTTATTTAATTCAAGCAAAATATATATCAAAGAAATTAACATTATCAAACACTTCTATATCCGATCTAATCGAATTCAATCCTAATGTCATAAGCAAAACAAAACAATGATGAACATGACAATGAAAAATAGAAATCAAATTCAACAATCAAATATGGAAGAGTGGTGGTGAGGTAAGAGAGTCAGTTTCTTTCCCTTGAGAGATAACTATAAGCTCGAAAACCTTTATCTATCCGCATATCACAACCCATGGTTGGATAGGTGGTGGGGTGGGGGAAAGTTGAAAATAATACGTCACTATTAGAAAATAGTTCAAAACTACAAACATGATGGTTCTGGCGAAAGCGACAAATACTATTATATATATAAATACAAATTCTAGTTAACAAAGGCGCTATATATTAGAAGGCAGATATGAGAAAAGAACAGGAAAAATTAAACTTAATAACTCAAATCAAATATTTTCAATTTTTCTCATTTTCAAAAAAATTCAACAGGAAATGCGCCTTCCAAGTGTTTATGAGCTAAACATTGAATGTGTTTCTTCAAACAATTGATTTCGATAAACTTCATCAATGGCTGATAATAAACACTTTACGAGTGTAATCAACATCTGTCAAACATGTCGCCTTCTTGATTGTCTACGAGCTAAAATATTGTTTTCAAGTAAATGTTAAAAGTATATTTATGCTGGGGTTGGTTATTACATTTAAGGTGTTGTTTTTATTACATTTATGTTGGGTTTGTTTGATTGATTTGTTTTATTCAGCAAAGCATTTACTTACTATAGCCTAATTATTACAATTATGGTTAATTATTTGTTACATTTATTGTTATTAAATTTAATCGCATTGCATGGGCTGTGGTGCGTTATTGTCTGCATCTCCACTAGCTTGTATAGGACTGTGTTTTTCATTCTTAAGTTGTGCTCTAAGATTGGCATCATCTTTAATAGTTGTAACAATATCATTTCTTTGCATCTCTTGTAAAACTAAAATAATTCGTGTTAGACTTGGATCACTATTCCCTTCATACCAGATGTCCATCACCTTAAAGAAGCGTGACTCGACATCTAAGGAGCCAAACTGTTCCCATTTAGCGGATAAATTTAATCCCTGGTCACCTAGAAGATAAACAAAAAATCAAATAGTACCCCACCATTCTGGAAAGGAACAATACAAAAACAACAATCTTCTAGAGCTACTTACATTATAAAGAATTTTACTTATTTCGATATACATTTTGTAAAAAATACACAAGTACCTGTGCTCTTGATGGACTGATTCATGTTACTACATATAAGATATACAAATAACATTACTGTTAGGAAGATTGTATAATAATTGTGATATTATGTTATGGATGATGTTCAGGGTCGGGTAGAACAGTTCTAATACAATATAAATAGAAACACTGGTTCTTACCTAAATGGATAAAAAACACATCAGGGTTCTTGAGATCTTTTATCAATATTAAACGGGTGGCTTTAAACCATTTCGGTTTATCTGGATCCTCTGAAACAAATTACCTCACTATGCTCAATTATAGAGAATGGAAATGTATGAGGAAATGTGTGTGGGGAATGAGAAAGTAAGAATATGTTCCTTTTGAATTTCAGATTAACTTTGACAGTGAGCGACATTGTCATTCTAATTGTCGATGGTTCTATTTGTTGGGTTCTAAAGCACAGCGGTTAGGAGTGTTGGTTCTAAACGTCATGACGTCATTTGCTTGGATACGTTGAAAAAGTCGGGCGTGGTTTCTAATCTCGATCGCCCCCAGTGGGCCGGGGTTAAGAATAGGTTCACCGTCCCCCATTGCGTGTCGTAAAAGGCGACTGAATTGGGGCTCCTCGTTTGCCGTGATGTGCGAAACTTGTCGGTTTTGAATGGACTCATGGTGGTTGAGGGTCAATCGGCTTGTCGTGTTGAGCCTATGACTCGGTAGTCAGAACAGATAAAAACACTTTTTGTTATAGTTTCTATCATTATCCTCCAAATCATTTCACCGACTCAGAAGCAGCGGCCCGGGAGAATTGGGTAAAAATAAAATAAAAGTTCGGAATTTTATTTGCTCCTTCCAGAACTTTTTATTCACTGTTTTTATCTGAGTATATCTCTCGATTACCCCTAGGGTGCTTGTGCTGGAGTCCCGCGCCGAGCCTGTGCGGAGGTCGTGGTCCGTGGTGGTCGGGGATCTCGGGAGATGAATCTTCAGATTTTCTACATGGCTACATCAAACCCCATATAAAAAAACATAAACGTAGACTAACCGAGGAGGGATATACTGAATCATCTAGCTCGTCTAGTGATTCTTGGCCTCGGTTTCTTGTCATTATTAGTAGCGATCCTGAGAGGTCTTTGGCATCATTGTCATCATTTGCTATCGCCAAAGGAATTGCTGGTTTGGGGCCAGCGAGCCCAAATCTGTCAAAGAGCTTCGCAAAGGGTCTTTATTGATTGAATGTCATCGAAAAATTCATTCAGAACTTATTCTAAAATCAAGATCTTTTGTTAACATTCCTATAACTGTTTCACCCCATTCTTCTTTGAACTCCTCTAAGGGTGTTGTACGGCATCCTGACCTTAGTGGTTGCTCTTCAGAAGAAATGAAGGATGAACTAAAATATATTTGAGTCACGGACGTTGATCGTATATCTATTCGTCGTGACGGCCCTGTCAGGTGCTAGAGTTGGATCCAATGTGCGCGTTGTGCCAAGTCCGGGCATGACAGCAAGGATTGTAGTGATACTCCTTGCTGTTGCAACTGTAGTGGAAACCATGTCGCTTTTTTCAAGGACTGTCCTAAGTGGAAATTGGAAAAGCGCATTCAAAAAATCAAAAATAGAAACAAAAGTTTCCTATCCCGAAGCGCGGAAGGTTGTAGAAGGGGAAACCCTAGCTACTCCTTCCGGAAAGACTTTTCCTAGTGTCGTTTAGGCATCTAATAGAACTGTAGAATGCCAGACCGACATTACTTGGCTAAAGCGTGTACCAACTCTGTCTGCAGCTATATTACTATCTGCTCCTGAGGCAACTGAATCTACATCATCAGCTACCCAGACTCCCCAGGTTGAGTTCAGTTCAATCACTTAAAGACGTTCAGCCAAAAGGGACTGGTAAACAGTCCAGGGCTAAACGCAGCGAAAGTCTTTCAAATAATGACAAATCTACAAAAAAGCATGGATCCTCTTTCTCCAAGAAGGGAGGAAGGGATTTTTTGAAGTCGGCCATATCTGATAGTATAGATATGGAGGCTTCCGAGGTTGATTCGTATGTTCTCAACCCCCTTTATGCAACCCTCGTACTCCAATATAAATACCCTGACAATGCATTCAAAATATAATATAATGCAATGGAATTGTCGAGGCTTAAGCCATAATCTTAATGAAGTTCAGCTATTAATCCAACAATACAATTCGTTGGCTTTTTGTCTGCAAGAGACATTCCTCAAGTCAACGGATTTACATTTTGCCATTCAAATATTTTGTTTCATACCACCATTATGGAACTGGTGATGACAAGGTCTCGGGTGGTGTTTCTATTATAGAAACGTTGCCCAGTCCGAAGTCACCCTCAGTTCTCCTCTGCAGGTAATTGCCGTGCGAGTAACACTCCACGTGCCTATTACCCTCTGCTCCATCTATTTGCCACCTAACTCAACTCTAAACCCCAGAGACCTGGATGACCTTGTTACTCAGCTTCCATCTCCTTGCATTTTGCTCGGAGATTTCAATGGTCACCATTCTTTTTGGGGTAGTCCTGATGACAACAGCAGAGGAAAATTAATAGCTGACTTCATATATGACAATGATCTTTGTATCTTTAAAGGATTTGTGACATATAACTAAAAATTCTCAGAATTGTCATGTAGATTTGTAGAAAATGATATCAAAAATCATTTAAAATAAAAAAAATCGGGATTTCTGTTATGATATATTTAAAAAACGTATTTTTATTACATTTCCGGTTACTAAAACAAATTAAACTAGAACTGTGAACAGTTCCGAGAGTTGCAAACAACCTCTATGGGTTCAAAAAATATACGCGAAGTTTTATTTTGTAATATTGTTACACCACAGTTTAAAGTTAATTGCATATTAATGAGAAAGTTTTTAAGGTTCCATCATAAAAATATTTAAGGTCAGAATTGTCAATAATATTTATTTTTGTGAATAAAACAAGAAATGTATCTACTATATCAAACATGGATAGATGTTGTTAGGTTAAAATAAAAACTACATAATCAGATATCAACTTGTTCATTGTTGTATAACCCATTTAATATTTAGCAATTGCAATTTCTGTTTACAAAATATTTTTAGGTTGTCGAAATACGTTCATAGATGTAAGCAATTTTAGTTTAAGTATAGGTTGTTAACTATTCTTGTTAATGATTTTTTAATGGTCCGATTGAACGCGGCTCTTGCTCAAAATTGACTTTTCATAATTTGTTATTTGAATACTCATTTGGAGGCACAATTCAAATATTTTCTTTCCCACCCTCCTCTCTCGATTTTGTTTCCGTTAGTATGTATTCGAATGGTTTGAGCAAGGATATTGTTGAAAAAATAATCTGAATCCAATTATTGATTTGTAGTTATTGTATATAGTTAAGTTAAATCCTGTGGTTTAATTACTAGTTCTTATTTTTCTGAATTGCAAATCGTACTGTATTTTTTTTTACATATATTAACATAGATTATCTATTAGAATACGCTTAATTTGAATATAAATAACAAGAAAATGTAAGTTTAAGGGTAGATTAATTGCGTGGCAAATAAAATTTGTCACGCTTTGTTTTCGTTCGGATTATTATTTTTTTTTTTTTTTGGGAAGCTCGCTAGCCCAAACGGAAAAAGATAGACTATTTCTGTTTTCACCAATGGTTTTTATATGGGCTGGAATCAAAAATGAATATCTAACATGAAATTTTCGCTAACCCGAAAGTGGCTAATTGCATAATATGCAAATAAGATTTCAAACTAGCTCGGGCCCTAATAGTCGCATCGGTCTGAAATTTACAGGATATAGATAGATAGGCAGCGCAATTAAAACTACATCATCAAAATTTTTTGATCACTTCCGGTTTGGGCGTGGGGACTTCCGTTTTTTTTTTATCTCATTTCAGGCGACCCTACATCCCGTGTAATTCAAGAATGTAAGCAAAAACAGTACATTAGCTATACAAAATAATTTGCATCCCTCGAGAAGAAAAAAATTCCAATTGCTAATAAAATTTATTTATTTTTTTGTAAAATTTTTGCATACAAATTCAAAAAATATCTCTTTATAAAGCTGTGAATTAGCAAATTATCACATAGCTTGAATTTTCTCTCTATGTTAATTACAACCAAAGTTACAAAATAATGTTTAAATTTGAATATAGAGAGTTTAAATTTCATGTCAAATTGACATCTTACTACCTACTTAAATTTTAGTTTGGAATTTATGTAAATATCCTACCGAAATCTTAGACATGTACAAAAATCTAATAAGGAACTGATAGTAGAAACTTATAGTAGAAAAAATTGCCTATATAGCGGAAAGTTTACGCTTACAATTGTAGGCTGAAAAGTACCGGAATTGAAAGCTAGCAGGTTAGAAGTTTCAAAATGTTCGAAATCCATGGGATAACGCACAGTTGCCACGCTCGGAGCTGTTCACAGTTCTAGTTATTATTATTACCGTATGGTTATTTGTATAGCCTCGTAGCTATAATAAACAGGTATACGAGATATTTTGACATTGTGTGTCGGTATGTTTCTACTGATATAAACATGATCTATAAGTGTACCACCTTCGGTAGTGTAATGCTGGACAAGTTGTTGGAAGCCAAATGTTTTAAAACAATTCTCTATAGACAAATGTCCTTCCAATATGTTTTGATTGAAATATCCCTTGATAATATAATCTGAACCAGATTCTTCTATTTCAACCAGTAACTTTTGTAACATTGGTAGAAACAAATCTAATCTATAAACAGGAGGCCTGTAGATCACGATAACGTTAAGATTTTTTTCTGGGATATTAAAGGCAATATGCTCTATATCTAGAACTCCTAATTTCAAAATAGTATAATTCAGGTTTTCTTTAAGATATAGACCTACTCTGCAATGATCCTTTTGTTTTAAAAATTCAAAATCTTTATTGGTAGAATAGCTATTCTTCGAGGATTATGATGAAAACGAAAACCATTTAACTTTAGTTTTGCCGGTGTTATAGAATTATTTAGCCATGATTCAGTTAAACAAATAATATTTCCTCCTAAAATTTTTGTGTGGTTTCGAAGATCCTTTATGAATATTTAGACCTTGAACATCATGGAGAAATAGCCTTGTGAATTTTCAAAAAACTAAAACGGGTACCAAAAAAATTGTTGTCGATCATAATAGGCAAATGTGTGGATAGCTTAGGTCAAGAACATTCTACTTGAAAAAATTCAGGGTCATTGAAGGTCAAGGTCATTGTATTTGGCCTTTTGAATTTTCAAAAAAATTCAATCGGGCATTAAAAAAATTTAAATTTGAAAATCAAAATTCTGTTCCCAACAAGTTTTAGATAAAGTAACAAGGTTTCGAAAAACATCAAAATCGGACAAAAATCAGCGGACTTTTTGCTGAATGTTACCGTTCTGTGATGACACATAAAGTATCACTTCCGGTTTGGACTTTTTATTCTAAAAGGGTTCTAATTATGCCTGATAGTAGATATGTATAGCTTTTGTACTGATTTCTTACATACACCGGAAGCTGGGTGACCCAACGCGGTTCTAAAAAACCGGAAGTTCTCACGCAAGAACCGGAAGTGGTAGAATTTTTTTATGATGCGGTTTTATTTCTATAGGCGACTTCTCTATATTCTGTAATTTTCAAAGCGATCGGATAATTAGCAACAAGGTTATGCAATTATTCAATAATTATTATGCAATTACTAACTACTGATGCGTAAAAATTTTAGTTTTATATATTCATTTTCTATTCCAGTACGTATCTTATCGTATTTTTCAAACCAAATTTCTATACCATTTTCGAGTTGGGCTAAGGAGCTTCCCGAAAAAAAAAAAAATCAAAACAAAGAGTGGCAAATTTCTAATTTGCCACTCAATAACAGCTATAACGTCATCCTTTGTTGTATTTATCCATTCTCTAGTAGAATGCATGAGTGTTGTTTGAACTACTCACTAACTGTCCACTATTTCATGAAAATTGTTCACTAAATGTCCATTATTTTTTAAAAAAAAAAAGTGTCCATTATTTTTTTTTTTTTAAAAAGTGTCTATTATTTTTAGTTGTTTGGACCTTCTATCTTTTCACTGACAAAGCAATTCAATTATATATTTAGTTTTATTTTACAACCTTCCCATTTGATAAAGTAAAATACAGCGTGTTGATATCTGTCCTTATTTTCATCTTCTAATTTTGCTCTTACTTTGATATCATCAGATGAATTATCAGAAGAAAGGTCTCTCTGTATTTGAAAATACTTGGGATGTATTTCTAAAGGTGGATTGAATTATAAATATATCGTTTTCACTTGATGAATACATTGTGTGTAGAAGACACCTGCAGAGTATGTTTGCCACAGTCTAAATAACAATCTGAACCCACATAACTATTAATCAATCAATGAGTTGTGTTGATTACAATTAGTTTAACTTTGTAGGGCCATTATTTATGTAAGATAGAGTCCTCAAACTGTGTATTATGTTAGAGAGAGAACAGTGTTCGGGGACCCCTCACACTGTCCATTCTCTGGCTTAATAGACAGTTTTCGTACTCTATCCCTTACATAATACTCGCTAAGGCTCTGACGTCACCGAGTGACGTATAACCCAGAACAACCTTGTTAGCCTTAACGTGCCGAAACGAGCGATGAAAATACGTCCTTTTACAAGTGGGTCGAGTGTATAAATTCGAGAATTCGGATGATTTAGCCATTAGACGAGGGTTTTTGTTTTGAAGCGCTCGATCATGATAAACCACCGTATTTATACGAACCAGGTGCGTCCGATGACGACAAAGAAGATGGTGCTAGGCCCGATAATCGGCCAGACACAGAATGTTTAGGCTGAGTTAGATCGAATCGATGACTGGTAAGATTCACCGTTAGCCTATTTGGAATGGTTGCCACGGTTTCAATCAATCTATAAATTAATTAATTCGCCCGTGAGACAAATTTATTTTTAAATTAATTCAGTATTCAGAAATTCAAAATGAAAACACTGAACTACCGTAATATTATGACCGAGTGTGAAACCAATTTAAATTACGGTTTTCTCAATCAAAATAAAAGATTGTCATGAATTTCGACATAGATCTAAATGATTTCGGATATTTCTTACAAATTTATTATTTATTAAATTTATCAATTAACTTGATTCTGCTGTTACTACTGCACTGTATACAATTACCGATCGAGCCGTGAATATCGCCAAAACATTATAATTAGCTAGAGGTCGTCATGGCAGGAGTACGTGTCAAGGATCAACAGATAGTCGTACGTCTTCCAAATCAGTCTGGAATAGGATTCGTAGGATCAAGGGTAAAGCTGATACAATATCTGTGAACTATCTAGAAGTAGATGGTTCAACGCTCACCACACTTCCAGATTTTGCTAATTATTTAGATCGTAATATTTCGTACGATTCATCCTCAAACTTTTCCTCAGATGCTTTCCAGAGAGTCCGTCTCCGGGAAGAGCGGAAAAGGTTAAATTTTACATCTAAAAATGAGGAATATTACAATGGAAAAATTTACTTTATCTGAGTTGAAGTATTCTTTGAAAAAGGCCCATGATACAGCTACTGGACCTGATGATATCTATTATCAGATCCTTACACATCTTCCTTACCCAACATTAAAAAAAACTTTTACTTATATTTAACCAGATTTGGGATAACGGCGTCTTTCCTCCTCCTTGGAGAATTGCTACCATAATTCCCATCCCTTAACCTGCACCCAATAATCGGAGGTATTTACAAGCTCTCGGGACCGAAAAGGGACATCATTCTTTGTTGGCTACCCAGTCACATGGATATGCGGGGGAATGACCGGGCAGATGCGGGGGGGGGGGGGGCTAAGGCTGCTTTGTCACTGCCGGTCTCTCCCTTTTCCTTGCCTTACACCGACTTTTAAGTCATGCTATCAAGCCTCTCTTGGGGGATTGGCCATCCTCCTATTGTGCCAACAGGAGAAATGAAGTTGTTTTGTGTCGCTCTCCTCTTGCTCATACACACCTTACTAACTGTCACCTGCTCAAGCGAGAGCCTCAACCAAAAAACAATAGATAATGTAAATATTGGAAAATGAACGCCAGTTTGCGTAACTAGTTCATTGAAGGTAGTTATAGTAGAAATGTAAATATTCATAATTCCAGTACACCCAACTGTAAATGGATACGGATAATCAGGGAAAGATCAATACCAAGAGCTTTGGCCAAGGACCAGCTGGTAGAAAGAATCTCTGTCATGAGAGACTTGTTAACCATAGTTGTGAAATTGAGTAGTGGGGTGTTTCTGCTCAAGGGGGGTTTTGGTCCTTAATTGTGAGAATATATTGGAAGCAAGGAATAGGTAAACCTGGCAATGGCTTGTATAGAACACTTACCTACAATATTATTTTCATACATATTAAGATGTTCGTTGAGAATTCTATCTTCCTCGATAATTTTGACTATATCATATCTATTTATGGCTTTTAAAGCCGATACAATTTGGTGTTGCTTTGAATGACCAGAACCTGCGTTCCACAAATCCATGAATTTATAGAATCGCGAGTCTATTGATGGGATATTTGTAGTTAATTGATCCCATTTAGCAGTTGCGTTAAATTTAGAGGTGCCTAGAAGAAAAAACAACAACTATTCAATGACTTTAACAATTGCGGGAATGATAAATTTTGACAGTATTTTGAGATTGGACGCATTTCATATTAAAGTGTACAAAAAAGAAAGACAACTAGAGACAAATATGGCACAGAGTGGAACTTTGCTAATTTGGCGAATGGCAACAAACAGGTTGAAACATCTAATTTTCTGGGATAAACTGGCCAAAATATTGAGACATCTGTGCGCGAGGTCTTTCTTTGAAAAAAATTATTTCCTACCGTATAAAGAGTAAACTGAAATTCAACTGAAATGTGTCAAGCCCAACTAATTGTTTTAAATTACCTTCAAAATGTATATTCACGGTACAAATTTGAAGCTTGTACATCTAATAGATCACGAGATATAGATACAGTCACTTCAAAAAGGCGAAAATATTGTAAAATGTAATTTTATCCTAAATTTTCAAAAAATGCAATTTTCATTTTCAAGTCTTGTGTTATACATCGTTGGATAGAGGACAAAGATCACCTTAAGAATCCGAAATAAAATAACGCCCTAAATTAATTAGGTCAAGCTCTAGAGCAGTCCAAAGTTGTGAATTTTGCTGTTTTCGGGTCGCTATAAAACCGGAAGTAGACGTCAGAGTTTAAAGGTCAAAGTATCAATTGGTAGCCAGGGTCAATAACCTTTGACCTTGTATCGGCCAAGATCGCCAAAGGTCATAAGAAATAAGCCTTTAAAATTCGAAAAAAAATTAAACTGGAAGTTGCAAAACTAGTGCAAAATACGGCAAAAAAAAATGTGCTATGAATTGCGAATTTTTTTAACTGCTATCTGATTGGAAAATATTTCAAGTTTCCAAAAATTCAAACCTGCACAAAATTGATAAAAGATTTTCTGCTTTTTTGTCATGTTGCAATGCAGCACTTCCGGTTTTGCAAAATGTTTCATTTTAGATTTATTCAACACCTCGCCACTACAGAAGGTCTAGATAAATTGAGACAATGCTGTAACTATTGCAGCCAAGGCACAGTGAGGTGTGTAAAAATCGGAAAAGAAAGAGCCACATGTGGCACAGAGTGGGACTTTGCTAATGTCGCAAATTGCAACAAACAGGCCGAAACGTCTGATTTTCTCGGATCAAAGTAATGAGGTATCTGTGTGCAAGGTACTTTTTTGAAAAACGTTATCGCCTACAGACATAATTCGCTGACCCATATAAATTGGAATTTTACCCGAATGTGCCACGCCCATCTCTTTTTTTTTTGTCGTGTTTTCGGGCAGCTATAAAACAGGTAGCAGACGTCGGAGGCCAAAGTATTAACTGATAGCCAAGGTCAATGACCATTGACCTACTAAAGGCCAATGTTACCAAAGGTCAAGATCACTAGATGTAAGCCTTCAAACTTTGAAAAAAATCAACAGGAAGTTGCAAAAAAAAATCGGAATTCAAAAATCGGCGTCAAGAGTTTTTTGCGCGATCGCAAGAACTTACCAAAAAAGCAAACACCACACAAATCGGAGTTTACTCTGAAGCCCCATTTTGAGTTTTACAAAATGTAACATCTCAATATATCGACCAAAGTATTACTGCCGGTCTGAAAATCTGACTAAAATTATGCCTTCTAGAGCTGAAAAAATGTTGCACTGTGGTACTTCCGGCTTTGCAAAAAATGTTCCAATTTTATTCATTAACAACGTAGCCACAATAAACGTCTACACATGTAGAAATGTTGCTATTGTTGCACATATCTAAGGTGTGTGCCCTGTGGAAAATCGAAAAAAAAAAAAAAATGGGACTTTGCTGAAGTCCAACAAATAGAGCAACTAGTGGCAGAGTAGAACTTTGCTTATGTTGCAATTTGCAAAAAAATCTTAAAAAATATATCTTCTAACCTAATAAGGTATAAGGTCACGTGCAAATGCAGTCAAACGTTGGACAAAATTTTTTTGTGTGAAACCGCAAGTAAACGTCGGACCTGACATAAGGTATTACCTTACTGTGTATTGGATGTAAAACGAATATGTTCTGTGCAACCAGAGGTGAGGTTATCCGCTGTTTTGCCCGGATTTCATTTATTGTAATTCTTAGAAAAATGATAGCATTTGAAAAACTGTTTCTTGTCGAAATTAATTGAGATATACGGTTTGCCGAAGAGATTTGTAACTAATATGGTTTGGACAACCTGCATTGTGAAATAATATTCATTTGTATTTTTTTGTTCATCTCTTTCGTTATTTGAAATAATTACCACGAAGTCATAAATCATAAATGTACCTAAGATTGTATACACCGTCCCAGTTTTCCTCCACCCCCTTCTCACGTGCAACACACACATGAATTACCATCAAGCACACAAACAATACAAAAAATAACAACATTATATATAGAGAGCAAATTGTTTTTTTATAAGGTAATACTTCTGATGTTAAATATGATTCTATCAGGTTTTAAATTCTGGAACTAATAACATTAGTTAAGGAGAAAAATATAAATATAAACTTTAGTTCTTACCTAAATGGGCAACAAATACATCAATCTGCTTGAGATTGTCGATTAATATTTTGCAAATGCCTTGGAGCCACGTATACGATTGATCGCCCTCTCCTGAAAATATATATTCTCAGTATGCTAATCGGTGAAAATGTGAAAATGCTTTGTTTTTGCTCGTATAAAATTATATAATGTATATTGGTAAAGGAAATTCATTGAAACAAACACCTAATAATGTCGTAGTAATTGAATCATTAGGCTCAATCTTCGTTAGTTTCCGTGAATTGATAATAAACTCCGTCAAGGCTGACATCTGGCCCTATTGGTCAAGAACAAAATAAAAAATAAATAAAAATATTTATAGTACCGAAACAGACAATGACAGACACTGTTAGTAGGATTCTATATCTTACAAATTGTAACGTGGAGAATACCCGAATGTTGAATCTCTAGATTAGTCAATTTTTGAGCAGAAATAATAGACATACAAGTCAATCGTATTTATTAATTGTTCAGCTTTTGTATTCAGACATATATATTTTTCTTTTTATCCGGTCTAATAAATGGCATTTTACTTTTCACAAATCTTGTTTAAGCATATTATTTTATATATAAATTTATAGATGTATATGTACATATTATAATTCTGTTTGAATTTTATCTCTACCTTAATTAGAAGTCGCACAATAGTCAGTACCAGTATATAAAATCACCTATATTCAATTGCGTACCTCGGAAAGTTAAATGTGGACAACATAAATAAAGGCATAATTAGAAATTTGATTTCAAACACATAACAATGAAATCAAGCTAGATCATGTATGTGATATAATACTTTAAACTTCAAGCAAAAAGCAAAAGATTGAATATTTTCGCAGTTTGCCTTTTTACTAACAGCGGCTGAGAGAACACAAATTAATGTAAGAAATGGCCCCAAAGCTTGTTGAAGCCAAGCATAGTGTTGTACTCAGCTCTAGTTTTCTTTGATATGTTTGAAAGGCTTTTGTAAATTTCCGTAAGGCGTCGAATTGATTCAATACATAGGGAAATCTTTATTGAGGTGACTAAATGATTCATCGTTTCTTTCATAATACAAGGAAATATTTGCTGACGAGTTGCTGTTCTTTTCGGAATTATTATTTATAATAGAACGGGAAAAACATTAACGCGTAGCAGGTATTTTAGTTTTGGACGAAGATCTGCTTATTCATCCCAACCATGTTGAATTGAATACTCGGCCATAAAAGACTGACATCTTACCCAGTAAATGGGCCAGATTGATTTTGATCTGCCAGAATGAACCATAGTTTTTCGATAGTGACCATTTAATGCAATCAGTGCCTTTGATTCACATAAGAGTTGAGTTGAGTTGAGAGTTTAGTTAAATGCGAATTAATGTAATAACAGTAAGCCAACTTCACATTTACTGAGATAATGCGGATAAAAACAAGGGGGCATTGGTAACAAAAAATGGCCCTGATACGAGTCTGTATGACAGTGTTTACAACCAGAAAATAGTCAAACACTAACATTTTGGTCGAAAACAGAAATTATTGTCTCCTATTGTGTAAGTTGTATTTGGATCTGAAGAAAAGTAGAGCGAGTAGATATGAATCAGGGGAATATATAATCTATATTTCCCATTCGAGCCGATTTCGTTGGTTTTTCGGTTGATATTTGTACATTAATATAAATTCGATGACCGTTGTTATAAAGACTTTTGTGTTTTCTGATATCAATGAACTTTATATAGAATCCCCCTGAAACAAGATAAAAACATATTTAGTATTACTATACCTGTATTCTCCATGGATTGGATACTTTCAAACTTGTGTCTTGTCATTTACTTCAGTATTGTCTGTAGATGTCCGAACTTATTGAATATCAAAGATATCGTTGTTTAAAGAAGTAACGCCTACTTTTGGTTATAATATAGTATATATTTATATCTATTTATAAGCATTGCTTAATCATTGTAATAAAATCTATAGATTAAACAGATTTAAACAAACAGTTATATGTTTGATCAAATTTCGGGGAGCCGCGGTGACTCAGTGAGTTAGATAATTGTTCAATCAATGTCGAGATGACCTTTGTTTTTTTTTTTAAGCTGATGTCATTGATGAAAAAGCGTCTAGTCCTAGGATGTGACAATAAACCGAGGCATGTTAAAGATCCCTCGACAGTTTGCAATCGCAAAATGAGTGGACTAATGCCGCTGTCGTGACGAAATTTCCATCATTTTACACTGCATGGCGTTGCCGGTCTTCATAAGCCCATAAGGTGCAGAAGAGTAGGACGTAAAACTCAAATCATTTAATTTTTATTTCATGAAATTCCGCCAAGGATGTTTCTGATAGAATCTTAACGAGATATAACAAGTGATTGCCTAGCTAGATACGCCCACTTTAAAGTATATTTTTTGTTTTAACACAGGTTGAAACATTTTTTGTCGAAGTGAACCACAATTTCGGCACAGTCCAAGATCTCATCAATATCCATGATCACACTAAATTTAAATCAAATTCCAAATAAATCGAGGTTTGGTGGATTCGAGGTATGTAAATACGTTTAAAACCCCCGCACCCGCGAAGGTTGGAAAACCCCAAAGTTTTTGGTGCCTAGTTTTTTTTTTTACTCTCCCCCAGGCCATACCTGTCCATATAGCTATCAGGGGCTGGGAATAGAGTTTCGGCTAAATGCGTGTGTGATATTCTCCGTGTTTTGTGCCAGTTCATTGTTTTATTTTCATGAGTATTAAATTTCTATATTGTTGGGTGCCTAAGTTGGACGCTTATTTGCTTACCTCAGGGTCCAGTTCTGGCAAAGGTCCAACTTTCGGATTTTTCAGCTCGGTTTCCCTGTGTCAGGTTTCAGGTACTGACATGGGGAATTTGTTGTCGTTCGAATGGGACATTAAACCTAGACCCTGTTCAAAATCGCTAAAAGGGGTAGGGTGGTGCCTAGGGCCCTGACAGAATTTCACACATTGTACACTGCATACCCGTCTTCATTAGCCCATAAGGTGCAAAAGGGAAACCGTAAAACGCCATTCATTTGGATATATTGTTGATTTTTTTATATAAAGTTGTTAAAACACTTAATATGTTTGCGTTAATTACGGTTCCTGTGTGTTCTTTGTAATAGAACATCATCGCAAAATTTGGTAAATTTAATTCTATGGGTGTTACCCTAGTTCGATGGTTTGTAAGAAAATTCCTTTCCCCTGCCTCATCTGCCTTTATTGAGTGACCCACTTCATAAAAACGCCATTGAGTCATTTTCATGTTGCCACCAGTTGTTTCTATAATTTAATTAACACTAGACCTTGTATTTGTTCCTCTACTGTAAATGTGATATTGTTTAGCAACCTAACGTGGTTCTAGTAGGCAAGGTTTGCTATCATTTTAAAAAGCTCCAATGTTTTAGCATTGTTCATAATACATCTTATATCTTTTACGATCAGTTCTCTCCCTTGCACTGTTACAATTTGACAAAATCATTTTTCTGTTAGTTACCTCCCTTGAATCTTTCTAATACTTTTTTTTTTATTCCAGTCGCTGTTTCTTTGATATATGTATGTCGAGCAGTAATGCCGAGTGTTGACTCAAACACCTGATACCTCTTTTCATTATGAAATACTTACATTATTGTTATGGTACTGATCCAGAGTATTCTAGAACTTTAGAGATTATCTTTCCAGAAGTTACTAAAGGCTTCTCAACTAATATTATGATGCAATATGACCTGTTAAAACAGGGTGCAACAATGTATCACTTCTGGATTGTTAATGTGGCTTCATGATTGTTCTAGAAATATAGGTTTTTATATAAATAGGCTAGTAGCTAAGGCCTAGGGGGGGGGGGGATTCAATTAAAGTGCTTACTTACTGTATGTATGATTTGTGTATTATACCTTGTGCTTAATACATTGTGCTTTTATTTGGATTATTGTTGCTTCTTTGTGCATTCATTATTGGATTAAATAAACCTACAGTTATTTTTTGATCTGTGTGTCTCTATTTTACGAGTTTCGAGAAAGAAATACAACAATTATTATGATTGATATACTTTGTAACAGAATCTATACTAAACTCTCATTATGTATTTAGAGTTGATCTAAAACATATAACTGTAGAGTTATGTCCACTAAATTGTGAATGTTAAACTCATATACTCGTCAAGGCAGAAGTGATTAATTGACACTCATACCTAGGTCTGACTAGAACCATATGCAGTCGTTTAAATATTAAAAATATAACAATAGGACCCAACTCTCAAAGCACATTTGGCAAATAGTTTAAACAATATTTTATTCATTGTACATAATATATTTACAAATATATATAATTAGGGTTTCGGAAACAAGTCGAGGCTTATGCTAATTCGTCACCAATTAGAATTTACAAAACAAAAATTAAGGAATCTATAAATAGATAATAATAAAATAGTTTAACATGCTGAATTTAATCATGTTTATACTAATATTTAACATAAAATGTGCAAATGTGCATAGTGTGTCCACACCAGACAGGGATGGTCATCACCAAGAATTCTGTACGTCAACAAGCACAAGCGAAATTACAGACTTGGACAGCCGGACTATTATAACTATTACAGGATCAAACAACTGTGGTAAGTATTTAAGATCAACAACTAGGGTAAAATATATATATATATATAGGGTGGTGAATGGTTCAGTGGTTGGCGAGTTGGACTGTCGTCTGCTAGGCGACTAGGTGCCGTGGGTTCGAATCCCGATCGGTGCGAGGAAATAGAAATTAGGTCTGATTCCTAGGCCCGTGCTTTCCCGGAACTACGAGATAGTAGTTCCCCCCCCCCTCTCTAACCAAATTAATATACAAATATTACTGCATTAATGTCGCCTTATCTTAATACCTAACACTAATAAAACATCACGATGTAACTGAATAGCTTTCGTTTATTAATAAGCACACGTTTTAAAATATAGAAATGAGATAAACGCATGCTGATATCAGTCAGTTGTCTGAATAAATCAAAGCGTAATATTCCGAGCAACAACATGTTTTAGATTCTGTCTGAATATTTCTAGTTCTTCGTATGAATTGTTCATCAACTTCTATCTATGTTAGGATAATATGTTGTTTGTTTTTCAGGTTTCAATTTTGAGCTCTGATCGTCAGTAGTATACTTGGTTTTATTTATTTCGGCCGCTAATACGTCATGATTTCATATACCTACGAGATTGACTAGTAAGACGTTTGCTTACTATTGTGGAGGTTCGATTGACCTAATTGCAATACGTACCCTCGAATTGGTTGACCTATTTGCAATAGGTCAGTAAAGCAAGTCGGGTGGAATGAAATTCAAATTGTATCTAGGCATAAGAATGGTTTTTAGACTGTGCAACATCCGAAAAAGATAGCCTTTTTTTTTTTTTGGATGAACTTAAAGTAGATTCTAACACAATTATTTGATTTCTGTAGGTTGGTTTCGTGATGATAAAACATTTTTTCAATATATTGTTGTTATACCATGTCATGTACATAATCAATCTTATTAATCTGTCGAGACGATCAAAATTTCGTAATGTTCTGCTCGTCTATAGAGCTTATATTTTTTATAACGTCCTTTTTATCATAATGCGTATTGGATCTTGGCGTTAGATTGGACCAAGAAACTGAAGCACAATCAACAAAAGAAGGTTTCATTACGGAGCCGCAATATCAAGACGTTAACCGAGAAATATTTGTAGTGTCCAAGATGTATTTTGTCTTGACCGGGGTCACCTTTTAATTTTGAATTTAAAAGGTGTCAAACGTCTTATCTTGTTCGACATACTAAGCTTTATTTACTGTTATATACCAAGATAACAATCTTAATAGATATACGTACAAACAAACATCTGTTTACATTAAGATCCCTGGCCGAAATTAGGTAAGACGTGAATAGTGTCGTATATATCCGTTTAGTGCATTCTCTGTGGTCGTCTAAAATCTAGACGAATTTGGTGGTGTTAATGTTCCAGTAGAAGATTGCTTGTGATACTCGCTCAGTGTAGAAATGTCTGGACGACAATATGATCGTGTATCAATGATGTTTTCGCGTTGGAATTAATTAGACTCTCCTTATTTCGTCGGTATTGGATTGTTCACCATCGATGCTTCTCCAACAAACAGACTCTAGTATCGTGGCTTCATTACATCTTTATATTTCAAGACAAGCGGACTAAAACATTAAATAATTTATCTTATTCATTAATATCCGAAATAGTGCCTCTGTTCTTCAACTCTCTCGAGTCACAAGGATAATAGTGTAAACCAGAAAAAAAGTGGTTGGTTCAGATTCAGGTATCATAAAATTATTCAAATAGACGTGATCTTCCAGTCACAAGACACCGTTTAATCAATCATTCATTATCGGATTATTTTATCCGAATGGTGGTCTACAAAAGCATATGTAGAAACATTAAGCATTAGCCTAAAATACTAGGACTTGGGTGAAATATAACAATATTTCTCTCGGAGACTTCAGAAAAGTTTTGCTTTAGTTGATATAGGTCTTTGCTACGATCACCATTTTAAGTAAACATCCGAAAAAGGCAATTTGAACAATATCTGCTGAAGTTCATGCCTAATTTACATTCATGATTTCATCTGAACACTTGAAACAAAATTTCGATTCACCGGGTATCGGTTTTCTTCCATGATCAACATTTCATGTGAACGCCCGAAACAAGACACTGGGACATAAGATAAAATATAATTAAAGGGAGATAAGTCAGCTGATTACAGACAGTTCAATTATCCTAATTAACACTAAGTAATTAGTTATAGTAAAAGGTGCTAGTTTAAATATTAGAGGTGAGGCATTACAGATATTAAGATAACTGTTAACCTTTCAGTCATATATTGAAATATTCTCAGACAATTCAAATTGCTCGAATATTGGATATTTTGTGATTTTCTGAAACTTATAGGTTTCATTTTCATCAAATATGTGAAAATCAAGTACATGGAAAAGTGAAGTCGGAAACTACTTAAAGTCAACATCATAGAGGCAACAACTAATTCTAGATTTTAAAAGGAGCAATAGGTTAACGGAAAATTAATATAAACATTCAATCCAGAGGATCAAACGTGCTTCAGATTTTAAAAGGAGCAATAGTTTAGCGGAAAAGAAACAATTATACCGTCAAGGTTTAGGCGTGTTCCAGATTTCTGAGAGCGGCAAGTTTGAAAAGTAACCTTATAATCCAAGAGAATTTAGCGTGTTTCACAACAACTCCCGTGTTTTTCGGATTTAAACTGAGAAAAAAATAACCCAGTAACCCAAAGAATCTGGCGTGTTCCACGATATTAAGGAGAAGGAAGCCGGATTTGTAACTCATTAATTCAAATTCTAGAGACTCTCGTGTTTTTCGGATTTAAACAGAGTGAGGCTGGAAATCGTACCTAGTATTTCAAAGTGCCTGCTTAAAAAAATATAGATGGAGAAGACACCAGGCCTAGATCATTGGGGTGATATTACTGTAGTGGTTATTTATTTTATAATGGTTCTAGCTGTTGGATTATGGGTACGTGTTTGAGTTTTCTCTATATAAAATATGATCCTGTCGGCATCAATCAGTAAAATGGGATGCGACGAATCATTTTTGATTTTTTTTTATATTTAAGGTACTTATAATATAATAAACTATTGTGTTATGTTGCCATCTATTGTGTTATGGCAACATTCGTGCACCTTTCATATACCACAATCTTAACATATCTATTTTTCATGACATTTTTTAGGTTGGATATATCTAACCTGTTTTTTTTCTGATAAAAAATTAAAAACTGGCCTTTATTTTCTATTATTTCAGTCGTTATGTCGACCGAACAGAGGCAGCGTCAAAAGTTACTTTCTGGCAGGACGGGACATGAAATGGTTTCCGGTAAGTATCCTATATTGGCAAAAACCACCAGAAAACAGTGACTGGTGCAGATTGTAATCAATTTTCCCATTGTTAATTGGACGACTAGGTTAATATCCCGTAGCAAGAAAACCACTAGAAAACAGTGACTGGTGCAGATTGCAATAAATTTTCCCATTGTTAATTGGACGACTAGGTTAATATCCCGTAGCAAGAAAACCACTAGAAAACAGTGACTGGTGCAGATTGTTAGCTATTTTCTCCATTACTTAAATAATCTTTTCAATTTTAATTTTAAAGGGATAAAAAGTCTTAGAATGAACATACAATTTGCCATAAATAACATTAAAAAATAAACACATATATAATATAAAAAAATTATCCAAAAACATTCATTTGATTATTGAAAAACGCTTAATAAATTGATAAAGCGTTTGAGCTTTACAAATTTTATGGGATTCTGTTACTTTATGACACCAGATAAGTTCACTGATGAATATATACTCACATTGACCTTTCTTGAAACTTATATTTATGTTCATGTTAAGACGCAGTATCTCTTTAAGTTAATTTGAAAGTTGTGACATTATGTAAACCTACAACATAAGCATATAGATTAAACGTGAATCACAAACCATTTTCTTTGAAGTAACTCCATATTATTAGCATAGGATTATTGAAAAACTAAACTAAAGGTAAGGATAATACATCAAATCAGCTTATCATCAAATTCAAGCCTAATGAAGGTCTCGTCAACAAACACATTTATTTCATATTTCATCAAAATAAGATAAATACCGTTTAAATGTTCTATACAGATCATTTTTTACATCCTGTAATAGTAAAGAGTTATGACTAAAAAAAGT
Source organism: Nipponacmea schrenckii (assembly GCA_030562195.1). Taxonomy (NCBI): domain Eukaryota; kingdom Metazoa; phylum Mollusca; class Gastropoda; family Lottiidae; genus Nipponacmea; species Nipponacmea schrenckii. The sequence continues at coordinate 6,935,165 of JAUJPP010000011.1, forward strand.
ATATGTCGAACCAAGATATCGTCAATGAACTAAATGTATGGATACAAGAACTATTTTCATAATCAAAAATCAGTGGCCTAGAAGTTCAAGGTTTCGCGACAGGATTGTTCGGGCGAAAAAATAGCGTATAGTTCTGAAATGTTTCAAGTGTTAGGGTAGGGCTTTAAAATCAGTATCACTTTCAGCTTCATCTGCTGTAGATTCTGAATGAAAATCACGGCTACTTTCAGGTTATTCCTCGTCTACACATTCGGGCTCCTCGGGCTTAGTTTCAGGGTGAGAAGTAGAATGATAATGAGAATCAGGTTATTGTTATTGTTGTTTTGCTTCAAGAGCACCACACTAGAGAGCAATTGCATCGAAATAGAAGAGGTGGATCAACGAGAAATAAGACTGGTACCTTATTAACTCGCCCTTGTAGAACAAATTCATTGCTTTGCTCAAGCTCAGACTGATAATTCGTGTTTGTATGTGTCTTTCATACACTGCTTTTAATGATACATTCTCAATATTAACTTGTCTATATTGTGGATACATGGATGCATTACGATGAGTTCTAATCGATCAAGAATCGATTCGAAGAGGAGAAAAAGTCAATTTGATCCATGTATCTAAATAAACATTTTAACAACCTAAACCTAAAACCTCTACAACAACCGAATAATGACTTGAGCTAGCAGTGATTTCTAATTTAACAAATATTCGACATAACGACACACATCGTCTAGTTGGGGTCATCTAATACACGAATATCTAACCACAATTCACATATTGTACAATTCTAAAAATCGGACATGGTGCAGTTTTGGACGTAATGAAACGTAAGAATTGTTCCTATACACAGAAAGGTTCATTGGCACTAGCGTCAGTAAGATTAGAATTGGGGTCCAGAACAAATCGGAAAGGACTTTGGGGATAACATTTACCACACAGTCCGGAACACCCAATTTTGATTATATGGTCGCTTTCTCTATTAATGAACCTTACTTCTGCATTCGTACCGCCAGCTAGCCAAATTGTGGTGTTAGCAAGCATTAGACCAGTATCTCGGGTATCAATTTGTATAAACCCATGTTCTAAATAATCACAGCTAGGATTGTTCGAGGTACAGTCGTATACTGTGGCATATTGCTGTATTCCGACCAAATCTGTTGTGAAGGTCCTATCATCTTGAAGTATGCTCATATCGACTATATTTATTCTGACCTTGTGAAATGTAGCTCCCCCAAGTCGTGATTCAGAGGAGAACCTGGTTATACAGTCTGTGCCATTGATTTCCACTTTCAAATTCGTGCTCTTAACAAAGTTTTTGTGGACTAGGGTAACATATGTCGTTGGTGTTGCAGTGTGGAGATCGTTACAATAAACCTTGACACGTTCAGAGTGGTTATAGACACTTGGGTAGATCCAGTATTCTCCATCCGGGAGATTAGGATCACATCTCTGAACATCATAACAAGATTCGAGTTTTCTACACTGATCACTTCCTACCCATCTTCCATTGCTATCACATGTATAGTTCAGAGTCTTTTTCAAAACACCAGGCCCACCACAAGAATATATAGCATTATATCCGGTTACAGTTCCATAATATTCGACACTGGTTGAATCCGCGATACCCTGTGGAACGTTACAGTCATATATAATACACACAGCCACCGCGCTCAACCCTTCTCCTTTTACAACACATTTTTGATTCTCTAAACAAGTCATATATCGACAAGGATCGCCTATAAGATTTATCCAAGAATTTTTCTCGGCGTATAGAAATCCCGGAGAGCTTATCAAAGGGGCGATAGCTGAAGTTACGTTCCGGTTTAATTCACATTGTCCAGTTTGCAGGTTGAAATTAAAGGCGACACAGTTAGTTTGATAACCACATTCTTTACCACAGTTCATTAACGTAGTGGATGGGATATTTTCAATCAAAAAGCCTTCAAGCTTTTCACCTTGCACCGTGGATTGTAGAAGGTTGGGTTCTGTACAGTGATAAACATTGTTTGTACCAGTGATGTAAAGGAACAACATGGAGCAAACTGTTAGAAATCTGCACAATTTCCTGGCCATGTTGTCTTGATATCTTTGTAGGGAATATATTTATCAAATACAGCAGTAGCAGGAAAGTGAAAGATCCAAGGTGTATTTTTCAAACTTTGAGATACAATCCCTATATTTCCACTGTCATCTATTCTGCAGAATATCACGTATATCGGTGTGTTTTCTTTTGATTTGATATCTTACTCGGTTTGTCTATACAAATGCTCTGGTCTTGCGGTTTATATTTTTTATTATTAGCTCTTAACATAAACCTAGATTAAAATAAAAAATAATTAAAATAATTGTCAGATATTTGGTCTATAAGATATTCAATTAATAAAAATTCCTCGCTTTAAAAACACGATATCAAAATACCAGTAAGAAACTTTATATAGTTCATTATAAAAATATGACGATATTGTTTTCCAGTATACAGAATGTGCATAGGACGTAAAACTCCATTCATTACATTTTTCAAGAATACTGCAGGACAACTTCTGTATTTTTTCTATATGATTCTGCCTCTGGTAAAGATTTAAATAAAAATAATAAAGACATTACAAACCGCTAAGAATACCAAAATTTCCATATTTCTTATCAAAATAATGTATACTGAAATTCATAAAATAATCTCTACTAGTGACCTAGGCCAGTGCTTCTACAGGAAAGTATCTCTTATACCAACCTAAACTGCAAGGTTCCCTTTTGAAACACTCTTAAAAGCATAATAATTTCATAATAAGCCACGTTCAATTCACAGCATTTTATACTAATGCTTAATCAATACTTTATACTTTTATAAAACTGACTTACAATTTTTTTGAAGCGCATGTCTTGGAGATTAGACATACAATTTTGAATGTATATATTTAAAACAACTCACCCCAGAATGAAAATTATCGATATTGTAATAATTCAATATATACCTGCATGTCTTCAAACCATTGGTATATTATTGATAATGAAAATTTAATTCAGAATTGAGGAAATTCGATTCCAAGCTATCAAGATAAATACCATTATTAATTTAACACTTTCATTAAAGTTGTTCAATTGTTAATATCCACAAGCAATAAGTATATCATTGACTGAATAACAATTGATTGAATAAAATGACGTTTTAAGTCGTACGTACTGAAATTTTAAACTCGAAGTCATCAAAATCAATATATTTTTTTAAAAGTCGTTCAATAAAAAGAAGCGTTTATTTACACCCAGCCCATACGTCTATTATTGATCATAAAACATTTAGTTAAAAAGAAGAAAATTAAAGATCACAAACATTGAAATGACAAAAAAAAACTGTTGATACCAATAACAGACACATTTAATGATTTTAACTAAGTTAAACAAACGAAGCACTTTTTATTGCTTTTTAATTTTAAGATACAGAATGACTTAACGAGTTGTCCTTTGGTAAGAATCATGTAAGATGTTCTATAGTAGTTCGAATCTCAAAGTGAAAAGATAACCAAATACCCAAAAATATGTTCTAAAGTCTTCAAAATCAAGTAGATCGACATGATAAATAAAAATGTTTTGACTTTTACGTCCAACTCTGCTGCGCCTCATGGCCTAAAGAAGACAGGCAACACCATGCAGGTTGCATGAGGGACATTGTGTGTAGACAGAGTCCTCCAACTGTCTAGGTATCTTTAGCGTGCACAGCTTTTAGCACACGGGACCTAGGTTTATTGTTTGAACGACTAAATGCTTTTACCCCTTCGACCTGTAAAACAGGAGATAAGTCTAAATATCTATTTCAGGTTGGCGCCTCGCTATTCTCCAGTAATATCGGCAGTGAGCATTTTGTTGGCTTAGCGGGAACAGGTGCAGCGTCTGGTATAGCTATGGTCATGTATGAATGGATGGTAAGACGACAGTAATGTATTATTTCTGTGGCATTTCCATTGATACCTTGCACAATAGGGCCTTGATAGTCCCACCCGGAAAAGAATCAAAGGGGCTGGGTGGGCGAGATTTTCCCAGAAAGACTAGAATTACAGAGCCAGGTGGGGAGGTCCCCAGTAACACCTGAACCACATGGCAAGGTCTGGGGGTCTCCAGTCATGCTAGAACAACAGGGTCAGATTGGGAGGTCCCCAGTCACACCCGTACCAAAGGGCCATATTGGGAGGTTCCTATGAAGACCAGAACCACAGGCAACCCTACTACAGGCACAGGAACAGCGTATACAAAATTAATAATTGTTTCAACGTTTGTTTAAAAAACACTTAATGATTAAAATTATTTTTTCAGTCGATGCCTTTAGTTATTTGTCTTGGGTGGATTTTTCTACCAGTCTATATTTCTGCCGGAGTAAGTATATTTGTTAAAGAGTTATATAAACGGCATTGGGTCAGCTCACATCTCATGTTTAGTTTTCCGTTTTAGTGTTACGCGGTAAATTTGGTGTTATTATACAGTGTACTCTGAGTAATCCAAAATATATCGGGACCGCACAATAATGTCTGATTAGCGAGTGTGTCGGATTACTCAGAGTACACTGTATATTAACATGAAGAATGAGTTCAAATTGCGATATATGTGATGGTGTTAACACTAACACGGAACACTAGCACAAGATTTGACCACACCCATTGAGCGTAAGTAGATTTGTTTACATAGTCATTAGTTGTATTGATAAAAGTACCAAAAATTGATTTATTCCAGACTGCTTTGCAATGACAATGATAAGTTGGATAAAACAATTTATTGTAATATTATAGTAATATACAATATCTGAAATGCAAAATGTTTTGATATGCCTAGCCTATGATATGCACCCAATGATTAAGTAAGTGCTGACTTAATTCAGTATGCGTATCCCATTTATCAATAAATGAGGCATTTATGGTGAATTATTGATGATCACTAATGGGGTACAATCGAGGTCTATACAATCATTTACATAATCCTTCAACGACATTAAGGGTAGAAGATCACATGAAATAACGAACAAAATTTTATGATATACTACTCCTAGGTTTTATCACACACAATGTTTCAAATATCTACATTGTCATATCACCTGATGATGAAAATGTAGATTGTTGAAACGTTGTGTGTAATAAAACCTAGGAGTAGTATACCATTAAATTTTGTTCGTTATTTCATGTTAAATCATTGAAATGTATTGTCTATAACTAATATCAATAAAGGCCCTGTATTTCAATAAACATGGTCCTATTGTAATAATATTAATAATACTTTTTTTGAAATGTCTTAAAAACCTAAAAAACTGCTGTTTAGACACTAGCTTGTCAGGCTAGGTTATATCAGCCCACTGGCAGAATGATTTTGAATAAAAACTTGACAGTCGAGTAACAATCACCAGAATGAAATATTTAACCGTCAGTTTGAGTGATAAATGTACAATGAAACTTTAAAAAGTTTCATTAAAATCGGTCAAAACAGTACCCTCTATCAATGCAATAACCCTTCCAAATACTTTTCGATTATTTTTATGTTCATAAGAGTTCATCCTTGGGCGATAATAAACAGTTTCAGCAAGTTTCATCAAAATCCATAAATAATTGTGCCTTGTAGAGTGTTTACGACCTTAAATTCAAACACGTTTTTTTAAAGAACAAAGTCAATAATTCATATTTAATATTTTTTCAATAGGATTCATATGGTGATAATAAACAATTTTATCAAGTGTTACGTTTGTACGGTTTCTGTATCTTATATCTAGTATATTTTTAGGTGTACACCATGCCCGAATACATGGAGAAAAGATTTGGTGGGAAAAAAATTAGAATTTATCTCAGCTGTCTGTCACTAGTGTTGTATATCGTCACTAAGTTAGCTGTAAGTATGTTTTTTAGAAATAGGAAGCAAGACAACACTTACTAATCTCTAATGACAGATACCAATGTATACAACAAATACTAGTCCAAACTACCGTCATCTTCCTACTCCTTACCACCATCTTCCTACTCCTTACCACATCTCCTACTCCTTACCGACATCTTCCTACTCCTTACCACATCTTCCTACTCCTTACCGACATCTTCCTACTCCTTACCACCATCTACCTACTCCTTACCACCATCTACCTACTCCTTACCACCATCTTCCTACTCCTTACCACATCTTCCACTCCTTACCAGACATCTTACCTACTCCTTACCACCATCTTACCTACTCCTTACCACCATCTACCTACTCCTTACCACCATCTACCTACTCCTTACCGACATCTCCTACTCCTTACAGACATCTTCCTACTCCTTACCACATCTACCTACTCCTTACCACCATCTTCCTACTCCTTACCACCATCTTCCTACTCCTTACCGACATCTACCTACTCCTTACCGACATCTTCCTACTCCTTACCGACATCTACCTACTCCTTACCGACATCTTCCTACTCCTTACCGACATCTACCTACTCCTTACCACCATCTTCCTACTCCTTACCGACATCTACCTACTCCTTACCACCATCTTCCTACTCCTTACCGCCATCTTCCTACTCCTTACCGACATCTACCTACTCCTTACCGACATCTTCCTACTCCTTACCGACATCTACCTACTCCTTACCACCATCTTCCTACTCCTTACCGACATCTTCCTACTCCTTACCGACATCTTCCTACTCCTTACCGACATCTACCTACTCCTTACCGACATCTACCTACTCCTTACCGACATCTACCTACTCCTTACCACCATCTTCCTACTCCTTACCGACATCTTCCTACTCCTTACCACCATCTTCCTACTCCTTACCGACATCTACCTACTCCTTACCGACATCTATCCTACTCCTTACCGACATCTACCTACTCCTTACCGACATCTACCTACTCCTTACCGACCCTCTTCCTACTCCTTACCGACATCTACCTACTCCTTACCGACATCTTCCTACTCCTTACCGACATCTTCCTACTCCTTACCGACATCTACCTACTCCTTACCGACATCTATCCTACTCCTTACCACATCTACCTACTCCTTACCACATCTTCCTACTCCTTACCACCATCTTCCTACTCCTTACCGACATCTACCTACTCCTTACCGACATCTTCCTACTCCTTACCGACATCTTCCTACTCCTTACCGACATCTTCCTACTCCTTACCACATCTCCACTCCTTACCGACATCTTCCTACTCCTTACCACATCTACCTACTCCTTACCGACATCTTCCTACTCCTTACCACCATCTTCCTACTCCTTACCGACATCTACCTACTCCTTACCACCATCTTCCTACTCCTTACCGACATCTACCTACTCCTTACCACCATCTTCCTACTCCTTACCGACATCTACCTACTCCTTACCGACATCTATCCACTCCTACCACATCTACCTACTCCTTACCGACATCTACCTACTCCTTATTTTACTCTTACCGACATCTACCTACTCCTTACCACATCTCCTACTCCTACCACACCTACCTACTCCTTACCACCATCTACCTACTCCTTACCACATCTCCTACTCCCTTACCACCATCTACCTACTCCTTACCACCATCTCCTACTCCTTACCAACATCTACCTACTCCCTTTCCACCATCTTACTCTTACCACATCTACCTACTCCTTACCGACATCTATCCTACTCCTTACCATCACTACCTATCCTTCGGCACCACTATTTTCGTTACGACATCTACTACTCCTTAGAATTTATCCGTATTGTACCACCATCTACTACTCGTTAACATCTCCTCTCCTTACCGACATTTCTTCTTAATTACCGACATCTACCTACTCTTAACAGACCTATTTAATACATCTAACCAACATTACCTACTCCAAATTTTCATCTACCTACTCCTTACCGACATTTAACTACACCTTTAAACATATAACTACTCCTTACCACCATCTCCACCTTACTCACCATCCTTTTTTAAACCACCATCTACCTACTCCTTACACCACTACCTACTCATCTGAAACTATCTAACCTTACCACATCTTATTCGTTACCGTATCATACCGGATCTCTTAAACTCATCTAGACTGAACTCCTATTTATCCACGATTTTTATTATCCTTTACAACACCTGTACTCCTTACTTCACATTCCCAAATACTCCTTACCGCATTACCTACTCCTTACCACACTACCTACTCCTACCAACACCTACTACTCCTTACCACATATAACTACTCCTTACCACATCTACCTACTCCTACTAACAACTACCTACCCCTAACCACCATCTTCCTACTCCTTACCAACACCTACCTACTCTCCTTACCACAATCTACCTAATCCTTACCAACATCTACCTACTCCTTACCTTTATCGGACTACGGAATTGTTGGCAGTCATTTGTGAGATTTAATCCGTAGTGTAACCAGCGAGTTGTGGTTTATATTTCATCCATTATTTGCTTGTCTATTTCTTGAATTTAGTATTTGATATATAGTGCCTAAAGACCTCTATTTAAATAAAATACTAATTAAAATTTGATCTAAAAGATTTTTATTATGTAAATAATTTTGATAGTTTAATATAACCTTTAAAACACTATAAAATATTTGCAGTACGTCGTGACAAAATCTGCATCACGCATAGCACTTTTTTTTTAAATTGAATGGTGACCCAATATTTACAGCAGGACAATAAAGATAATGTCATGAAAGTTATCTTAAAATATTTCAATTTGTATTTGACAGGTGAGTATATACGCCGGAGCTCTGTTTATAAAACTAGCACTAGATTGGAACATGTATTTATCCGTAGGGATTTTGGGGAACCAGTAGTTAGGTTTATATCCAAATTGAACCAGTCAAGTTAGGGAATCGAACCAGTCAAGTTAGGGAATCGAACCAGTCAAGTTAGGGAAACGAACCAGTCAAGTTAGGGAATCGAACCAGTCAAGTTAGGGAATCGAACCAGTCAAGTTAGGGAATCGAACCAGTCAAGTTAGGGAATCGAACCAGTCAAGTTAGGGAATCGAACCAGTCAAGTTAGGGAATCGAACCAGTCAAGTTAGGGAAACGAACCAGTCCAGTTAATCATCCTGGAAATTATCCTTTTATTTTATAGATTTAGAAAATAATTTATACTATTGAAAATTACATTACATGTTATAACATCAAAGGACAATAACAACATCCAACCCAACCCAGACCTAACCCAAACCCAGACCCAACCCAAAAACCAAGACCCGACACGACCCAGACCCAAATATCCAATCCCAACCCAAAAACCCGCACCCAAAAATCCAGACCCAGACCCAAAACCCAGACCCAAATATAAAAACCCAGACCCAAATATCAAATCCAGACCCAACCCAAAAAACAAGACCCAGACCAAGACCTCAGACAGAAAGACGGTTGTTCTCCTACCCAGGTTGAGGGTGTCAATACTGTTGTTACGGCGTTCGTAAAATACGCTCCATAGATACACAATATAGTCACTTGGCACCTTTCATGTTGAGTTACTATTCGTTACCATTGTAATATAGAATTTCTGATGTAAGATTTATTGTGACAATGAGCCCTAGACTGCAGTTGTTCGTTATATTGGTTCTCATTATCAATTACTGCTTTGTTTTCTTCGATTATATTGACTAAATGAAAAATATCGCTTTAACAATTCATGATCGAAAATCAAAATATTAGTAATCGAACATAAAAATAGTGTTGTTAATATCTTTCCCATAAACAACATGACATCCTGATTCAATATAAAAATAAATAAATAAAATAGTCAGACCTTCATTTTCCACAAAAAAAGGAATACAATTATTGACCGGAGCCTCATTGGTATTAGATAAAGAGGTGAAAGCTTCAATCCGTGTTCCACTCTACAACTGGATTATTAACATCGTATCCCTAATAAGGGTTTTGACATGTTCTTAATAACCAATATTAAACTAAGCCCACTGCAATTAGTTTTGTAAAAGTAGAGTTTGATTGTTAAAGACTTCCTTTAAAGACTTTTAGGGCCAATTTGTTTCATTTTTTCCGGTAGGATTTAAGACGATTAGGTGTGTGGTTTGGACACAATGTCCATGTTGTCGAGATACTACATAGCTTTAAATTCATTGTATATATATGATAAGAAATGTATTCTTTAACTTCGTATATCTGTGTTTTTACAGGAGGTTTGGCGGCTGTGATATACACAGATACATTTCAAACTGTTGTCATGACTATAGGTGCTATCATTCTCTGTATTATTGGTAAGTATAAATTGAGGCGAGTTAGATTCGCTTTTTTAGTACAACGTGTGATACTCTGTAACCAGTCCCTCATGTTTTGTACGGTACGATGTATGATAACTACTAAAACATGGTCATTGTTTCACTTGGTATGATTATTTTTTTTGATATGGGTATCTTCGAAATTTTAGTACGCTTATGCTATCCTTGTCAATTCGTATTCAATGCGCTCTTCCTGTTTTCTTAAGCGTGACTATGAAAAACAACAAAATTAGGACCTAAAATCCAATTTTATTTTGCATTTGTAGGTTTTGATCAAATCGGAGGTTTAAATGGTCTACAGTTTAAGTATATGGAAGCTATACCATCAATTAGAGCGAATAATACCTCATGTGGAGCGCCCAGACCCGATGCTTTCCATATATTCCGTGATCCAGTGAACTCGGACAATCCATGGCCTGGTTTGTTAATCCAGAGCAGTCTGGGATGTTTATGGTACTGGTGCTGTGACCAGGTTAGTCAATCTGAGATGTTTGCTAGTTCCATACCTAACAAGTATAACAAAAAAAGTTGTATCTAAAGCACATTCTATCCAAAACAAGTTTGGACTTTTGATAAAAGCTCTATATTGAGAAATTAATGAAAATGTGTTGCTAGACAAAGTTCTCCTTTATTGTACTTGAAAAAAAGAATACCTTGACGAGTTAACTCTCTTTGCCTTTCAATTCTGTCTATGTTTATGTCATTTTTGGGTTTTCGCGGAGAAAGTGTATCGTTGTTAGGAGAAGACAGAAAACACAACTCCAATCTTTGCCTTAACCTTATAACGAGCACTACCACATTTTACTGTTATTTAAAATAAACAACAAAAACTATTTCAGGTCATAGTACAAAGAACACTAGCAGCTAAGAATTTAAGTCATGCTAAAGCTGGGTCTATAGTAGCTGGGTATCTGAAACTATTACCATTATTTCTGATGATATTTCCTGGTATGATCAGTCGAGCTTTATACCCAGGTAACAGTTAATTTGAAACCTCTATTTCCTAGCAGTTGTCCTGACTAGGGTATCTGTATGCGAATCATCACGTGCAATAATCATCACGTGCCCATTGCATCTGATGAACATATGTCCACAATAGCAAGGCCAACAATCCTCTTTTACTCTAATGTAAACGATAGGATGTTTCGTTTCCTTGTTGCAATGGTTAACATTTTCATAAACGTTGATGTACTTTCATCAGTTATGTCCTTTTACGAGGTAATTTTCTCAGCAGATATTGCAGTGTGAGTTTGAAGGAAATACAATTTATTAATGCTTTGTGTATTGTAGATGCTATTGCTTGTGTTGATCCAGTGGAATGTGAGAAATATTGTGAGAATGCTGTGGGATGTTCAAATATCGCTTATCCTAAATTAGTATTAGAGCTTCTTCCAGTTGGTGAGATACTTTCTTTTTAGTGTTCATTTTCAGAGACGCTTTAATGGATTAGTGAGATGCTTGTCCGCTAATCTACCCGGGGGTCAAGGGTTCAATCCCTTCATGGGTCGAGAATACTCGAGATTAACTTATGGTTTTTACAATTAGGTTTTTCCTTGTCAGGTATGCAGGTTGGTTTGGCTGATATTGAAAGAAGCGTGTACTACAGGATGTGCACGTTAAAGATCCCCCGACAGTTTGGAATTCACAAAATAAGTATGCTGGTGCCGCTGTCCGGACTAAATCCCCCTCATTTCAAACTGCATGGCGTTGCCTGTCTTCATTAGTCCGTGTACAGAAGAGTGGGTCGTAAAACTCGATTAACTTCATTTCACTGTACATTTTTATATTTTCAATTGTAAAATACATATATGCGATACGGTGTCGAAGGCTTTAGAAAAGTGGACATGATCGTGACCGAATATTTACCCCGAGCATTTATTTATTTCTATTTCGTATTGTATCCATTATTCTGCCCAATACACCAAACGAAACATCATAGTTTTATTTAGTTGCATGTTCTTGATGATAAGCAGAAATAAAAAAGCTAATAAGTTCAAGCCTGACTATATCAGTGCATTCGGTTACTATTTTCAGGTTTACGAGGATTATTAATGGCTGTAATGCTGTCCGCTATTATGAGTTCTTTAACATCTATATTTAACAGCGCCAGTACCCTCTTTACTATGGATCTGTGGAGGAGAATTAGGCCAGGTGCTATGGAGAGAGAATTACTTATTGTAGGCAGGTACAGTCGACCTTTTATTTTATGAAATGCGTATTTAGAACTAGACGTGCATTTTTATCTATGCCCTAAATCTATAGACTCATAAAAAGGTTATTTTAAAATTTTCATCAATAATTAACTTTTTTATTGACTCTAGAAAGGAAACAAATTATCTTGGCCTTGTACTTTGTTTTTCGACATCTGATATCAATAATCTTACATCGATAACTGAATATAAAACCCTCCTGAGAATTTAAATTATTGGCAAACTTGAACCCTTTTTTCGGCTGAAGGGTATTTTCAAAATAAAAGTATATCAATTTATTTCTTTCTTATCGATTATGTATAGTGTTTAGGATTCTAGATTATGTATAGAGTTTCTATATTCTAGATAATGTATAGAGTTTCAATATTCTAGTTTATGTATAGTGTTTCTATATTTTAGTTTATGTATAGTGTTTAATATTCTAGATTATGTATAGTGTTTCTATATTCTAGATATGTATAGAGTTTCTATATTCTAGATTATGTATAGTGTTTCTATATTCTAGATTATGTATAGTGTTTAATATTCTAGATTATGTATAGTGTTTCTATATTCTAGATTATGTATAGTGTTTCTATATTCTAGATTATGTATAGTGTTTCTATATTCTAGATTATGTATAGTGTTTCTATATTCTAGATTATGTATAGTGTTTCTATATTCTAGATTATGTCTAGCCTTTCTAAATTCTAGATTATGTATAGTGTTTCCATATTCTAGATTATGTATAGTATTTTTATATTCTAGATTATATCTAGCCTTTCTAAATTCTAGATTATGTATAGTGTTTCTATATTCAAGATTGTGTATAGTGTTTCTATATTCTAGATTATGTATAGTGTTTTTATATTCTAGATTATATCTAGCCTTTCTAAATTCTAGATTATGTATAGTGTTTCCATGTTCTAGATTATGTATAGTGTTCTCTATTATAGATTATGTATAGTGTTTCCATGTTCTAGATTATGTATAGTGTTTCTATAATCTAGTTTATGTATAGTGTTTCTATATTCTATATTATGTATAGAGTTTCTATAATCTTGTTTATGTATAGTGTTTCTATATTCTATATTATGTATAGAGTTTCTATATTCTATATTATGTATAATGTTTCTATATTCTAGATTATGTATATAGTGTTTCTATATTCTAGATTATGTATAATGTTTCTATATTCTAGAGCAGAAGAGTAGGACGTTAAACTCCATTCATTTCATTTCTATATTCTAGATTATGTATAGTGTTTCTATATTCTAGATTATGTATAGTGTTTCTATATTCTAGTTTATGTATAGTGTTTCTATATTTTAGTTTATGTATAGTGTTTCTATATTCTAGATTATGTATAGTGTTTCTATATTCTAGATTATGTATAGTGTTTCTATATTCTAGATTATGTATAATGTTTCTATATTCTAGATTATGTATAGTGTTTCTATATTCTAGATTATGTATTGTTTTTCTAGAGTCAAGATTATGTATAGAGTTTCTATATTCTAGATTATGTATAGTGTTTCTATATTCTAGATTATGTATAGTGTTTCAATATTCTAGATTATGTATAGTGTTTCTATATTTTAGTTTATGTATAGTGTTTCTATATTTTAGTTTATGTATAGTGTTTCTATACTCTAGATTATGTATAGTGTTTCTATATTCTAGATTATGTATAGTGTTTTTATATTCTAGATTATATCTAGCCTTTCTAAATTATAGATTATGTATAGTGTTTCTATATTCTAGATTATGTATAGTTTTTCTATATTTTAGATTATGTATAGTGTTTCTATATTCTAGATTATGTATTGTGTTTCTATGTGGAGTCAGTATATTATGGATACCGCTTGTAAAATCCTCCCAGGGTGGTCAACTATTTAACTATATACAGGCAGTACAAGGATATCTCGGTACTCCAGTTACAGCCCTCTTTCTAATGGCTGTCTTCTGGAAAAGAATGAATGAAAATGTAAGTAATTTCTACTTTTATGTTTAGTGTTTTCTAATAAGTTAACCAATCATTGAGCCTGGGCGTTTTTTGAAGTGTAGACAACCATTTTCCAATCATTATATTTCGTAAGGATATTGTACCCTATATAATTTTGAAATTTTTTCTTTCAGGGTGCGTTTTGGGGAATAACAGTCGGTCATATCTGTGGGGTGATAAGAATGGCAGTAGATTTCTCCTACCCGGCACCAGACTGTGGTGAAGAGGAAACCCGACCCTCAGTTTTACTTAACGTACATTATACCTACTTCGGATCATTGATTTTACTGATCACTTCTATTAGTATTGTTATATTTAGTTTTCTAGACAAGCCACCATCAGAAAAACAGGTGGGTGGAGTCTTTTGTGCTTCAGGAAGTTTTCACAAATTTGAAACTATGATAAATATATTTAAGAAATAAAATTTCATTGGTTAAAACAACTAGTTGGAATCGAAAATCGATTTTAGTCATTAACCAAACAACTGACGGAATAAAATTGTCTTAAGTTAATATCGTGTTAGAATAAATCTAGTTTCAAAATTGAAAATAGATCTAAGTGACCGGCCAATCCGATGCCTAAAAACACTTTACGAAAAATTCTGTGAAACTATTTCCGCGATTTTAAGAAATACATCTAGTTATAAATTAATTTTAGTGATTTAAATCATTGATTAAATTTGTTGAATTATTTTTACAGTTACGAGGTGTTACTTACTGGACGCGGATTGATAAACTTCCGGTAGATGAAAATAAACTAGAAGAGGAGAGTATGAATACATGTTCTAATGGTGATACAAAAGGTGAGATCAAAATTACTCTTGGTTTTATCATAAATCTTTCCCGTAATCAAATAGTTCTTAGAATTAAAATGGTGTTCATAACCTTATGACACCTTCAGTATCGCCACATCTAATTAACTTATAGGTGTATCTAGAATTACCTCGTGACATTAGTCGAAATATATTTGTACAAGTTTCCAACGTCAAGGGAAGTAATCCAATATAACATTCCACAAAAAAATGAACAGTAAAGGCTCAATTCAATAGAACCTGCTATTATATATTGAATTATACATCGATCTGGTGAGAGTTGTAGCTGATTTGTGTTGGGATTGCTGGCGAAAACGGGATGGGAAGCAAGATTTCAAATACAATTTATTCTCCCTATATATATTTATATATCTCCCTGAAAATACTACTGAAACATGTAGGACGTAGGAGATAAAATTTTTGTGTTATTTTTTTATTTGCATCAGAAACAACTTACGATACTATACTCTATACTCTGTTGTACAGTAGTATATAAATGAAGTAAGTTGAATTGAATTCAGAAGAAGTAAAGGAATATTAACCATCTTTTATAGAAATGAAACAAGAAGATGAAGAGTCAGAAGATGATCCAGGAAGATGTAAAAGAATGGTGAATTTTATTTGTGGGATGCCCACGTCTCAGTCTAGTGAATCCCCCGACATAAGTCTCAAACAAATCCGAGAGTTTCTATATGAACAGCCTAAATGGATGACCTTCATGAACGTGAATGCTGCAATTGGCTGTGTGGTTATGGCATTTTTAGCTGGATTTTTCCATTAGTTATGCCCTACACTTAGTTTTTATATTTTATATTCGGTATTAAAGGGGTTAACTGGAGATTTATAGTGTTTGTGTGTATATTGGGGAACACTAATATCTTATTTGGTTTGATTGGTATTTGAGATAGTGACGTGATAATCTGGAATTACAACCACGTTTGGCTATAATCTGAAATTACAAACACGTTTGGCTATAATCTGAAATTACAACCACGTTTGGCTATAATCTGGAATTACAACCACGTTTGGCTATAATCTGTAATTACAACCACGTTTGGCTATAATCTGGAATTACAACCACGTTTGGCTATAATCTGGAATTACAACCACGTTTGGCTATAATCTGGAATTACAACCACGTTTGGCTATAATCTGAAATTACAACCACGTTTGGCTATAATCTGGTATTACAACACGTTTGGCTATAATCTGGTATTACAACCACGTTTGGCTATGAGTCCTCAATATACATACACATCATTTGCATTTGTACTTTTCTATGTCAAAATGTATTGATAAACATTTCTACATTGTTGTTGACTGAGACTATTTCTCACGCCCAACAGGTGTCCGGGATGCACACCGTATCGTGAAATGGAAAAACTATTGTCTACAGATAGCTTCGAGCAGATCATTCAAATAACACAATTTTAAAATTGAAGAGGGGCTGACTATTGCATGTGTCTTCTATATTTCATTCCAATCATATCCTTTTGAGATTTAAATGGGCCATGTTAACATCAATAAAGAAAAGAAAGAAACAATTATATTTTACAAGGATAACAAATTAGGTTCACAAGTCTGCCGTGACAGGGATCCCTTCTACCAGCTGGTCCTTAGCCAAACCTCTTGGCATTGATCTTTCCCTGATTATCCGTACCTGTTTACAGCTGGGTGGACAATTGATCATTTCGATTAAATTCGTTTAAAAATAATACAGTAAATCAATAATTTGAACAAATATAATTTAATTTGTACAATATAATCCAACAATAAATTGATTTCAAAATATAATAAGTACATATTCAGGTAAATTAATTAGGCTTTAATTGGGTACACAACAAAATAACATCCGTATTCAATTCGGCAAAGATCATTGAAAAGTATTAATGTACGTCAGACCCGGATCATCCATCAAGTAATAAGTTATAACATGATATAAGTAAATTGAACTTGTCAGAAAGATAATTAGGGTAAAATCCGTCGAGACGATATCAAATGCGATATCAGCAAAATTCTTTCATTTGGTCACAATATCATGCATTATCAATCAGGAAAGCGTTCCAGAAAATTATCAAATTTGAAAACAATGATAAACACTCATAAAATACTGCAAAAAGAAGGCAAAGGGGGAAGCAGCGAAGAAGCTGGACACTAAGACCGGTAAAGGAAGAGAAAACATAATGAAATAGCATTCTCATCATCATTAGTGCTTTTCACGCTTTAAAACAGTCTACAGCCGTTTCTAATCTTCATTGAATAACATAGTGTCCCTTAACATTGCAAGAAGAAACTGTTAGACATACAAATTTATCAAATAAATCGTCTAGGTTATAAAGTTTATCCAACAATATATCAACAAGAATATCCAAGAATAAATCCAAAGTTACTAAATAAAACAACATATAGTTATATAGACAAGGCAATTATCAGTCTCGTTTTCAGTGTAACATAATACTATTCACCATGTGTGGTAGAGAGTAGAACTTAACACAGGGAAAAACTAATTTTCAAAAATTATTCGAGCGGAATTGGCGCCAGTGGGGATACGGGGTCAGGAAGGGAATTAACTCCAGTAGAAAAATGGTTTGTTGCCTAATTACAATCCTACTGTTTATTAATGAATTAAAAAAATTGATTTGTATGCGTTTTTAACACTAAACAGAATGTACTATGACAATTGTTAGTTTAAATTCCAACATGGACAGTCCCCCCAACCCCTCCCCCAGTTAATTCAGTATGTCCCCTGTCTGTTAATCCAGTCTCGAAGGCTGGCGGTGCTATTGTACATTAACGTTTCGTCGTACGGATAAGACCGTAAGTGGCTATTTGCAACGCATGAGGTAATAAAGTTAATATATCATATCGTTCAAGCTTCTGTTCTTTTAGTGAATTACTTCCCTTGGATTGGTTCCAGTGAAAATAGTCCAGTATGGTGCACAATGTTAACAGTAGAACAGAAGAAGCAAAACCTGAGATCCGGTACCGTGTACGGTTTGGAATTATAGACACAGTAGAATAGAAGAAGCAAAAAAAAAACCACGAAATCCGGTCCCGTGTACCGTTTGGGATTATCGATACAGTAGAATAGAAGAAGTAAAACACGAGATCCGGTGCCGTGTGCGGTTTGAGATTATTGATACAGTAGAATAGAAGAAGCAAAACACGAGATCCGGTGCCGTGTGCGGTTTGAGATTATAGAAACAGTAGAATAGAAGAAGCAAAACACGAGATCCGGTGCCGTGTACGGTTTGAGATTATAGATACAGTAGAATAGAAGAAGCAAAAACACGAGATCCGGTGCCGTGTACGGTTTGGGATTATCGATACAGTAGAATAGAAGAAGCAAAAAACGAGATCCGGTGCCGTGTACGGTTGAGATTATCGATACAGTAGAATAGAAGAAGTAAAACACGAGATCCGGTGCCGTGTACGGTTTGAGATTATAGAAACAGTAGAATAGAAGAAGTAAAACACGAGATCCGGTGCCGTGT
Source organism: Nipponacmea schrenckii (assembly GCA_030562195.1). Classification (NCBI taxonomy): domain Eukaryota; kingdom Metazoa; phylum Mollusca; class Gastropoda; family Lottiidae; genus Nipponacmea; species Nipponacmea schrenckii. Next base: position 6,953,899 of record JAUJPP010000011.1, read on the forward strand.
GCGGTTTGAGATTATAGATACAGTAGAATAGAAGAAGCAAAACACGAGATCCGGTGCCGTGTACGGTTTGAGATTATAGAAACAGTAGAATAGAAGAAGCAAAACACGAGATCCGGTGCCGTGTACGGTTTGGGATTATCGATACAGTAGAATAGAAGAAGCAAAAACGAGATCCGGTGCCGTGTACGGTTTGGGATTATGATACAGTAGAATAGAAGAAGTAAAACACGAGATCCGGTGCCGTGTACGGTTTGAGATTATAGAAACAGTAGAATAGAAGAAGCAAAACACGAGATCCGGTGCCGTGTACGGTTTGAGATTATGAAACAGCAGAATAGAAGAAGCAAAACAGAGATCCGGGCCGTGTCGGTTTGAGATTATGATGCAGCTAGAATAGAAGAAGCAAAACACGAGATCCGGTGCCGTGTACGGTTTGAGATTATAGAAACAGTAGAATAGAAGAAGCCAAACACGAGATCCGGTGCCGTGTACAGTTGGGATTATCGATACAGTAGAATAGAAGAAGTAAAACACGAGATCCGGTGCCGTGTATGGGAGATTATCGAACAGTAGAATAGAAGAAGCAAAACGAGATGTCCGTGTACAGTTGGGCGATTATCATTAGTGATTACTATGCTTATTGACATAGAATCAGAGTTTCAGCAATACGCGAGTTGAATCCCAGATGGTCAAAAACGAATTCCTCACTTGTATTAATCTTTCGCTGGTTCAAGTGTTCAGTTGTTAGGTATTAATGCACACCATACGTCCTGTACTCCGAATCTTGAAGCTAAATTTCGAGGAATCATATAGTCTGATGGTTCATAACTATCTGTTCCATCGGTGAAGTGAGTTCGGTCGCTTATCTTCTTATTGGTACATGTATTGACAAGAACCAGGTTTCAGCAAACCAGAGCTGAATCAGTGGGTCAGAAAACGTCGCTATTTATTATCTTTCCTGCTCTTCGGTTCAGGAGGTATTAATGGACCATACGCCTGACTCCAATCTTGTAAGCTATTTTCCATATCTATGTCTGATGGATCGATAACGTAATGTGTTCCATCCGGTGACGTGAGTTCCGCGTCGCCATCTTCTTCTGGTACTGGTATTAATCGTCTCTGTGGCTCCATGGGTAGAAATCTTCTTGGCGGTAACTGGCCATATTGCCTAGAATAACAGAACAACATCAATATTGTTAATAATAGTTCACAAATACGTAACTTCCGGTTTAATTACCGTTGGTTTCAGTTATTGAAATTAGAAGAATGTGATTAAGATTTCGATTTTCATGGATTCGAAGGGAAGCAGAACATCCTGTGCACTTACTTAGAATATATAACTAGCGTACCCATGACTCTTCTGTAAAATCATAGGTCACTAGTTGATATTGTTTAATTATAATAGTGTTCAATTTTATCTTTGCAATAAGTGAGACAACAGACGCATTAACATTTAACAATTGTATCGGTTCGTGGTTTAAAGTATTCCACATTTTGAAACTCACTCCTTGTAACCACAGAACGGCTTGACGCCTGTCAAGAGACTAAGCTATATGTGATTTAGTAGGATATATAACACTGTAGGAGGCAGAATAATAACTGTCTATGAAATAGTAATCTCTTGTAGTACGATTTACGGATAACGTCAGACCTAATTCTTTATTTTTATAACAGATCACGCTTCTGTCTCCAGCTTCAATCGGTAGAGAGAAAATCTAAACCAACCAAACGCAACCAACTACCAAATATCAGTACTGAACCACTCATAAAACAATAGGCTACGTTTCTGAATAATCCCAATACTTTGGCGTCATCGAATATTACTTCGTATTCGGTCCGCTGTATCAATATGAAATATAGTAATCTATAAAAGTAGTAATAGCCATTATGTGGCAGTGTACTTCCGGTTGTACGATTGGTGTGGTTAGACGTTTTGGTTTTATCCAAGCCCGTCAGAAGTTTTGTCAAAAGTAACTAGTAATTATCATTGACTTGTCACATATATATTAGAGTTATCTAATTAACAATCTAGCTGTCTCGCTTGTCTCGGCTAGAATATTCCCGTCTTCACATTTAATCATTGACGTCTAGGTCAATTCAATACAGATAACTATCATTTCAGGCTCGAGTGATTCTTTACCTGACAAGATCAGGAACGTTTATGCAGTTTACAATGGTCTAAAATGACTCGACCATTCCTATACATACAAATAACTATCATTTTAGGCACATGTACAAGGAAGAATCATGTCCTAATTTTCATTCCCATTATGTTTTTTAAAAGCCACACAGTTTACAGATGGACATTTTTAAGGTCCAGCAATTTTCAAGATACTTCCTAAACTTTATTTTATATCTATCTGTGAATTAATGAATTGAATTATGAATTAAACGTGTTTACTACTCCGCTCCAGATTTGTTAATGAATGTGAACAATATCATGACCTGCAGGGAGGGTAATTACTCAATTCAGTGGAAACCTGACTGCTTATTTTCATTTGAACTCATACTACAAACATGGCATTATAAAGGTTGATAAAAAACACAATATGGAAAATATTTCTGTGGATCTTCTTTACATTAGATTTTTTTGAGATAGATAAGTAAATAATTTGCTGTAAAAGACAGTGATTTCATTCCTAAGAAACATACATAAATTTGCCTCAGGCTTTTTGTCAGATTTTCAAAGAAACCTGCACATAAATTCTAGTTTCCATCAGTATCATTCGCTGCTGATTATTTTTCAAACTAGAATAAATAACATAATGATAGGTTTGAAAACTCTATTAAGAAATTTGCCTGCAGGAGGATTGTAGATTCCTAATTCGTTCAGTTAGATTAAGATATGAAATACGGTTTATGAGGTTTGAATCTCGAATAATATTGAAATAATCATGAATATTCCTCGCCAGCGCCTTCTATTACAGATTGTTTGTAATATAGCTTCTGGTAACAAACCGCTTATTCTTTCGTCGGTCCTATTCTTTCAGAAATATTCGAGGTTAAAATGATCGATAGTATTTAAGTTAATTAAAGTGCACATCCGGAAATAAATGAATGGTGTTCAACATCCTACTCTATTGCACCTTAAGCGCAAATGAAACGCTTCGCTGCGAGCATACTGAAGTGTGGTGTTAGAGCGCTATATAAATATTATTTATTATTATTATTAATTAAGACGTGGTATTAGCAAGATAATTAATCATAATTAACTGAACAGCAGCGAGGGACAACTAGTTCATCATATCCAAAACGTCCAAATTTTGTTTTAATTTTAGTAGAAAAAACTGTCTAAGAATTTAACAATTTGGGTGAAAATGGTTGTAAAATAATATATAAATGAAATTACGAAAGCACAGAACGAACAGGAAATTCAGTACCATTAACTATAGGTATGTGCAAAAATAGAGGTGTCGAGCAGGCTTTAAAAATAATCATCTTACGACATAGTATGTTCAAAAGCTTTCACATATTTTTAATTTTTTTTTTTGCCAATAAGATAATTAAAAAGCGCACATCATTGAACCAAAATTAATGGAAAAAAACTCAATGGAGCTTAGTGAAGGACAATTTGCTAATCAATCTTTGTAGGCTCTAATGAGAAAATAATCCACAATTTTAATCAAAATCCTACACATACTACGCAATCAGTTAGATACACGTTTTAGATTAAGGCATTTCTGTGTTTCAATTAATGTTTCGTTTCTGATTAAACTACCCCGTGTTTATTATTACAGAAACCAATTTGGAAAGAAGGTGAAGGTGAAGGTAAACTTTAATCCACATTATTAATCCTCAAAAGAATTGTTTAATCAGTGAAAAATGAAATGAAATGAATGGCGTTTAACGTCCTACTTTTCTGCACCCTATGGGCTAATGAAGACGGGCAACGCCCATAGTGTGGTGTGAGGGGAATTTTGCCAGGACAGTGGCATTAGTCTGCTCTTTTTCGATTTCCACTGTCGAAGGCTGTTTAACGTGCACAGCCTGCACACAGGGCCTCGGTTGATTAATCAGTGAAATAGAAACTAAATTAAGTTTGATAATCCTCATGTCATTTCTGCCTTTCAATTAATGTTTCGGATTATTCTATTTCTTGCTTTACGTTACAGATTCCGAGTTGGAAAGGTAGGCGTAGGTTATATATTTCTAAAACACGAATTTTTACAATTTACATGATTATAACAAGCAAATGAATTAAATCATTTAAATAGAAATTCAAACATTTATATTGATATTGACGATTTCTCGATGAAAGGTTTTTTGAATTATTGCCCTTGAATGAGTACAAACACGGCAAAATTGGTTTATGAACAGTGATTACAGTTTTCAACCGATTTAAATTGAATTTGGTATGATCATGTATATTAATGAGATCATGGAATAGGCCGAAATTGCGGTTCATTTCGGTTCATAATCAAGGATTTGTTAAACCACTAAATAAAACTTACATGAAATACGCCCTCTGGTCTACCACCCGTGGTTCCAGATTGCCCAGCTCCGGTTGCACTTCTACAGCATGGCCTGTCAACGGTTTATCCAAGGCACCAAAACTAATTTTAGGTTCCAGTCCTGGAGAGGAATCTTCAACCCTGAAATAAGCAATTTTATATTTGAAAGGGTTGTAAGGAGGTTTTCTTGTTATTTTATGAGCAGCCGGAAAACACATGAATGGTTAATTTTATTTATCTTTGCTATTTTCTGGCGCCACTATTAAAAGCAAGTTGTTTATTTTTATCTAAAAACGCATCTTAGATGTTATAAGTGTCATGAAGGAAGATGTGAAAGCAGTGAGCAGACTCTTTGAAGCATTGCCAGTGGCATCATAATGTGTTTTACCTTATAGCGTATTTTAAACCCACCACGCATTAAAGTGTTAATCAATTGACAGAACTTTACTAGAGAAGAGAAGAGAGTGGACGAGATACGTTTGGTCTTTGGTGTGATGTCCGTATATCGAAATAGTAGAAATAGGGTAGATTTTAGTACATGGGATACGGGTCCGAACACGTTTCTATATATTTTTACAGTATCATTAATCCCGGACCAGACACTGTATTTCGACTAATCCAAAACCTGATGTCTTTATCACTCTGTCATTGTATATCGAGAGGCTTCAGTGACAAATTCAATTTTATTCTATTCCTCTTTGAAATCAATTTACATTTAAACGAAGACATGGTGTCAGTGCTGCTAATTATATTATCATTCTATTAAATATTTCCTTCAAGGCTCTTCATGTTCGTTTAAATTAAATAGAAATTGAAATAGAATTTGCGATGTTGATGATAGGTCAATATCAGATGGTAGTAATGCAGGAAACTTTTAGGTCAAGGTACCCGAGTCTCTGAGAGGTTCGTGGTAATTTATACTCTTTAGTTTGGTCAAACTACCAAAGGTTCTGAAAGTTTCATGGTAATTTTTCTCTGTAGTTATGCTACTCATTCCAATGGTACTTTATCTGTCTACGTGGAAGTCGTTTATGAGCTAAAATTGAACATTAATTGAACAAGGCAATAACTCACATCCACAATTTTTCAGATTCGTTTGATATTGTCAGGGCTTTCCTTGGGTGATAATAAACACTTTCGCCAAGTTTCGTTAAAATCCATCAAGAATATTATTGTGGCTTCTAGAGTTCTTCAATCAAGGGCAATAACTTACATAAACTATTTTGGATTCTTTTGATTTTGTCAAGGTTTAACCTTTGATAATCATTCCACCAAGTCTGGTTTCAATATACCCATAATCCTGTATTCTACTTGATGACCGAACATCGTTAAATAACCAAACAATAATAAATCATATTTATATGTCTAAATACTTTTTCACGTTTAATTGAATTGTTTTGAAACGTATCGTGTCTCATAGAACAATAATGGTCGGAAAAATCATTACAACTTGTACGTTTAAGTGATATTTTACTGTGATGTATTCTTATGTTATTTGCAACACTTAGTAATCAACTAAATTATTATTATTATTATTTTACGACTAGTATAAACATCACACAATTGTAATTAAACGTGCAACTTGATCCGAATCTCCAATTATTGGCATCATTAGAGGCCATTGTTCTCATTTGCTGTAAAAAGTTTCCTGCGGGTCTTTCAAACGTTTCAATAAGAAGATGGCATACATTAAACGTACACAGGAAATCCTCTCAGAACTGCGGAGACAAAAAAAATAGTTGAATTCAGTGAACAGGATGTAATATTCCACAGAACTGTAATACTCTTAAGAATAAAGAACCACATCAATGAAATATAAAAACCGAACAATTTTCTTGCAGAATACTTACATAGGCTGTTCATTGACATTTCAACGTTTTTGTTATTTAATATATACGTGACGTTTCATACAAAGATTCAAAAGGATTTTGACACTACGAGATATCTTGACTTCATACTGGTATTCATATAAAAGAAAATTATTCATGACCGCGGACGTCTTTTTATCTGAAAAAGGCCATGGTTCGTTCTTTTTGGGTTTGAGATAAGTTTTGAATATACGTAAATAGTCTTCAGAAGTACTAGAATATAGAACCAGAAAAAAAAACACTTTCTATAATATCTCTATGGAGGTCCTTGCTAGGCAACCACTTGTATATCTTAAAAATGAACCGGATAGCTAAGATTAAACTCTTTTCCAGCTTTTAAGGTCTGCGAGAAGATAAAAAAAATAATGACGATAATAATAATAATAATTATAATAATAATGATAATAAAATAATAATAATAATATAAATAAGACGAAGTTTATTAGGTAATGATCAAGCTATAAAATTATTAAATCAACTGATTTTACCGTCTTCGGTGTTCTTCGGTTAACGAAATTCAGTTAGCGATTTGTCGAGTTAATCCAGGCTTTCATCCATCCATTACTTTTCTAGTGAGGCATAGAAAGAAGACTGATACATTGACAACAATGTTCAAAATGATGAATGTCCATAATCGGCTTCAAACTTCTCCATAGAGATTAAGGAAACAAAAAGAAACTGAGCCTATAATAGCAATGTGTTTCAGTATGTCCCTTATTTAAATGTTTTATCGTAAGTAAAGGCTAAATAAAACTTTTCAAATATGAAAAAGATAGATTGACAAACAAGTTATGGAGTGAAAACGCTTAGTCAAACACGATATTTTGGAGAGAAATATCCGACCACAAGCCAAATTTGAACTGACGGACGGGCGACAGGGCGATTACAATTAACGCAAAAACAATTTATGGGTATATACCATTTCAAGGCCTTTGGTAGATGTTTTGACTTTTAAAAGATACGTTTTCCTACAACTGTAAAAGATTATTCCAATACGTCATTGACTCCCAGCCTAGGATACTTATACCCCTGGGGTACCTGACCAGCCGCTGGTACAATTCCCTTGTTGTTGTATGATAACGTAATTGATCAACTGTCTCCAAATACCATGGCATTTACGTCCAGGTTACACAACTAATAGGCTGATAACCGAAATGAATTAAAGTAGTAACTTCCTCCTTTCATATTGACCCGCCTGCCTGGTTTTAAATAGAATTCTCGGTTGTCACAGGGCGACCTTGAATATCCTATCAGTAATACGTCTTTATTCCAAACCAGCTGTAAATTGGTTTTTTAAATAGATCAAATAAACTCAATATTAAAGTTAACCCAGTTGTAAATGGTGCTGTATTCGTTACCCCTGAGAAATATGGAAAATACGAATTCCGATATGGTAGTTTTCATTCGCTACTCCATTATTTATTAAGTCGGTATTTTCTATTGGTGAACTCGGGTATCTCAAATTACTTAAACAAGGTGACACCCGAATTAGGAAAGGTTGACGTTTTGATATTTTTGTATTTAGATGTGTTTTCTCGTTGTGCATAGGTTGGACTACCAGATTTGTATGACTTTACAAGCAATTATTAATTTGCTACAATAACAAGAAATACATCGTACATAACATCAGAATGCTAGCTTAGTCAAGTGTAACCCTACTTTCGCTTTCATGGTCTTTTCTCTATAGTAATTATTTTAATGATTTTTCAACCTCTATGTAAGGTAAATCAAGAATGAAGGGTCTATGCCAATAATATCAGTTTATTCGAAAATATTTATTCATTCAAGTACCGAAATAAGGTAAAAACCATCATCAAAAGCAAAACAAATACTTTCACAATGGCAGCCATGTTGAATTTCCCAGTTGTACGCCCGAACGCGATTTACCTCGTGTTTACCGCTTCCATGTGGGAAACACCATATACCCCAGCGGACATAAGTATAGCACCGGTTCTGCGGAAGTAATCTTTCTCTATTTTTTCCAGACAGTCAAACTGTACATTCGGATAATTGGATAAAAAATGCCAAGAGGTTTGATCAAGGACCAGCTGGTAACTTCTATATATATATATAACCTTATTTATTCTTCCTTACGCCAGTAACTTCCTTCTAAGATCTAAATGTAATCTGAGCGAATTGGTCTGAAATGACATGGAAATCGTTCGGCTTCTTAAATTACTATTAGAAATAAAAGCCATTAATTTCTCTATTCTAGTTACTTGTAGAAATATATCGAGGTCTCGTACTTCTTTAATGATATTATCATGAAAAGCTACTGTAAAGAATAATAGTTTTAATGTAAGTCAAAAGAAGATTTTAGAATTAAAGCTCACTTCACGTCTCGGAGGAAATAGACGTAAAAATGTCTATTAAATGACTTCAAAGATCTAAAAGAATATATTCAACCGCAATAATTACAGAATTATCTTACATATGAGTAATTAGAATTTAGTGTGGCTGTCTTCTTAGAAAATATTTATCATTAATACCGCTTGGAATGTTTTAACAATACATGTATTTGAGTTAAATTGACTGATTCTAATTGGCCTATTGGCTTACAGAATCCTAACGGTAACACGAAAAAAACAAAGTCTGAACTATGATATCACTAGTGACCTCAAAACGTGACAAATGATAAGAATCGGTGCTAAAAAAGATGCGGATTGCAGAGATATATAGTCAGCCGAGCTCTTAAAAAAAGATTCGGATTGCAGAGATATATCTTTAGCCGAGCTCTTAAAAAAAGATTCGGATAACAGAGATATAGTATCTTCAGCCGAGCTCCTAAAAAAGATTCGGATGGCAGAGATATATCTTCAGCCGAGCTCTTAAAGCACGCGAGTGTCACATTAACGTAATACATACAGCAAACAAAACATAAAGACGTCTTAATATGTCTGTGAAGCCATGACGCATATAACAGATTCCAGACCAAATTATCTGTCTCAAGGGAAGTAATCCCTGCTAAAACAATTTAAATATGTTTAAGATGAAAATAGGTCACCACAATTCTGAGATTTATAATCTAATTTGTCAGACAATTTCTGTTCAACAGTAAATAGTTCATCGACAATTAACTGATGTTTTTATTGTTTGGATACACTATAAGATTTTCTCATGTACATTATTACATTTAATTAACGCTTAGTTGAGCTTCATCTCCAACAGTTGGAAATCACAGAAGTATTCCAATGCCGCTGTACGACAGTAGAACGTAAAACATTCGTATTTCATTACATCTCCGTGCTGCAGAAAAAAAAATTGAAGCTCCTAAATTGGCCAATTAAATCTGCCAAGTTTGAGTTTGTTTGAAGAATAGAAAAGGTTGGGTGGATTCAGTACTAAATCAATATGTGCTGTTTAAAGAATTTTGCCAATATTTTTATATGAACAATATTAGGTCGAGTTACCCCAGTACATTCTCAGACAATCGGCATTAATCGAACGACAGCAACTAAATATTTAATTCTCCCTTTTAACATACCGGTATCACGGTTTAGATTAATGATATTAAAGTACTAAAACACATTGTACAGCGTCTGGTCTATTGTATCTATACGGAAAAGGACACAAGTGACCGATAGTGTTTAAGACTGGTTATATATTTAGTCACAAGGCTATAGGGAAAGATTAGGGAGACAAACCTACGTTACTAAGTGACCGATAGTGTTCAAGACTGATTATATATTTAGTCACAAGGTTATAAACAGATTAGGGAGACAAACCTACGTTACTAAGTGACCGATAGTGTTCAAAGACTGACTATAGATTCAGACACAAGGTTTTAGGAAAGATTAGGGAGACAAACCTACGTTACTAAGTGACCGATAGTGTTCAAAGACTGGTATATATTTAGTCAAAGGTTATAAAGGCAACAATTGGGGGACAAACCTACGTTACTAAGTGACCGATAGTGTTCAAGACTGATTATATATTTAGTCACAAGGTTATAAACAGATTAAGGAGACAAACCTACGTTACTAAGTGACCGATAGTGTTCAAAAACTGGACTATAGTAGGTTATAAACAATTGGAGACAAACCTACGTTACTAAGTGACCGATAGTGTTCAAGACTGACTATAGAGGTTATAAACAGATTAGGGAGACAAACCTACGTTACTAAGTGACCGATAGTGTTCAAAGACTGACTATAGAGGTTATCAAACAGATTAGGGAGACAAACCTACGTTACTAAGTGACCGATAGTGTTAAGACTGTTATATCTTTAGTCACAAGGTTATAAAGGCAACTAAGGGAGACAAACCTACGTTACTAATTGACCGATAGTGTTTAAGACTGATTATATATTTAGTCACAAGGTTATAAAGGCAACTAATGGAGACAAACCTACGTTACTAAGTGACCGATAGTGTTCAAAGACTGACTATAGATTCATACAAAAGGTTATAAAACAGATTAGGGAGACAAACCTACGTTACTAAGTGACCGATAGTGTTCAAAGACTGACTATAGATTTAGTCACAAGGTTATAGGGACAGATTAGGGAGACAAACCTACGTTACTAAGTGACCGAAAGTGTTCAAAGACTGACTATAGATTCAGACACAAGGTTATCAACAGATTAGGGAGACAAACCAACGTTACTAAGTGACCGATAGTGTTCAAAACTGATTATAGATTCACCTAAGGTTATGAACACAATTTAGGGAGAGAACCAACGTAACTAATGATAATTATAAAGGAAATGAAGACTTACCCTTGTTTTCGTCGTCGGTAAACCAAAATCACTATGACTAACACAATGGTGGCCAACAGTAGAGCACATAGTACCAGGGTTATAACTATTATTAGGAATGGTAAACCCCCTGAAAGTAAGAGAACATACATTTCTTCTGCTTTACCAACACGTCTATTCAATACTGACATTCTGTTGAACTGATTGGTACCAGGTCTTGTTTGAGGCTCCCCTTAGGCTTTATCATGTATCTTATTTTCAACACATCTTATGTTCTATTTCTATTTGCTTCCTCCAGCCATGTCAATGTTTTTACTAATCTAAACGAAATGACGGTTGGATTTCAATTATTACGTCTTGTTTATCTCATTAAAACACAAAATTGGAAGCAAGTGCACTTCCTTTATGTTGCAATAACAAAGTCATAGGGCATGTAACAATATGTCTGAAATGAATTCTAAATGAGTTTTTATCGCTAAGAAAATCCAATACGTCAGGTGCGTTACTCTTGAAAATCTTACCTTAAAATGATTTTCAGTGATCACATCATCTGAATGATCAATGATTAATCATTTTATTTTATTTTCGTAAATAAGGTCCCAAGCAAATGAATAATTGAAGTTTGTGACGGACTCTGTGATAGATTATTATGAACTTGTTTTTTATCAAAGAGTCAACGGAAACAAAAGTACTATACATGATGATAATTTGAACTGATATTACATGAAAAAGTGACAGTTAGTAAGGTAGAACATGTATAACTGACTTTGAAACGAGTGTAAAGTTTTTATTTTTGTTGAGTATATTAAAATGAAGGTTTTCTCTTATTTGAGGACTTATTACACCTAAATATCGCTGAAGGATAAAAATCCTATTTTAATATACGATTGCCTATTTAAGAAGCCTTTAAAGATTCTGAAGTATGTGTTCAAAAACAAACCTTGCGCAATGGCGGCCGCCTCGGCATTTGAAATACATTTATTATCTTCTCCGACCCAATCACCATTGTCTTTACAAATCTTCTGTGTATTGACGTCACTTCCTATCAACGTATACCCTTCATTACAGGTCAGTGTGGCTAAACTGCCCGGATGAAAACCCTCGATCTTCCAGATGCCATTTTGGACAGGATCGAGAACTTGACAAGTGCCAGCTGAAACATACAAAATAAACTCAAGATATATTAAAATTATACGGTATTAAAGGGAGAGGTTTTCTAAATTTGTTGCGTATCGGGGCCATGGTTAGTAACAATTTGCAAGATTTCAGTTTTCAGTCAGACGTCTGTAGTTCCTGGAATTCATCTAAACATTGTTTGGATGACATCACTAATTGCGAAGTCCTTATTTGATGCAGGTATGTTACCATTGGTAAAGTCATTTAGCAATTAGTTTTAGTGGAATTACAGGAACCACTGACATCTTCTCGAAAAATTGGAATGGTGCTAATTGATGCCAAACGTGTCTTGATATACTTAAATTTAGCAAACGTTTTTACAATCCTATAAAAATTTGTTTGAAAAGACAGAACAAGAAAATCTTGAATGACTTCTCGATTTACAGACTAAGTAAAATGGTTCATCAACAGTAAAGGATAACATGGTTCATCAACACAACCAACCCCATCCCTTCCCCCCATCCTAAAAAAATATTTAAAACTTAATTGTGTGGAATTGGAATTAGAAAACAAGCATTGAAAAGAAAACTGTTGAGCGAAAGAGGAAATGAAGCTGAGCTAAAGAAGCCAAAAAGCCAATAGTTCTATTATATAAAGAAAACCACATGTGTTATTCTACTCTTCAGTTCTTTCTGTATTTAAATCAACACGCATGTATTATGCTATCAGAGAAGCTCGTGGAGACATCTTTATATCGACAGTTAATAAACTTGGCTCTATCATTTAACAGAATAAAATCGCTATAATGAGGTAAAATATTGTTTTTATCTTTCGTTGGAACATTGAACTGTTGATAATAATTGTTTGTAGTTGACCGAATTGACAATACTAAGCTTTTTAATTATTAAATTTACACCACAGGCGATGGAAGGCTGTGATCATTATCAAACACGACCCAGAATAAACAACATGTCGTGAAATAATGAAGGGTTTGCGAGATGAAAACACCCATCTTCACAACGTCCAGCTTTTACTGCGTCTTCATGGGTAATCGTACCAGAATAGACTAAAGCTAATGTTCCGGCAGAATTTCTCTTATTGTACTCTACAAGCCGTGCAGAAGAGGGAGGCGTAATACTCCATCGCATGGTGTTGCGTATGGTTGCCAATATGAATAGCGGTGATAAATTTGAAACTCAACTGTCATGAAACTGATTTGTGAGTTGCGTATAGAAGTCATGGCCACTTAAAGTTTTCGCAACCATATGCAACTGGTAATCACTATGGTGACAGCTCCCGATTACACCCTTACCAAACTGTTTTTAAATCCTAGCTTCTTTGTCGAGAACTTGTATCGACTCATCATATGGCGTATAATCCAATAATCAAATCACTGCATTTATAAACACCCCGTGATACAAGGATATTAGATGTAGCAGTCAAGGAATGAGATGCTTGTCGTAATATCTTGACATTGTGAAGATGGACAACACCGAACTGTAGGTTATAATGGTTGTTTAAAGCTGTAGTTTTGTTTTTAAATCGCTAGTTGTCGTCACGAACAATCTTGGTATTAATCTATTCAAACACGCAATATTCTTTAAAACATAGTCCTTATACGATACAACATGAGATAATTAGCATATTAAAGCCTCTCGTACTTTTATTTTTATTTCATAGTGATTACTTGGTGTAGGGTTTATTTTATATCTCTCGGTAAACATCATAAGTCACTACTTAAGGATCAATTAGATTTAAGATATTCTTGAAGCTAAACAACAGCAAACTGAACTTTACCACCAAGAACTTAATGCATAAACATCTCCATATTATTACCTAGTTAGAACAGGGTATCGTTCCACAAGACACGAAGTAACGACTGTTGTAAGTTTACGATTAAGACACGAAGTAACGACTGTTGTAAGTTTACGATTAAGACACGAAGTTACGACTGTCGTAAGTTAACGATTTAGAAACGAAATTACGACTGTCGTAAGTTTACGATTAAAACCACACTTACGATTTTTGTGGAACGATATCAAGGTCCATACTTTGTCAAAAATTTACGTTGGTGGCTTCCAATTACCTAGATGGTATGTTAAAAACAACATGAGATTGTTTGTGCACGTTGGAGATCCCTCGACAGTAAGAAAGAATATAGCCTTATGCCACAGATTTTCCCTCATTACACACTGCAGGGCACTGTTCTTCTTTATTAGCCCAGGGGGTGCAGAAGTAAAACAAGATAAATATGAAGTAAAACTCCACTCCTTTCATTTTCTGAGCGATATGCGACTTCAAAATAGATCAGTAAGTTTCATTGTATAACAGAAGGATTTATCCTTAATACCTTTTCTAGATTAAAATACATACAATAATATTGACAGGACAATAGTATATATATTTATAATAGTCATATTGTTCACATCAGACAAAAACAACTTCAGAAATAGCATGATTATATTACTTTAGAAAAGAGAACTATCGCCTACGAATGATATATGATACCGAACTCTGCTAAATTGATTTTACAAATTAAAAAGATATCGAGTTTTGCGTCACGCTTTCATGTGAAAGTACACACGGAGAACGTCATAATTTCTGGATAGGGTTTAGCTTACACTAACTTCAATTTCCAACCGCCAGAAGTTGCAAAGCCCATATAGCAGGATTTTACTTTCGGGATTATTTGCGTCCTTTCAGTCGATTATTCGTTTGTCTAGGTACGCTGATTTGTTAAACTTATAATATCTGTACTCGATTAGCAGCTTTTATCGTTAAATATATCAACGTGCTACTATACGTACCTGCAGACAAACTTTAAATGTTAAAATAGGAGCAGCAATTTAAAACAATTTAGATTCCTGACTATCCACTTCCGTCCAGTTTACACCACTTTGGCTTCAGAACTTTCAAAGAAAATTAACTAAAATTCTAAAGACTTAAAGGGGGATTCGGTTTTTTGTTATAGATCAAAAACGTCTTTGTATCTGAATGTATTTTAGACGAATTGTATATTGAGATATTATGTATTTTCGATTTTTTTCCCCAATGAATTGCCCCATGGGCTGAATGTGAGACAGGACCATGTCCTTGTGTATTGGGCCTAATTCTGACCGATGTAAAATAAAGAGTTTATTATTATTATTATTATTATTATTATTTATTATTTGAAAGTTTGAACTAAAAAGATCCACCGTTAAATTTTAAACGGTCAAAACTATTTCAAAAGTGTTAAACAAAACAAGTGTGCAGATTTCGATTAAGGTTGTTGTTAACCTTTTTTGTAGGGTAAAGTCTTTTTTCTGAAGGCTACATGTAATAATATTGAGCTATTATAGAGCCAAGCACCAAAACTAGGTCCAACATATTCAGTAACAATTCGTACGTTCTATTTTTTTATTAACCCTTTTATAGCAAATACAATTTGGTCAAGTAGATACATGGATGTAAATAGTATAATATAGAAATATCTTCAGATATAATTTACAATGGAAATTGTACTTTCTGCCCCTTTAAAGTAAGAAGTTGATTTTAATATCCGACTGACAGGAATATGAAAGATCTCTCTTTTGGCGTGAGCTACCATATAAGAACTAAAAAGCCGGATGCCGGATGGAGACGTCAAGTTTAAAAACGACTGTAAAGAAGTCATTTAATTATACGGTTTTTATACTACAGTAATATCCGGAAGAAAAGACAAGAACATGACAAGCAAATCATCTCCCTGACAAAAACTCTAGAAACCAAACGGAAATGGGTGGAAACGTCAAGTTAAACAAGATGATGGTTTTTAATATCAGTAACCTTGGTAATGGTTTATACATAAAAAAAAATTCAGTTTCATTAGCATCTTCGGTCAGAACCATCTTATTGTTAAAACAGAAAGACAATTTGGATAAACATCTCGTGATTTAGAAATTGGTATTTTGAAGACCTGACCTCTCTGTATTTTCTATATTCTACCACAAAAAAAAGATTCCAAATGTCCCAAGAGGCGGTAGGCATTATAATGGTCGATGTGTGTATATAAGGTCTATTAGATGAAAAGAAGAAAATAATGAGCTATAATTGACCTCCCCACGTTTCCGGTCCAGCTGATAGATGGAGAGGAACCATCGGAAATTGAGTTGGTGGGAGGCTAGGTAGTTACCTCCATAACCAGATTCATATTTCTAATGATGTTTTAGAATGATGATAGGGTTCGGAAGTACATGTCCCACGAAGCAGGTAAAAGATAGCTTGCAAGACAAGGTAATATACGCCCGATACACAAGGACATTCAGCTCATGGATACAAACATCGACTCTTTATTTAACAGGGGTCAGAATTAGGTTCAATCACAAGGACATGGTCCTGTCTCATTCAGCTAGGACAACATAGACTCTTTATTTACATGGGTCAGAATTAATCAATATACAAGGACATGCCTGTCTATTCAGCATAAGACAAACATAGACTCTTTATTTTACATGGGTTAGAATTAGGTCCAATACACAAGGACATGGTCCTGTCTAACATTCAGTCTATGGGGACTAACATAGAACTCTTTATTTTACATGGGTCAGAATTAGGTCCAATATACAAGAACATGGTCCTGTCTAACATTCAGCCCATAGAGACAAACATAACTCTTTATTTTAATGGGTCAGAATTAGGTCCAATAAACAAGAACATGTCCCTGTCTAACATTCAGTCTAGAGAGACAAACAAACTCTTTATATTACGTGGGTCAGATTAATTATGCTTATTTCTTTTTCTTCCAACTGTAATCTCGATTTCATCTCAAATGTCTGAGTTCATCACGTACCCTTTATTGCGTGGGTGAGAACGCTGATTAACCTATTTTAATTAATTACGCTCATTAAGGTTGTTTATGAATTAAGACACTGTAACCCTGTAGCAACTTGGACCTGAAATTAATTATGACGACCATGCTTAATTAGTGTTGCTTGAATTGTCGTGGCATTACCATGAATCATTCTATCATGAGAATGCGCCACAAAATTGTCACGGAGGTTCACAGCACTGTGCGTTTAAACGCTATGAGCCTAGCATTGGAAGAAGTGGACAATGTTTCTCTCATAGAGACAATGTTAGAAAATAAATGAAATGAATGGAGTTTTACGTCCTACTTTTCTTCGCTCTATGGGCTAATGAAGACTGGCAACGAAATGCAGTGTGCATTGAGGGAAATTTTGCCCTTCTCTTTTTGCGATTTCCAACTGTTGAGGGATCTTTAACGTGCATAGCCTGTAGCACATGGGGCCTATGTTTATTGTGAGACAATGTTAGAGTTAATAGTTTTGTCCTGTTTACCCCATCATACAGATCTTCACAGTAAGTTGAAAACAAAAATACTGGTGATAATTTCTTAGTATGGTGTTTTTCTTATTAACCAACCAAATTTGTTGATTTAATGCTTTTTGTGATTTTTGGAAAATGGTCCCTATTGACCATTGAGACATTGTAATCAATTTAATTGTCACGTATCTTATTTAATTTGTTACGAATAAGTTGATCTAAGTTCAATAATGACCGTGACAAAAGGACCAAGGGTGAGTTAAATTCTACAGACACAGGGCAACTCTACTTGCTGTAAAATCACATGAAGTGAGCATTATTTAATCATGTAATGACGTCACACCAGTCTAAAACTTGCCCCCTCGATGAAAAATAAAAGTTTTCCTGGCACGATGCCCGTACCAATATGTTAGATAATGGCCCGCCAATATCAAAGGTTGACGTCACAACTGTATTTTTGAAGATGATAAAGTCAGCTAATATGGATCACGAATGAACCAGAATAACAAACTCTACAATGTCAAGCTATCACGAACTTAGTTCTATACCTTGTCTGTAACAACCTCTTTTCTTGAATCACGAAGTTGTTCAAAACACTCGTTTAATTGGATTGTTGGCGACTAAAAGCCTAAATACAATAAGCCATAGTCTTTCTGTCCAAGGCAATGATTGACAGTATTCAGTTAATTAACTCCAAATTAAATGTATTCTGTTATACAAGAATAGTGGTTATTGTAGTCAAGGTATAAGACGAAGTTTGAAAAAGTTTAACATTGTAAAGATGTATAAGATGAAGTTCGTAATAGCTTGATATTGTGAAGCTGTTTAAGATAAGGTTGACACAGAATCAAGAACAACCAACAGCTCGGATAACCAATCACAAGCAAAATGGAAGCACGAACAAACTAGATCCACCGTTTAGCTAACAACTTCCTGTTTAAGCTCTACTTTGACTCTATCCATCTCTGGTTTATTTCTGTTTGTTGTAAATCTGTAATACACCCCAACGGTTGTACCTGTAGGTTTAGTAAGTTATTCTATATTCATATATTAATACTTCTTACTGGCTTTATCGAAAATAACTGGAAACTGATTACCCCTAAGGTGTATATAGTAATACAATAATTGACAAGATGATAGAACTCAGGTCAGATACTCGTGGCAATTTCTCAAAGTGGACATGGTCAAAGAAAATTATTTCTTTTAATTTGTCTAGTCACTTCGGGGTTATGTTGTTCTAATTGGGGTCCTAAAGGGGAAACTACGTTGATATGTCTTTCATGCCACTTGTGTACATGGTTTTTCGTCCAGTTTTAAAGCGTCCAGAGACATTTCAGATTGTCCCTTATGGTAGGGAACTCTTCACGAACGAAAGTGGATTGTTCACCCACCAACAGGGAACGTGAGCTGGGTTTAGACCGTCGTGAGACAGGTTATTTTCACCCTACTGGTAGGGAACTCTTTACAAACGAGTAATTATTGAATAATTGCCTCTGATCCGAGTGTCGGATGGTTGGTCATTATAATAGATTTGGTTGTAATGACTTGCGAGAAATATGATATTCGGGGATAATTTACTGTTTACACAGAAAAAAATCCCCCGGGCGATAATTTGAGGCATATAATATTGATAAGTTGTATAGACAAATTATACTAATTGGAAACAAACTAGACAATGGTCTAGAAACATTCCTAGCAGATTTAGCACATTGGAGAGAATGTTATTGTGGTCACTATTGAATCTCTGTGGTTATTTCGCCTCACATATCTCGATTTCAGTTCACTCAAAATATTAGCGTATATCAAATGGCAAATATGAACTTTAATGCAAATGTCACTTTTTTCCAATGGGAACAGATAGGACTTTATGCAGTATATACTGCACAATATTGCATTTAGCTTCATCTTACGAAATTGCCTTAAAATTTCGTTTTACATTGTATTCAACATAATGTTTCATAATATTGATCTTATTAAATTTTTTCCACTGTTTTTTTCTTAAAAATTTATTTTGATTTTTATCCAAAGATAAAAGTATCCTTATATAATCCACAAAAAACTTAATAATTATCCATAAATGCAATTGATTATTGAAAAAACGCTTCATAAATTAATTCTTATTTCTTAGTTTTGTATGTTTTCCAAATTCTTAGGGACTCTTGTAACTTAATGACACCAGGTAATTTCACTGATGAATAGGTACTCATATATACCATCTAAGGAACTAAAATTTTATGTCCATTCTAAGACTCAGTATCACTTAAAAGTAAACAGAATCCCAATTTGCGAATATTTAATTATTAACACACATTTTAATTATTCAAATTGAGAACTTAATATTTTAACTTCCTTTTCCCGTGCTTTCGTAAATTTGTCATAAGTAAGAAGTTGCAACGTTTACTCCCAATAATACACGACTTCTTCGTCTTTTGGTAGATATAATGTTCGCTACGGCGAGAGAAAATTCCATACCACAGATGTTAAGTGAGTGGTGTTGCTACAAAACTTGAGGTTTAGTGCCACATAATCGTTATCGTAAGCACGTTAGGAATCAATGATAAGGAATTTGAATCCTAAGCTGTGAGGGGACAATCATTTCCCCCACACCAATGCAATGACATATTTTTGACATTTTTAGTGTAGCCTTTATTCCACTGGAAGCACATTGATCTCTCTCTATCATAACCTCTATGATAAAAGAGCAGATTAAGGGGAGATGATCAGATTTCTCTTGTTCTTTGTTATTTTCGTCTCAGTTAATGTCACCGACAGTTTATAGAACACTAACCCGATCGGCCGACAATTTTACGACTAATTTAAGATTATATAAAGAACAGTGAGTCGGTGCCATTTACATATAGATTTCATGTCACATATCTACGATTTACTTGGTACAAACTCATTTGTTAACTCCGGAAAAGGTCAGACTGAAATCCAGTAGTTTTAAGTCTGTGAAAGAAACAATTTGGAACTCTATCTTCAGTAAACGGCAGAGTTCCTGACAAAAGTTTATAATTTGTGCGCTGCATATTACAATAATTGATTTAACAGTGCTTCCATTATTTCAATACATGTATATTATTTTTACTACCACTTTCGCCCTAATAACTGGAGACCAATTTAAAGGAGGTTTGGGAAAATAAAAATGACTAAGGTCATAAAGAGACCCACTCCGTTGATTTCATGAATTTCATTTATTAGCGGTATAAGGATGAGGTATTTCTTTTTGTGATAAATGTGGTCATTACAAATATTATCATAGAGTTATCTCATTACTTCTATATATAACTGCCGAGGGCTTCATAATACAGCACAGGCAGCTCTAAATTTGACGCGTGTATCAAATATGATTGACATCTGATTCATATTGACTTTTAACCATAACCAATGTGAGGGACGAACATGATAAACTCGGTCTTAGAATAATTCAGAGGACTCAAGTCAAGCTTAAATAAAAGTTACACCTTAACGTATCGAACATAACCAATCACAAATATCATTGGCAACTAAATCCAGCGATAATTCAGATTCTCGCCGTTGCCATTAGATGATATAAATATCAGATCCATAAGCTCACTTACTCTACAAGATCAGTCTTTAATCTGCTTAAACTGAATGAACCGTCATATCTAAGTCTCTTTCCCACATTAAAAATGTAATTCAGTGTCTACCAAAACAACACAATGAGCATTCTTTCATATTCGCCTACGGAGATCTATAAATTCCTTTGTTGTCGGCTCGTCATTTAAAATGTCTACTTTATGACGCGATGAACCCAATTCCGGTTGTATTTGTTAGTGAAATGCCAAGGTCTTTTGAAAAGTTGAACATGTTGTGAAAGTCGGTGACAGTTCCACAAGCAACATGACGTTCTTGACTGATAAATAAAATAATAAAAAGTCTAGAGAAAGACAAATCATTAGTCTGGTTTAAGTTTTTAACGATGTATTAATTCCAGTGAACAGAAGACTTGTTATTAGTTTAACATCTATTTTCTTTTACATCCAGTTTCTAAAAGAAGACGTGCGTGTTCGATTGATCAAAGAAGAATTCTTACTTTTCCTCAAAATATCCAACAATGCAAATGAAACTTTCACATCTGACAATCATTCATAATTATTCCATAATCAAAAGTGGTACATGATACTAACATGTTATTGTATATATTATTACAATTCGGGCAGTGGCGGGTCTAAACATCACCCCCTAGATGACAAATTATCTGAGGTTAACAGAATTTCTCACCCAGTTATCAGAGTTTCGCAAACTCTTCGTGAGAAACTCTGTTATTGTTTTGATAGAATATTTTCACTCTTTCTAAAACACATAATACTACCTTTTCAGAGGTCCAATATTATTCAATTAAATTCCCAGAATGTGGATTACCAACCGTTTTCCACCGATTTTTGATGAGATTTTCGTCTTATGGATTAAAAAACAAAGTAATAAAGGGCTGCGGCGATTATCTGAATTGTGAACTATGTGGGTTTTTTCTAGAAAGGGGAAGACGATCAGACCAGCTCATGATCTTTCAACTGTTGGTCCATTCAGATGCCAACATTTGCTCTTAAATTCAGTTTCTTCTAGACCTCGTTATGACGACCAACAATTCAATTCAAACCTTTTAATCTACTTTTTTTTCTTCCCCTCCGGACTATCTGATAGATGGTCTGGTACCTAGATTAAAACTAACCTAATCAAACTGGAAATAGATTCTTCAAATTCCTACCCACTGTGCTTTAGTTCTTTAGATTCCCAGTCGTGGACCATTTAATCTTTCGTACCGGATGTTTCCAACAAAGACGTATCCGAAACCAGATGTAGTTTTATTTTATAAACTTTAAATGAACCTAAGTGAAGTCATGATAAATTATTTGAGTGGCAAATTAGAAATTTGCCACTCTTTGTTTTCATAAGACTTTATTTTTTTCGGGAAGCTCCCTAGCCCAACTCGAAAATGGTATAGACTTTTGGTTTGAAAAATACGATAAGATACGTACTGGAATAGAAAATGAATATATAAAACTAAAATTTTTACGCATCAGTAGTTAGTAATTGCATAATAATAATTGAATAATTGCATAACGTTCTTGCTAATTATCCGATCGCTTTGAAAATTACAGAATATAGAGAAGTCGCCTATAGAAATAAAACCGCATCATAAATTTTTTTTTACCACTTCCGGTTCTTGCGTGAGAACTTCCGGTTTTTTAGAACCGCGTTGGGTCAGCCAGCTTCCGGTGTATGTAAGAAATCAGTACAAAAGCTATACATATATACTATCAGGCATAATTAGAACCCTTTTAGAATAAAAAATCCAAACCGGAAGTGATACTTTATGTGTCATCACAGAACGGTAAAATTCAGCAAAATCTTAATTAATAAGTCCGCTAATTTTTATCCGATTTGTCCGATTTTGGTGTTTTTCGAAACCTTGTTACTTTATCTAAAACTTGTTGGGAACAATTTAAATGTTTTTAATGCACGATTGAATTTTTTTGAAAATTCAAAAGGCCAAATACAATGACCTTGACCTTCAATGACCCTGAATTTTTTAAGTAGGATGTTCTTGACCTAAGCTATCCACACATATGCCTATTATGATCGACAACAATTATATCAAATGACCTTGACCTTCAATGACCCTGAATTTTTACAAGTAGAATGTTCTTGACCTTTGCTATCCACACATAGGCCTATAATGGTCGACAACATTTTTTTTGTACCCGTTTTAGTTTTAAAAAAATTCAAAAGGCTATATCAAGTGACATTGACCTTCAATAAACTTAATAATTTTCAAGTAAAATGTACTTGACCTAAGCTGTCCATACATATGCTTATAATGGTTGTTAAAAAGTTTGTTTTGAGTGTTTAAAAAAGGCTATATGATGTGACCTTGTACCAAGTGGTCCCATAGGGGTTGTTTGCCACTCTCAGTACTGTTCACAGTTCTAGTTTTCTATTTACATCTGATTAAATATCTTTGTTGAACTTAAATTGCAAATCTTCGTGAATATAGATTCGGCTATACGGAAATTTTCGCACTTGTATTGAGCACTATTATAACAGTGGTATTTCTATTCCTCTCTATTATTGATGTATTGAGCACTTTTTTAACAGTGGTATTTCTATATCGCTCTACAATTGATATATTGAGCACTTTTTTAACAGTGGTATTTCTATATTGCTCTTCAATGATCTATTGAGCACTATTTTAACAGTAGTATTTCTATATCGCTCTATAATTGATGTATTGGGCACTATTTTAACAGTGGTATTTCTATATCGCTCTACAATTGATGTATTGAGCACTAATTTAACAGTGGTATTTCTATATCGATCTACAATTGATCTATTGAGCACTATTTTAAAGGGGCCCAGGCTTGATTTTTAGGGGTCGTTTTGGGCCTTTGTTACATTTAAACAGTCCTCAGAAATATTCAAGCTCTGAGAAAATCGCAAAATACCTTGAAATTTGCCTCAAACAAAAAATTTCACTTTTCATTTTTTTTTCCGAGCTGTACGCGGCTGGTCTCCAGTCAGTCTGAAAATTGTGTGTCCTGTTGACAAAGTCTACAATTGAAAAATGCGTTGTGGTCTGTTTATATAGATGACCGCTATTGCACGACGGGAAGGATAACTCTTTGATTATCAAGACGAACCGTTTTCCAATATGGCGGGAGGTTCGTAATTTCTTAAGTCATTATGATTTTTCAAACACGGATAATTATGGATACACATGCATTTGAAGGCTCAAATTTCAAAGGTAAGCTCTGTAGACTATTTCTGATTAGCTAACCAAAAGATTTCATGTGTTTGAGGCTGTCGGATGATTGTCCGAAACAAATAAAGCCTGGGCCCCTTTAACAGTAGTATTTCTATATCGCTCTACAATTGATGTATTGAGCACTAATTTAACAGTGGTATTTCTATATCGCTCTACAATTGATGTATTGAGCACTAATTTAACAGTGGTATTTCTATATCGCTCTACAATTGATGTATTGAACACTAATTTAACAGTAGTATTTCTATATCCCTCTACAATTGATGTATTTAGCAATTTTAACAGTAGTATTTCTATATCCCTCTACAATTGATGTATTGAACACTAATTTAACAGTAGTATTTCTATATCGCTCTACAGTTGATGTATTGAACACTAATTTAACAGTAGTATTTCTATATCGCTCTACAATCGATGTATTTAGCAATTTTAACAGTAGTATTTCTATATTGCTCTTCAATTGATGCATTGAGCACTATTTTAACAGTGGTATTTCTATATCACTCTACAATTGATGTATTGAACACTAATTTAACAGTGGTATTTCTATATCGCTCTACTATTGATGTATTGAGCACTATTTTAACAGTAGTATTTCTATATCCCTCTACAATTGATGTATTGAACACTAATTTAACAGTAGTATTTCTATATCGCTCTACAGTTGATGTATTGGGCACTATTTTAACAGTGGTATTTCTATATTGATATATTCAGCACTATTCTAACAGTGGTAACTCTACATTACTTTACAATTAATGTGTTTTGCACTGTTTATATTTTTTAACAGCGAGAAACTTCAGCCTATACTCTATTCATCAATTACAATAGTTATTTTACTTCTTTCTGACCGTCACAAGAAAATTATCTAGCAAGGACCAATAAAGAAATAAGGCTAATTTCGCAATTTTGTTATCGGAAATGACAGTCTAGTAGGAAATAAAATAAGTTTTCACAAAGAAGGCAAAAGTACCCTCTGTTAATTGGAGAAAAGGAGTGACGGAGACATTCTAAAATCACTCACTTTGCTTTCAACGCAATGTGGAGATTTACGTCTTCCTCAATCATTGAATTGAATGTGCGGTTGTAGAGACGACGACTAGATTCAACTCTTATATAGAATAACCAAGACACCTGTTTGTCTTTCAGTCGTTTAAGATTGATTCTACCAGATGCCACTAGTTATAAAGTCGGGTAATATGCTCGTTAAAATCATAAACCACGAATGGTCGGAATATTCCAGATGATAGTAGTTGAAATAATCGTGCCATTATTCAAGGGATTGTAAAGATAATTTATAAACTGTATATGCATCAGAGACGCTGATAGCATTAATTTCAATCATTCCGATTTTCAATCAGACCTCTGTGGTTTTTGCATTTGCAATAAAATGTTTGGCGCCCCACTAACAGCGAAAGCTGCTTATATTACATTAGGACGTCATACACTAGAATGGCATAAACCACAGATGTCTGATTGAAAATTTGATAGGTGCAAGTTGATTGTATTAGTTCTCGAAACATAAAGGAATTCCAACTAGTTAGGATATTGCCCCTCAACATAACAGCGGTAAGATGTGTTGTTCCTTTTGTTGTAAAACATATAATTACATTCGAATCGTCTACGATTAGGTTTTGTATTCGAACAGAGGCAAAACTTTATCTCTCATTCTTTCTATTTATGTCTAAAAAAAATTTGCAGATGGGGATTGAAGATTGTTTACAACGTCTAGTGAAGAAAGACACCTTAAGCTTGACATATGGAATAAATACAAATCTTTAGATTATTTCAAATATTATGTTTTGACGTTATATTTCCACGGACGTCAGATTCATAATCTTGAAGATTATGGTCTGCGTAGCGGATAAATTCAAACTGACATGTTTCTTTCCTGAAGAGTTAGCGTGCCGCCTCCAACCTGGTAAATATTGGTGAGTGTTATTGTCATGTAATTTCACGTAATAACAATGTCACAGGCTGCTCCGGGGTGGAATAATCATCTAGAGTGAAAAACAATTTAATTTCAATGATATTCTTTATCATTTCTAGATAATCTTCGGAGATTCTTTTTCTATTGAATTGTTTCAAACATCAGAGTGATATTAACAGGCTATAATAAAAATTGCTCATCCTACACATATACACTAAGATATTTTATCTGTTCCTAAAAAGTCGAGAACGCCTTTTTTTATTTGAAAATCTTTGTTATTTTGAATGATAAAAAAGGCATGATAATGCGAATAATCTTCTGAAAATAGCTCGACTGTGATGTACGCGATCTAACCGTCTATAAAAAAGATTTTATCTGTTATAAGACGAGCTTTGTTGATAACATTTACTTTATTAAATAACTTACGACGTTTCGACGAGGATCCTCACGCCATTATCAAGCAACAGGGATAGCAATTACTTTATTAAATAACTTACGACGTTTCGACGAGAGTCCTTTCGCCATTATCAAGCAACAGGGATAGCAATTACTTTATTAAATAACTTACGACGTTTTGAAGAGGATCCTCACGCCATTATCAAGCAACAGGGATAGCAATTACTTTATTAAATAACTTACGACGTTTCGACGAGAGTCCTTTCGTCTTTATCAAGCAATGCTGATAATAAATACTTTACAAATAACTTACGACGTTTCGACAAAGGAACTCCCGTTTTTATCAAGCAATGCTGATAACAATTACTTTATTATATAACTTGCGACGTTTCGACGAGGGTCCTCACTTCTTTATCAAGCAACAGGGATAGCAATTACTTTATTAAATAACTTTCGACATTTCGACGAGAGAACTCCCGACTTTATCAAGCAATGGTAATAACAATTACTTTATTAAATAACTTGCGACGTTTGACGAGGTTACTCCCGTCTTTATCAAGCAATGGTGAAAACAATTACGTTATTAACTAATTAGCGACGTTTCGACGATGTAACTCCCGTCTATATCAAATAATGGTGTCATATTTGAATATCAAGATACTTTAGTTCAATCGAATTGAAACCTCTCCCCACCAACACGACTTGACGGGACCATGGGAGTGCATAAAATAGCTTTCCTGAGATTATGGAGAACAAACTAACTAGAGAATTCACAACAACAGTCTATTTCCAGATAGTTACAAAGAGAGTTTAATCTCATCTTATTAATATGATAATTAAACCACCCACGGACGACAGTGAAACATAAATGAACGGAAATTAAGACGACGAGGCTCATTAAAATATGGATAGCTGCTGATGGCGATGAAACATGAATCAGAAAATTATGAGTTTTATGTCCAAAAAGCCTTACTTTGATTGGACCCATTAAGAGGGAAAACAGCATGCGGTATCCAATGAAGGAACGCGATAGTAGTATACTCTTGTTTGATTTGATTGCATAACCTGTAGTATACGTGACCTTTGTTCTATCTGAACATCTAGAAGGTTTATTTATGGCAGTGTCTCCTACCAAGCATTACAGACAAGAAACCGAATTAAACAACTATCTTCACCGTGTCAGGATCGAACCAACAGTCTGTTAGATTCTTCCTTCATGAGCCCAGTATTCAAACTGCGTTCTTCCTTGACACTCATTCAATGTTCAACTCACGGAAACTAACAAACACTGGTAAAAGTTGAGCCAAGCACTTCCTTGATTGACAAGAGTAACCTTTCTGAACTGAAATTGTGGATTACTTTATGTCTTCATCGTTTATGTTTGAGTAGAGTGATTGCCCATTGAGGCGAAACACTAGATTGTATATTTCTATAGAAGCGTTCATAATGACTTTTCTTTTAAAATTGTTAACCGGAAGTCAAATGAAATGAAAAGATATTAATTTTAAATTCGATTCCTTTTAACCGGCATGTTTACAATAATATTAAGACACTCTCCACAGATGTCCGGGTTGTTTTCTTAAAATATAAAGAATTGTTTGCATTGTTAATGGGTACTTGTCTGTAACACCATGGAAACCAATATCAACAAAAATCGATTAAAATAAAACCTGTATTTTATTATCTATAAAATTTTGACTTTGTTTACGTCATAGAGTAATAAGATAACCATTATCACAATTCTTTTCATTCAACACATTCTTCAGGTTCGCGTTCAACGACCTTTTCACACGTTTCATATACAACGTATATCTCTCCAGGAAACACTACATGACACATCTAACAACTTTAAATAAACTGAGAAAAGTGACAGAAAAACAATTACGATGTAAATACATACATATTTCATTTCTTAAATTTATTGCCTCATATAAAGCTATTGGAAAACAAAGTGAACCACAACCAACGTGTGGGTAAGAAATCACAACAGGAACGCGAAATGACACCCAGTCGCCAAGTATTAAAAAGCACTGACGGATATATCAGAAATTGCTATAATTTTCTTCGGTTTAAAGCGTTCTAAGTAGACGTCATTTGCTTGAGAGAGATTGGTGAAAATGGCTCAAAATAATAATAAATTCTTTATTCTACATTCGACGTGTCACAATCTCATGGCCACCACCTTTCTCAAACCACGACCATTTATAAAGGATGTGGCTTCAACGGCGATGGGTGAGGGTAAGATTTCACTGGATATTAGTTGAGTAAGGAATGAAACCATCTAAAACTAGAAACATTATTAGATCAAGTATAAATACAGTGAGAGAGAGAAAATGGAAGATATTTTCAGCTCATCTAGTATAAAGTGAGTCTATTTGTAGAACGATTATCAAGGCCCATGTCGCTTATATCCTCATTATCCCCTTTGTGGTAACGACTGGAAGTTCTAAATTTCTCTAAATCTACAGATACAAATATAACCTGTTTTGCTGAGATTGAATTAGACACGGGTCTTAATTATAAAAAAAAGACCTATGTAAAGTTGAGATCCAAGGACGCAAGAAGACACCAGCCAAGTCTTAAAAAGTACCAGAAATGCCTTATATTTTCTGCGGTCAAAGCGTTATAAGTTGAAGTTATTTGCTTTATCGAGAAAATGGTAGGCATGGTTCAAACCCCGTTCAAAATAACTCTTTATTTTATTTTCATCATGTTACTGTTCATCTTCCGCATAAGTCCAGTCTATCCAGCTGCTTATAGTTATATATCAATGATCCGAGTTAGATAAATGCTAATGAGTTTCGTCGAGGATATACTGGTAGATTGGAACTAATGGATTCCATCAATGACAACCTGGTAGAAAGGATCTAATGGGTTTCCATCAATGACAACCTAGGAGAAAGGATATTAAGAGTTTCCATCGAGGACAAGCTGGTAGAAAGGGTCTAATGGGTTTCCGCCGAGGTCAAGCTGGTAGAAAGGATCTAATGAGTTTCCATCAATGACAACCTAGGAGAAAGGATATTAAGGTTTCCATCGAGGACAAGCTGGTAGAAAGGGTCTAATGGGTTTCCATCGAGGACAAGCTGGTAGAAAGGATCTAATGGGTTTCCATCGAGGACAAGCTGGTAGAAAGGGTCTAATGGGTTTCCATCGAGGACAAGCTGGTAGAAAGGATCTAATGGGTTTCCATCGATGACAAGCTGGTAGAAAGGATCTAATGGTTTCCATCGAGGACAAGCTGGTAGAAAGGATCTAATGGGTTTCCATCGAGGACAAGCTGGTAGAAAGGATCTAATGGTTTCCATCCGAGGACAAGCTGGTAGAAAGGATCTAATGGGTTTCTGCCGAGGACAAGCTGGTTGAAAGGATCTAATCGGTTTCCATCCAGGACAAGCTAGTAGAAAGGATCTAATGGGTTTCTGCCGAGGACAAGCTGGTAGAAGGGTCTAATGGGTTTCATCCGAGGACAAGCTAGTAGAAAGAATCTAATGGGTTTTCACCGAGAACAAGCTGGTAGAAAGGATCTTAAGGGTTTTCACCGAGAACAAGCTGGTAGAAGGATCTTAAGGGTTTTCACCGAGAACAAGCTGGTAGAAAGGATCTTAAGCGTTTGCACCGAGGAAAAGCTGGTAGAAAGGATCTTAAGCGTTTTCACCGACAACAAGCTGCTAGATGGAATCGTAAGGGTTTTCACCGAGAACAAGCTGGTAGAAAGGATCTTAAGCGTTTCCACCGAGGTCAAGCTGGTAGGTAGGATCATTAGGCTGCGGCATGACATCTGAATACTATTAAATTTGATGTCCATTCTAAGAGGCAGTATTTCTTTGATGAGTGGAAATGAGATGTTTCAAGTCGTAGGTGTGAAAACACATAAACAATAATCTGATATATATCGATATACCAGGTTATTTTAGACTCCTGTTTTATCTTGTATTAGATCAGTTTTCATGTAGCTGTTAATGTAGTATTTATATTATAATACATATATTTTCAATTATTGTCACGTTATTCCGTTATTCTCATAAAAGCCTGGTGATCGCTTCGGGGTGAAAGCGCGATATTTATATTGTCAGGCCGGAATACATATATTATGTATATAACACCTAAGAGCAGTTATTTATCCCGTCCTCTACATATAAGTACACTTACACTTTAACATCAGAGATATCAGAACCTTTTTTTTTAAATAATTCAGTTGTTTTTTTGTTTTTTTTGATCTTTTACATTCTTTTGTATGTTGTTCTTACATAACACTATATTAATTTTTATAATAAAATAAAGTTGGAGTATAACTGCTTCAAAAAAATTGTATAAAGGGCATGTTTCCCTTTGATCAAGCTTATATTTTCAATTGTTCTTATTTCGATATTTCTAGGACTAAATACCCCAGGCCTCATTACCTATATCGACCATCATGTATCAAAATGTGTTATTTATTTTATAGTAAAGAAACAGAACTTGTGAATTTGTTGTTATTCTTATGAATGAATTCCAGTGGGCCTAACTGATTTATTGTTAATATATTTACAGTGATTGTAAATAGACTTATACTTATGAATTAACTTAAATTATCTTTATAGTCAATTGTGTATATTATTATTTACATATACTAAACAATGTTTCGTGGTGAGATTTTTGAATGAAGATTAGTATTGAACCTGTCGTTTCCAAAAAGCGTTCTGAAACAAAGAAGTCTCGTATTTAAATACAAAATTAGAACTAGAATGATGGAAATAAACCAGACTGTTCAACACTTAAACATCGAAAAGTATCAAATTATCAACAGTACAGATTGAAATTGAACGCCAAGTTGAAGGCGCCTGTAAGGAAGAAGATATACAGCTAATTTTGTCGACTAAGCTTTTATTAAAATAATGGACCAAGGATATGACTGTAATCTAACTGATGATATTAATACCAACATGAGACGAGCCTGGTGTAATCTGTATTGGAATTAATTAGAGTATATTGTGACAGTAAAGAAATATAGTCATTAAAAATACGCTTTATCAACTGATGGAGATTTATTTACTGTATCAAGTCATACATTCAAAGAAACACCACATACATATAAGAATATATTCTGTATCATCGGTTTACGTCCTACTTT
Organism: Nipponacmea schrenckii; assembly: GCA_030562195.1. Taxonomy (NCBI): domain Eukaryota; kingdom Metazoa; phylum Mollusca; class Gastropoda; family Lottiidae; genus Nipponacmea; species Nipponacmea schrenckii. The sequence goes on from JAUJPP010000011.1 coordinate 6,985,561, forward strand.
TTTATACATTTTGAAAAACGAAATGCGACGAGGGTTTTTTTGTACCAAGTACCAATGGAAAAATAAAATGATTGGAGTTTTACGTACTACTCTTCTGCTCCTTGTGGGCTAATGAAGACAGAAGTACCAATGCAATTAAAAGTGACATACGAGTTAAAAAGAATTTGTCTTCTGTCAAGTTTTTCTTTTAAAAGTTTTTTTCTATCTTCTGGCTTTTGTCAAGATTTTTCTTTCTGTGGAAGCATGTCCGTTAAGGTTTGGAAAGTTATTTTGTTAACGCCTTGAGAATTATAGACTGGAGTTAGTAATGATTCTGACAAGCGATACAGATCTATTAGCTGGTAAAAAACTTTGACTACTGCACAGAAACCTGCTAGCGTTATATCTGAAATTGAGTTCTATCAGTTGTTAAAGTAAATATGTATAATACTATATCCCTTGTAAGCTGTATATTAAATATAATATGTATTACTGATTCTCTAGAACCAGAAGATGTCTAATGGATCCTGACCCGATCAATAATAAAAGGATTTATATCACGTGTTAATCACTGTCACAGTTTGTTGAAAGTGTAGAACAGCACAGTTGACCTTTTTAATAGACCAATTGCTTCATTAGAAAAGATCAAATTTATTGTACGAAAGGCTTATGAAAATATTTTGCTCTCTTTTAGTTATTAAGTGAGTTACTATATTGACTAAAAATCATTATGAATCAAGAAATAAGGGACGTAACTCATGTTCAAAATTTACACTTAATATTAAACTGGTCATAGTAAAAAATTGCAAGTGAAAGAAGTAAAAAAAGGATGTCCTAGTTTATTTTGAGACATTTTTTTCGATTCCCCACTTTCATCTGATTGCTAGATAGTTTATCCAAGGCTTTGGGTAGGATTTACTGGTTTAAGTTGTTTCGAAATCATACCAAACTCAAACTGCATAAATTCCATACAAAACCTTAGTCCTTGTTCACGTGTTGGAACACATACAACCGGAGTATAATAATCAAACGATGCTCAGAATAGGTTTACTTTCCCTTGTCCCCCTTGTGCTATTCAAGAACGACTCATATTACAGATACTGGCGGGTTTTGTCACCATCGACAAATGAAAATCTTTTCATAACTGACCAGAATGATTCACCCACGGCCCCTCTAGATCAAAACATTTTCCTAACCCGACCTTAATGCCTCACCCCACGGCCCCTCCAGATCAAAACACACTGATAACCTGTCTAGACATTTTTACAATATTATTATGACCGGATTTCAAATCAATTTGTACGCCGCCATTATATTGTTTCATAAAAGGTTTTTGTCGTTATAGCGGAAACCAAGAAGATCTCCTGGGATTCTACTTAACTCTAATATCCTAACTTTATTATTGTCAACTTCAATTGAATAAAATTACCTTTTTTAACCTTAAAAAATAGTTTAAATCTTTCACATAAATTTAGTTGATCATTTGAACTGTGATTCAAGTTTAACCCACAGAAATCGTTTTGAATCTTAAAAAGAATTTTTAATTGAATCATTTTAGACCGTGGGTTGATAACAAAAGGTCAGATAGTCGATGAGATTCCAATTAAACTGTTTATAAAGAGGTTTCTAAACTAAGTGTATCGGGAACATTCTTAAGTTAAACAGTTTAACATTTCTACATTATCTTTGCCATTCGAAGGCTGTTTTTGTTATATAGACTGTTTAACTCTTGGACAATTCTGGCATCGATATGCGCCTTGAGAAGTTCCAAGAGGATTGAATTATTGCGCAATATAAATAGCGTTATTATTATTATTTGGTCACGGTTGTTCTACAAAAGCACTGCTTAGCACTCTGATAAAATCCCTTTAAAACAATATTCAGTTAAAGATTTCTAAATTATCCTATGCCGTTCGAAGGCTGTTTTTGTTAAACAGACTGTTTAACTCTTGGATAATTCTAGTATCGATATGATTTGGTCACGGTCGTTCTATAAAAGCACCAGTTACACTCATTCTTTAACTGTTTTTGTCATGGTTACTTTACTGTGGCACTAGACATGTATAGGTCACCTTGCCTCACATCTTTCAGTCTCTTTGATTTCATTACTTGATGATTATCAATTAGGCAACGATGTTTTAACTTTTAATTATCTGGCGTTACAGAATCGAATATTGACGCTCTATTTTGTTGTAGGACTTTAATATTTTAGTAAGCTGTTTGTATTAACTCCAATACATTTTGTCTCTTCCTGGGAAATTTCTCGGGGGATTTGTATCTGATTGCCATGATCGATGATCGAGATTTCTGGCGTGTCATTTGTCTTTACGTGTGTATTAAAAACAGTTTCCCTTATTTAGACAAGTGTTTTTTTTATATGAACCGTTGAAAATTTATCTGTTCATTGATTTCGACTACTGTTCATTGAGGAGTTTTGTACACAGAAATGTCTTGTTTTGCCTTGTTAAGTTTTAGACAGGACATGTTCAGTAGAAACAAAAACCAAACAATTTCCATATATCTTTCAAACTGCACTACAGGGTAAACAAATCGTACAATATCGATTAACAGGATTAGATCCCGGTTCCCACTGATAAGTCTGACTTTCATACACCGTTAATAAGACATACAAATACTTAAAGGTATAGATAAAGTAGCATGAGATATAATGATATACTATTTCTGACGTTTATTAATTTAACGTTTCACATGCCTATACAGAAAGCGTTATCAAAAGAAATGACTTCAATCAAACGTTGAATTAATAAATGTCAGAAATAATATATCTCTTTATCTTGTGTTGCTTTCATATAAAGAGTATAGAGTATAACTATTGGCACTGACCTGGCACCGGTTTCGTGTGGACACCAATTTTGTCTGTTTTCAGATGAACTGTTAGTGAAGTTTAAGGTGTCTACTAGATGCTGTAACGATTCTGTTCGATACTGGGGTATTAAAAATACAGCAGCTTTCTAATTTAGGTTAATATCCTATATTAAATCCACCCTCCTATAATTCACACCTACAACTATATTTGTTAATTCAGTCCCTGTTTTATTTCCTGAGCTCGGAGTGTTCGGTAGGCTATCTCATCAGGGTAATCACACTGAACGTTCCTTCAACTTTCTAAAACTCCCACGACTGAGCTCTTTAACTGGTTACCTTTATAATTATTTGTAGCTCTGTAGGTACGCTGGGCTAATTAAACCACTGAAGTTAAACTCTTTCCAAAGGTTCCAAGATTAGAACCATACAACCGTCTTAACACTGAATGAACAAAAGTAAAACAAATCTTAAGCTTTTCTCGCTATGAATCCTTGTTCAGATAACACTTTCATCACAGCATTAATAGCGATTACAATTCACAAACAGGTGCGCATTTTACTGTCCAGCGTATTCAGCACTATTATCACCAAAGGATATGGTCTTTTTAAAAACTTAGATGAAAATAACCCCTAGTAGTCCAAATCCAATGTCAATGATCAAGTATCTATACGCGTGCTTCACTGTCACCAAGGACGCTCATTTACACTCCGTATACTAGTGTATGTCTGACTTTCACTGAAGACAACAAAAAGAATGTGATAGTGTTTTTAATGGATGCCAAAGAATTTGATGTTTAATTAATCCAAAATCAATATCTTCTATTATGAAATTGCTCGTTTTTCTAAAACACGTTCTTGTACTACAGGAAGTTAAGTCTATATGACTAGTTCACAATTAATTTTTCTATCAAAATTGCATGTTCACAATAAATGCGCATTTATCTGTAACCAAAGTACTTTTTTCTACAACTCACTTATAGTTCAATTAATTCTCCAAGATACAAATGCGCAATTCAATGTCACCAATTCAAGAGAACTTATCCTAAAATAAATCTTTAAGATAACGTTGTTTCCCAGTCAGCACAGTACCATTGTATTTCTATATATCCCAGTGGAATTGTAATAACACTGTCTTTAAATTGCTGATGAAAGTAAAAGCAGAATAATGCCAGGATGACTGGATTAACGACAGGTTGATAAGCAGAGACAATTATTGATGACGTCTTCAGTACAATAACGACCGGAATAATCAGAGTGTAAACTTGTCCATGTTCAATATACGATAGAATACTGTCACTTGTTGACGGCAACTATTAAAGAAATCATTCACAAACAGTGCCCATAAGTCATCTGAATCTCTCACTGAATCTTCTAAGCAGAAGTTATATCATAACCAATTGTTTTTATATGGTATACACAAGCATAGAAATGAGAATACTTGATGTTTGAGCCTATTTACCGTTACTTGTAGAGGAATCTATTCACAATCTTCGTCCATATGTCACCCGCATCTCTGTATTATCCTGAACATAACTTAATAACGTCAGTAATATTCGATTGTTATACTGGTATATTACTCGCATACTTCAGTACACCTTTCATGGATGAATTTAATTTTAAAACTAGATGTTATGACCTTAAAAATGAACATCTATCAATTGAAATGAATGAAAACAACGCTTTAATCGCCTTTAATCCCTTGTTTTGATTCAAGTTCAATCCAATTGTAAATGAACCGAATGAGGAATGAATTTCACTCACAAATTTATCTACAAATGAAGATTGACAAACACAAATCAGAGTGGTATTAAATAGTCATAAACTGTAAACATTGTTGACAATTATAGTTGGAATCTTGTCGACAGTCGCCAAGAGAGAGAGTAATGGTCATTTTCTACTTTCGTTTTAGTTTTATTGATTTTCTATCGCAGTGAGAGTTGTATTATTATCTGTCTCTAGAATCAGGTGCGACAATATAATTATATCTCACACAAATTCTCTATCTCTAGACAATTCCTTCATGTACTTACATATAATCTTATAAGACGACACATTGAAACATTCTGTTAGTCCTTATGCTTACTTATCTAGGGAGCCGCCGTGGCTCAGTGAGTTAGACGCTTGCTCGCTCACCGGAGGTCCAGGGTTCAATCCCGGTAAAGGTCGAGATGAACTTTCGGATTTTTCAGCCCGGTTTCCCCTTGTCAGTGATGCAGGTCGGAGGGACTGACAATAAACCGAGGCCCCGTGTGCTAGAGGCTGTACACGTTAAAGATCCCTCGACATTTGAATTCGCAAAAAGAGTAGGCTTATGCCGCTGTCCTGGCAAAATTTCCCTCATTAAACACTGCATGGCGTTAGCCGTCTTCATTAGCCCATTAGGTACAGAAGAGTGGGACCCAAAACTCCATTCGTTCATTTATGTTTTACTGTTCTAGACACCTGATACCTCGTTTTAATATGAATACTATCAGTCGGTTTAAGATTATAAAACCAAGGGAATGCATTCCAGGACATCATAAGCATTCACTACATTGCGCAGTCTGGTTTCTGTGGTAACACAGATTAATGGGTTGTCGTCCCATCCGAACGTCTAGAAAAATTTACGACTCATAGATAAAGCCATCTACTGATCTTTGAAAAAAGGCGATCGTGGCAGTAAAGGAAAGTGACAATCAGACTACTAGTGATGTAGATTTAGAATGAAGACGAGACAATGGAATACATGAGTAATGATTATCCTCTATAGACCGTGTTTGATATACGTGGAAATATTGTAGACATATAGTAGAAAATAGTTCAATAGAGTTCCTTCAGGTTATGGTGCACACGTCCCCATATGTTGTCCTTAACTATACTTAATCACACTGGATTATTCGGAGGAGCAAGTGATATACCCAGAGCAATGTTTCAACCTTAATTTCGGTTTTCAGGATTATCATATATTTTAATTTATTGTATTAGGCTATATTGTATGGTAATGTTGTTATCATTCAATAAATAATTTTACCACAACGATATGACGCAGTAGCAACATTAAATAACTATGCAAATTAGGTACAATGTACATGTATACCAGTATCTAATATGATGTTAATAATGCATTCATGCGCCACGTTCCGTCTTCAATAGCCCATAATGTGCAGAAGGGTAGGACGTAAAACTCCATTTCATTTCATTTCATGCGCCACGTTTTATAAGAAAAATGGCGTCGTTTGTTGTTAGCGACTCAGGCCGGGCGTCCGCTTCAGATTTTTTTCTGCGAGTCTTTGCGAGATACTTGCGAGATAACTGTCAATGTTCCTTCCAAAAAAAGTACGTTCCATTTGTGAGTTACAACTGACTGTTAAGGTCATTCGATTTTCACCAAATTTATTTCATCAGGATTTGGTAGGCCATTATTTTATAAGTGAAAGTAAGCGGAATTTACTATGAAGCAGTAAAACGTGAATTATTGCTTATTACCTAGATCTAATATCTTACGCTTAAGGGCATTGGAAGACGGCGCAAAGCGGCTGATGTCAAAATGAAAATAATTCTTTCCTTGAAACGGAACATGGAAAGTAAACGAAATATATATAGATAGTTGTGTGATAAAAATAAACTAGAACGTGTGCTAGTGTCATAATAAATTTATGAGTTCTAAATCCTGTATTAAATAGCTTGACGTTAAATATTGTTGAGTCTCTAATTTAGATCTATAGAACCTTTTATTCCTTAAACTTTACCTGTCATTATTGAAATCAGATTTGACAAGGTAAAGATAGACACATTTCCTTCCTAGTGTCACATCACTGAGTACTTGAATCCTCTCTATAAACTTAATACCATATTTCTTCCTGATCCACTTATAAAACCTTATTGAAACGAATTATTAATAAATGTCCTGAACATTGTAACACTGATTGCATCAAATTGCATACATGGAGTTCCAATTTTCAGATATCTGAAATTTTATTCAGACCAAGACTCTTTATCGCAAAAATCACCACATATTGATAGAACCTTAATGAAAGTATTTTAATAAATATTCTTAAAATTGTATATGTATCGGGGACACTGATTGCATCAAATTGCATACATGTAGGCATCATATTTCACATTTCCAATTTTCAGATGTCTGAAATTTCATTCTTTATCGCAAAGATCACCTCATATTAAAATAAGCTTTTGTTATAGTGAAATCATTAACGGTTAAGGTTGGACATCTGACAAAAAATATATGAAAATAGAACTAAGGAATAGAGAGAAAATAAAGTAATTAGCACTAGAGAACCTGGACAAATAATATTCTTTAGAGATAATCTTACAATATCATTATTACTCTACAATACTACTCCAGGATGCTGCCACTAATAGAATAAAATAATATCAACATACCACCAGAAGGATATAACTGATATATTGAAAACCTCTCACCATTGAGAATACTGATATCACTAATAGAATAAATAATATCAACATACCACCAGAAGATATAACTGATATATTGAAAACCTCTCACCATTGAGAATACTGATATCACTAATAGAATAAAATAATATCAACATACCACCAGAAGGATATAACTGATATATTGAAAACCTCTCCCATTGAGAATACTGATATCACAAATAGAATAAAATAATATCAACATACCACCAGAAGGATATATCTGATATATTGAAAACCTCTCACCATTGAGAATACTGATATCACTAATAGAATATAATAATATCAACATACCACCAGAAGGATATAACTGATATATTGAAAACCTCTCAACATTGAGAATACTGATATCACTAATAGAATAAAATAATATCAACATACCACCAGAAGGATATAACTGATATATTGAAAACCTCTCACCATTGAGAATACTGATATCACTAATAGAATAAAATAATATCAACATCACCAGAAGGATATAACTATATATTGAAACCTCTCACCATTGAGAATACTGATATACTAATAAAATTTAATAATATCAACATACCACAAGGATATAACTGATATATTGAAAACTCTCACCATTGAGAATACTGAATAACTAATAGAATAAAATAATATCAACATACCACCAGAAGGAATATCTGATATTAAAACCTCTCGCCATTGACTCAAACAAGACTTTTTTATGTGTATATATGCATTATATTTGCATTACTTTTTTTAGCTATAATGAAATTTTTATATATGACACTTATTCTTAATCATATAATGAATTTAAATTTTCCTTATTACTTGACATATGACGCATGTAAATTGTATGAAGGCTATTTATGGAATTTTCGTTTACTTGCGCATTTCTTAGACGATCTTTATCGCAAAGATCACCTCATATTAAAATAAGCTTTTGTTATAGTGAATCATTAACGGTTAAGGTTGGACATCTGACAAAAAATATATGAAAATAGAACTAAGGAATAGAGAGAAAATAAAGTAATTAGCACTAGAGAACCTGAACAAATAATATTCTTTAGAGATAATCTTACAATATGATTATTACTCTACAATACTACTCCAGGATCTGTCTAATAGAATAAAATAATATAACAACACAGATTAATGATACTATTGACAAACCTCTACCAGGATACTGATATCACTAATAGAATATAATAATATCAACATACCACCAGAAGGATATAACTGATATATTGAAAACCTCTCACATTGAGAATACTGATATCACTAATAGAATAAAATAATATCAACATACCACCAGAAGATATAACTGATATATTGAAAACCTCTCACCATGAGAATACTGATATCACTAATAGAATAAAATAATATCAACATACCACCAGAAGGATATAACTGATATATTGAAAACCTCTCCCATTGAGAATACTGATATCACAATAGAATAAAATAATATCAACATACCACCAGAAGGATATAACTGATATATTAAAACCTCTCAACATGGAGAATACTGATATCACTAATAGAATAAAATAATATCAACATACCACCAGAAGGATATAACTGATATATTGAAAACCTCTCACCATTGAGAATACTGATATCACTAATAGAATAAAATAATATCAACATACCACCAGAAGGATATAACTGATATATTGAAAACCTCTCACCATTAGAATACTGATATCACTAATAGAATAAATAATATCAACATACCACCAGAAGGATATAACTGATATATTGAAAACCTCTCACCATTGAGAATACTGATATCACAAATAGAATATAATAATATAACATACCACCAGAAGGATATAACTGATATATTGAAAACCTCTCACCATTGAGAATACTGATATCACTAATAGATAAATAATATCAACATACCACCAGAAGGATATACTGATATATTGAAAACCTCTCGCCATTGAATCTCAAACAAGACTTAGTGTCTATTGATATATGCATTATATTTGCATTACTTTTTTAGCTATAATGAAATTGTATATATATGACAATTATTCTTAATCATATAATGAATTTTATTTTCCTTATTACTTACATAATGACGGCAGGTGTAAACTGTGTTGAAACGCTATGTGTATGGAATTTTACGGTTTACTCTTCTGCGCCTTATCTTATGGAATGTATATGTTTAAAGTTAACCTTACTAAAAAAAACTGTGTTTAATAGTCCATAATATCATCTTGTGTTTGTGATTTATTTTCTTTTTGTATAATATTTATTGACTTTCCAAATAATATTGGTAAAGTATTATTTGGTACTAATCTGCTCCAGGATGCTGCCTGTAATAGGAAAGAAAAAGAAAAGAACGAAACAACTATATTTTACAAGGATAACAACTTAGATTCACAAGTCCGCCGTGACAGGGCTCCTTTCTACCAGCTAGTCCTTGGCCAAACCTCTTGGTATTGATCTTTCTCGGATTATCCGTACCCATTTACAGCTGGGTGGACTGGAATTATGAGTGAAGATGACTTATTTCAGGTCACCGAACTTTCACACACCCATCGAAATTAGAACTCACGTCCTACATTTTCAACGTATCCATGCAAATGAGATTGTTGTGTCCTCGTAGTTGGTGTAGCTGTGAGAATGTTTCTTTTCTCGTGGTGTTTTTGACTAATTTTTGGTCTAGATTTTGATGTCGATAACATGTAATGGTTTATCTTCATTTTAGTCTAGTTAAAAATTTTCATGGTCCTTCTATATAGTTTTGTCCAAACTAAGTACATGTATTAGATAGGCTTTCATGTTTTACTCACGATATTTTTTCAAGCAACTCTTAGCGTGGGTGTGTCAGTGAGTTTTCATAGTTTTTAGTTATTTTATATTTATGTATATTATACAATACATTTTATGGAAGAAAATATAATAAAACGAATTGCTAGTCCAAATGACATCCAAATAACCTACATGTATAACATAATTCAAATTACAAAAAAATGGAAACTTTAGAAATATGATATTGACGTTGACATGTAGACGATTCGAGTTATCTATCTCCCGGCTAATCTTGAAATAACAGAAGAAATCCGATACATCTACTAATGTCTCCAGATTAATTAAAATAAAACACCATTGACAGAATCCGGACGAGGTATTGCGAAAGAGGGCAGATGAAAACGTGATCGATTGAAAGAACAGCTGATAGATAGCTTATAGCAATTGTAAGTCTATTAGGAATTCTATGAGACAAAAATTAATAGCCCAGACACTAAAGGTCCTATACCTGTAGATATCAGATTAGGGAACAATATATTAGAAGTAAAGAAAGCTTTAAAGGTAGATGACGAGTTAAAGTCCTTCCTAGCTATGATGATTGGTGGTCGTTTGCAGAGAACTGGGATCTGATACAAAATAAGGTGGTGGTAGATGACGAGTTAACGTCCTTGCTAGCTAACGCTGATATCAAAGACAAGGTAGTTTTTGGTGGTTGTTGGATTAGGATCGATTGGATGATTTGGAAAATGTTGTTTCTTTGGCTTCAGAAATTGTACGATCTGGTTGGGTCGAATGTCATAGCGGAGAACTCAGTCTTCAACATTCTTCCAAACTCGTTATAATCATAGTAAATAAAATATATATCTCAGTTTTATAGCAGCATACGGCTGTGTAAAGACTCTATAATCTGTTTTTAGACAGATGGATTCAAGAGATACTATTCCTTCCCCTAAAGGTACGAGAATAATACAGGACAATGCAAGATTGAAGCGGGAGTAATATTTGTATAGAAGTCGAATCCAAAAACGAGAAATATAAAGAAGTTAGGTTCATGGTTAATGATCCTTTCTACCAGCTGGTCATTGATGAAACCTCTTGGCATTGATATTTCCCTGATTATCCGTACCCATTTACAGCTGGGTGGACTGGAATTATGAATGAAGAATGACGTGTTTTCGCCGCATGACATTATTAGTGCCCATTTTGAAAACTGGCCCGAACTTGCTAATTTTATATGCATCTAGCACTATCCTGCACTTTTTAACTTGTTATTAAATAAAACCCATGTATAGAAATAGTCGTGACTCGACCTTTAAAACTAATTCCATATATATAAAATACAGACAGTATAAAGCCAGTGGGTAAACTCCCTGGCGAGTCTCTTATAGTTTATTATTAAACTAGAGAATCAACCAGAAAGTTGATCAGCAGGGCGGATTTTAATTAAACCAATTTATTATCCATTCTTACAACCTCTGGCTGGAACCTGGTGTTAATTTTCTCTCGTTTATTGAAAAGTGTTATATCTACTTCAGGCTTGTGCTGGTAGCAACCGCAGATATTGGATGTGAAAACTTCATTTCAACCCATCATTTAATTGTAAATTATGACCAATCATTTAACTATAAATTATGACCAATTTCCAATATCTCTTATGGAGAAAAGTATTCATTTTACTTTACCTTCATGAGCTGATAAGGTGCATGCAGAAGGTTGGAAGGTAAAACTCCATTCATATAATTTCATTGTTTTGACCTTTGGAGGCATTCGGTATATATGTTCACGTCCTCCAGTTTGTATACATAGAATATAAACTTCAATTTTCGTATTAAACATTTTAATATAATATAATATTTTATTATAAATATTGTGTTTAAAGCACTTTTAATCTTTGCATCATATATATATATATATAATCAAGTATTTAATAAAATTATATACATTCATACATAGTAGTTTATTAACTTGTTTTTTATGAGGTTTTCTAGCCTTGGTATTTGTAGGTTTTTGTCTTATATAAGATCAATCTAAATACAAGTGGGTTACATTTCGTTTGGTTACTATTATCTTGGTGATATCTAGACCGACGAATAATTATCTATTTGTAGGTTTCTTAAAACTATATATTCTCAATCTAATTAAAATTAGTATACAGTTTGGTTTTGTTATCATCTCTAATGTGTACCCAGGAGAAATAATAACAAAAAGAAATTGCAATCTAATTTAAATCAAATTGAAGGGAAACCTTAATCCTTTATTTCACAATTTCCATTTCAATGTCACAAATCACCAACGTAACTACAACGTAACTATCTGCAAACTATTCACAAGCCAAATGGTTTGCCAAAGAGACCCCATGGCTAGAAAACCTCTAGAATATTCTACATGTTTTTATTAACATCATCCTAATACATACAATTAAATACATCAACAATTCATCAACAGGCTAATATACTCTCCTTAAAAAAGAAAGAGACAGAAAAGATTGCCTGGGGAATTTTTTAATATTCCATTCAATGGGTAATCCGATTATATATTATCCTATCTACTTTTTGAAATAAGAGAGCTCAGTTTCAGCTCTCTGTAATATCAGATATAAAGCTAACAAAATCAATATTTGATATTTAGTTTGCCTGCAAGGGCAGTCTAACAATGTATGTTATTTAAATAGTTATAGAGAGGTGTCGAACTATAACAATTCTTGTCTAAGTAGCATACAAATACTGATTAAAATACAGGTATACAATTTGTGTATTTAAAGGCCATGGTTCGCAATTCTCGGGGGTTCATTTGAGTCTTAATATGTAAACATACCTCAAAAGTAATAAAAATCGTATAATTCGTTCAAAAACGAAGAAATGAAACGTTATTTTTACACATGGATTAGAAGAATCTAGGTAAGCCAAATATTTCTCGTTTCTGAGACAAAGGTATGATTGGTCAAACGTATGGCTGGCGAATCTGTCCCTTTAATGAACACCTCGTGGTACTATTTATGTCAGAAGTAAGCTAATGAACAATCAGTGCTGTAATTAAAATATTATGTTTACTAATACTAATAGTAAAGATACATGTTCAAAATCATGTCGTAATCGGTGACAGATCCAGGGGTCACCAACTACTAAAAGGGAAAAGCAAGTAATTAGCATAATTATTACCATGATAAACCGATAATATCTTAACTATTTATACCAATTACTGATATCGGTACAAATCCGTGGGTGACTCGGGTAGGCAAGTGGTGAAAGTCATAAGACGTTTACATATTAAATTATCGTAATAAACCAATAATATCTTAAACTATACCAATTAATAGATGATATCGGTAGATATTAGTACGAATCCATATTGGTCAAGTAGTAGAAGTCGTAAGACGTTTACATATCAAATCGGTAGATATCGGTGTATATTATTACGAATCCGAGTAGTAGGAGTCCAAAAGTCGTTAACATGATAATTATCATTATATGTATATATATAAACCGAAGATATCTTAGGGAGCTACTGTAATAATAGGGTGAGCCAGGTCATATGAATATCACTGTAAATCCAGGATTATCAATGCAGGAAAGTTGGTAATATGAAAATTATCAACACTGTTTCAGAGGTCAATCTTTGAATTCTGGTGAGTCCGCTTATAAACAAGACAGGTTTTTTGTCCAGTTTGATAACTGATAATAAACAATCGATTCCAATAAACTTTTAAACATACAAATTTGAACTGCACAACTAATAATAAGTATATAATATTGAATCTGATTTGATGTTTTTCATTTTAAAAAGAACTCCCACATTTGCACATCCATCTTAAATCAACAGTCTATGTAGGTTGTTGAGCCAGCTGGTGACCAAGACAGTCCCGTAGTCTATTATGAAACTATTAACAATAGATAACTAAAACTTCATTAAAAATTGAGCTGCATAATGGTAACTTATGTGACAAGTGTTACCTTCTAGACAGGGTTTAAAACCTGGTATACTTAAGCTAATAATGATCTGTTTTTGAGCCTTTTAGAATTGACTCCCACCCTTTCCAAATCTGGATCTAGAAATTCTTAAAGGCCACTTTAAATATTAACACTGTTTGTACAATACACCCTATATTTCAGGGTTTATGTTAAAACTATATTGAAACCCCTAATATTGGGAGTAGGACTCCTATATAAGGCCCCTGTTTATTGGGATTCAGTGGTGTTGGGTGTACAGTTTAAGAGTATTAATCATTTCTGTCTAATTGTGAATTTCTAACTTAGCCAATCAAGGTCATCATCATCATCATCATCACCGAACAATGGAGGTGGTTTCTGATCCTACAAATAAAAAAATTCAACTTAACCAAACCAGAATAGGTTCACCAGAACATATTAAGTCAGGTTTACCAAAACATTTAATAATTAGTCCGGTTAACCAAACCAGAACAGGTTTTCCAAAACATAGTAAGTCAGGTTTACCAAAACATAATTAGTACGGTTAACCAAACCAGAATAGGTTTACCAAAACATAGTAAGTCAGGTTTACCAAAACATAATTAGTCCGGTTAACCAAACAAGAATAGGTTTAACAAAACATAGTAAGTCAGGTTTACCAAAACATAATATAGTCAGGTTAACCAAACCAGAATAGGTTTAACAAAACATATTAAGTCAGGTTTACCAAAACATAATTAGTCAGGTTAACCAAACCAGAATAGGTTTAACAAAACATATAAGTCAGGTTTACCAAAACATAATTAGTCAGGTTAACCAAACCAGAATAGGTTTACCAAAACATAATAAGTCAGGTTAACCAAAACATAATTAGTCCAGTTAACCAAACCAGAATAGGTTTACAAAACATATAAGTCAGGTTTACCAAAACATAATTAGTCAGTTAACCAAACAAGAATAGGTTTAACAAAACATATTAAGTCAGGTTTACCAAAACATAATTAGTCAGGTTAACCAAACCAGAATAGGTTTACCAAAACATAATAAGTCAGGTTAACCAAAACATCATTAGTCCAGTTAACCAAACCAGAATAGGTTTACCAAAACATAATAAGTCAGGTTAACCAAAACATAATTAGTCAGGTTAACCAAACCAGAATAGGTTTACCAAAACATATAAGTCAAGTTTATCCAGAACAAGAATAGGTTTACCAAACCAGAAATTAAACTGTGGCAAATTAACCATTATTTGCTTTTCAAAATTCAAGAAAATTGCACAATGAACTGCAAACAAATTTGAACAGCAGACCTCCAGCGTAATTCCTTTCATGGACAAGTGGAGCATGTAAATCTGAACAATTCAGAAAGTGAGATTAAAGTCATAAGATAATAACTTGGCTGTTACAGTGTAATGGGCTGGAACTACAAAATAGTTCATCAGTTTACCGTATAATTTCGAATATCGTGCGCAAGCATGTATAATGCGCAACCTTCCTTGCCTCCGCAAATTTTCCGTATAAATTCAAAATTTACCCATGTATAAGGCGCACCCCTTTTGGTTGCAAAAATACGACTTTAAGTTGGCATTTAACAGACACCAATATCGGGGAAAAAGTTTGTTAATACGCAAGTCCCCTTTCATAGATTTTTGTTTTGCAATTTTTTTTATTTTTGATTCTAAAGGATCTTGATTGGTCTGCAAAGGATGTTATCTCATGTTTTCTCTATTCTAAACATTGTTTCCTAGACAATATATATATCTTCATATAATATTACTTCTTACTTACATCATCATCAACAAGGTCTGTCTTACTGGGAACTTTTCCACCAGGTTGTTTGGCCGTTTTTTTATCTTTTTATCTGTTTTATCGTCTTTTTCGTTCTCTGTTTTCAATTCAAATTCTCCCAGTGTATCAGATACTGTAGAATCAGTACCAAATAATGGACTGAAATTATAAATGAGTGTTTAACATCATCATTATTGTTGTCAATATTCTCACTTCTGAATTAAGTTTTGTTCAATTCAAACCATTGAGAGACAATATGTTTGATGGTAATAAAATCATATTGAGAATCAAGATTGGAAGTTAATGGAGTTGAATGTTATATGTTTAGCTCTACTATAGAAAAACTGCAGAAATTGTCAAACCATAAAAATTTCTAGAGAAAGATTTGAAAGCCAGAATCATTAACTACATTTACGTCAATATGGTTGTTGGGCTTCTTTTATTCACAAATAACATTACAGACTCTAGTACCTTGGCTAATGTTATCTGTAATTTTCATTACATCATTATCTCCTAAACAGGTACAGGTTTAAATTCTAATAAATTGTGGCAATATATTCATACAAGAAAGGGTCTGAGCAAATTACAGGACACAAGGATAATTAGAAGACATTTTAAAGGCGGGACCTCACAGAACTACTCTATATACTGATAAATATCATGACCCTTTACATCATTCGATTCAGATTAAGTCTAAAGTTGTAATATAATAGATTCCAATTAGGTCTAGGTCTATTTTTTCTATGACGTAAGAACAACGAGATAGTTTGGGATGGTTATTAAGGCCTAAAGATTAAATTAAGAAAACAGCTGAAAAGCAAAAGAAGATTCTGGAAAGAAGTTATAGACTAAATATTAAAACGCACTAACAAGGTGGAAAAACAAAGCCAGAACACATCAGTGAGCAATCCTATAAATAGTTTTATTTCATAAAAATTAAATTACCTGTCCTCTTCTTCATCAAATAAAGGTGGTGGTTCTTTAGTAGCTAGGGTGGGGATATTATCTATAGAACTGGATGAATTAGTTCTTCCTTTATTCACACTGGATGATCTTGACTTTGAGTCTTTATCATCTACTGACTTATCTGTTTTACTATTGGTTGATTTACTGTCTTTTTCGTCGGATGGCTTTTTATTGTCAGACGCCGCATTGGTCGATTTATCACTTTGTTTAGATGGCTTGGATTGGTCGATTTTGGAATCTGTTTTATTTTGATTAGATGAATTTTTATTTTTAGGATCTGGAATAAAATGAAAAAATAGGTTGAATAATCTATCCTTGTAGCTTTCATAGTAGGCAAACAGTCAAATATAACATCTTAGAATATAATGTAAGGACAAGAAGTACTGTTACCTGATTGATCTAAGGCTGCTGTATGATATGGGTTACCTTTATCACCAACTATAGGACTACTTTCTTCTTTAGTCTTCTTCTCATCTACTACTACCTCTGAAAATACACATATACTTAAAAAATAATGCAAAAAGGCTCAAAAATTAGTTAAATCACATTGTAATTGAATTCTATTTTAATTATCATTATGGAACATACCATGGAGCTTAAATTTAGAAAGAGATCTGGAGCTTGTTTCAGGAAAACTTAACTTAGGATGACTTTAGTATTCCAATTGTTAGATTGGTCAATCACTAAAATTGAGTTTTTATTAACCAATCAGGTTACTGTATTTCTTAAAATCTTGATTGTATCTTTGTTAAAATTTTGTGAAACAGGTCCCTGGTTGAAGTTTAACACAGCCAATAAATGTGTGAAACCCTGAGCCAAAATTGTTTTACAAAATAAACTTGCTAAAACACAAATTTCTTTCACATAGTTTTTGAGAATAAGATTTGTTTAAATACAGGTACAATGCAAGTTGCAGTTTCAGTTAAATTAATTAGCAATTTGATTAAACATGTGTTAGAAATTAATTAATATGATGCTTTAATTAATATCACAATTAATTAAGTACAACCACTGAATAATTTTACATGATTTTTATTCCAGGAGTTTAATAAAATATCAATTAAAATATGAATTGTCTTTAAACCTTCAATCATTCAATTTTTATATACCATTACATCAAATTAGGTGAAATCAGCTGAATTGTCAGGAGTAGGTTAATAATGTAAGTTGATAAGTTAAAAGATTTGATGATTAGACAATAAATAATTCATCAGTATGTGAGTAAGTTCTCTGATACAGTAATGAATGTAGGAGGTAAAGCTATAAGGGTGTTGTATTCTCCTAATAACTTTTTCAAATTTGTCTAATAATAGACAAAGCTTCTTTGTCTATGCAAATGAATTCCAACAAAACAAAACAGAAACACCTGCAAGTTTCAAAATTTCAGGGTTGATTTTAATAAAAGGATTGGGAATTGTATCAAACCAGAATATTAATAACACAGTATCCTTGAAAGATATATTTCTTACAAAAATACCCTCAATTTATGAGAAATATCATCTTGAACTCTTACTAATTAATAAAAACAAAAAAACATAATTTTGATTCTTAAAACTGTGTATGACAATCATAATAATGAATTGAAACCAAAGTAGAGTCTTTACAGTAATTCCAAAATCAAAGTAAAATGTAACATGGAAAATCTTAATAAAAAACAACCACGCTCAATCAGGTTATGATAAACCAATTTAAAAGTTATTCTTTGTTTTTTCAACTAATATACAGACAAATGTAATATATGGCCAATTAAGTTTTACCAGAGAAGTTAATGAGAAAGAAAAACAATGTATTAAGGAAAAATTGGAGTAAACAGAAAATATAAAAATATTATATTTATTAAATACATCTGATAATTGTTAGGTTACATAGATCAATAAACAAGATCAAGGGATATTGTCATTTAAATTCACATCTGAAAGTCCCTTTAGGTAAAGTCTTTAAAGCTGGTTAAGCTATGACAGGTGGGTGCTTACTATTCCTTTCTAAACCTTTACAACCTTCATCATGAAATACTCCCTCATTTTATTGATATACCTCCTCATATGAACAGTTTATTCACTACCGGTACTACAAATATGTTGTTTTTAGATTTCCAGTTTCCTTACAATTCTGATTCTTGGTACTTTGATAATATTATTACAGGATGAGATTAACACATGTTACTGATGTAACTGATAATTAAAATACAAGTAAATAATGATATTTTATTGATTTACAGTAAAGAATTTTGACATTGAAATTGGTAGGTCATGTGTAAATTATGGTAAGGAAAAGAAAAAAAAATGGTAGAATTGGGTTTCCTGTCGGTAGATTGGGAGACAGTGTGCAAAAGTGGGAGATTCCATATGTATGATTTATATTCAAACATTTGCATCCCTTTAAAACCATGATTGACAGTAAAGAAGTTGATTGACCAACCATGAAGAAATGTTTGTACTGTTCTAACCATGTTATGTATATCAAGTGTTCAGGACTACTACTGAAGGATATCAAAAAATAAAACACTAAGACATTGAAGAATAAATTAATTGATTAGCTTAGTTTAAACCAAATAATAGAAGTTAGAAGTGAAAAGGAAGTAAAGAAGTCAGCACATTACAAAGAACAATCTGTGAAATGACAATTTTGAATTGAGATTAAGGTTCTCCCTTACTTTTTTTCATTCAAAAACATGAGATTTATATGGATACTACAACAAACTATCACAAAATACAAATAACTTTACGAAACTTGCAAATTGTAATATGCACTTTACACCTTTATCTGCCCACTTGAATATTGACTTTAATAACTCCATGAAGAGTAAATCAATTTAACATGAAAATTGTTCAACTAGGTTCTTAAAATAACTCAAACATACAAAAATTAATAGAAAGGAAAAAATCCATATTTGTAGTTCTGAATCTACTGTTGAAGAACTCAATCAATTTGCTACATTCCAATTTTCAGTCAGATGCCTCCTGTTGCTACAATTTCACAAAAAATAATTGCGAATTTGCTTTATCATATAAGGCCCATTGTATTTCATAAAAAAAAATTCAAGTTTTCTCCTTCAGCTCTAATATTAAGTCAAAAGAAAAAAAAACTTATGTCAAATAGATGGGAATGTGTCAATCATAACAAAACACATAACACTCAACACATTTTGGGGAAAATTCACACAAAAAAAGAATCAATAGGAAAATCTACTCAACCCTTAAAAATCAACAATCTTACATCAAAATATAGACATGAGAGTCTGAAGTTTTTACTTAACACATTTTGGGGCAAATTCAGAAACATGTTTTGAACCTGTAGAAACTAGTATCTTGTCTGGTCTCTAAAGTAAAAGAAATAAGAGGGTTATAGCAAATCGTTCACTAAACATATTCTGGGGCATGTTTTATAGAAGCTGTAAAGTGTTAAATTTTAACTTTTCATTTCCTTTTGAAAATATATATTCAGATAAAGAAATGGGATGATTTGATACACAGATATTACTTAACAGGGCTATATATCCTTAAAAATTTAGCAAACTATGTTCAAAATTTAATGAATATATAAAATTCATCAGCAATTCCTATTAAATTAATTCTAAACTTTAAACAGGTTGTGTAATCTTGGTATTAATTCAATTTTATCTTATATATTTGAAATTCTAATCTGAAATGAGAATCAATGATTAAAACCTACACTGTATGTTGAATAAAGATAAAAATAGTTCATCCTGATTTTATCTTAAAATCAAATCATCTTACTCATTGTGTGAATTTTAGATTTAATTAAAAATCAGATTTAATGTTATAATGTAATGTCAGATCAAATTCTTTAATATATTTTTCATCTGACCGTTCCCAAGGTCACTATAAAATCTATTACATGTAAATATAAGCTCTACAATCGGAATTAATTAGGGTAATTAGAGCTCCACTACAATCAATAATGAACCACAATGTTACAATTTTAAATCAAGTTAGGGTGAACACCTTTTATCCCTTTGAAAGGGCTCCTTTTGTTTCAATGTCATATTAATTTGAGCTGATACACTTTTTTTTCCTTTTTCAATGAAGTTTTTTTTAATCTATATTTTTGCGCATTAACTTGAAGCACTCAAACTATTTTGCTTTCTTCACCTTCTTTTTAATCCACATTTGAACAATTACTTGAGTTTTGTCAGAATGTAAGAAAAATAGTCAGATACACAAGATTTCCATTAGCTGACATTGTTCAGGTAATTCAACAGGTGTATCAAATATAAAGAAATAAGTCAATGTATGTAGGAGTACATGATTATAGCTTGATACTTGACATACCTCCTTCTTTTATCAAGTTCTAGACTTTCACTTTCAATTGAAGAATGTCTTGCAACAGAAAATACACAAGTCAATGAAATATCAATAAAAAATCAATCACAAGATTTGTAAATTTTTCACAAATCGCCAAGTTTTTAAAATAAAATATTTTCTAATCCAAAACTGATATATTTTCAAGTGACTTCTTGTATGATGCTCTAAAATTTGCTTGTAATTTAGATTTGTTCTAGATTCACTAACAAGCTACATGTATATCAATCAACCTGTCTATGTTACTATATTGCCTTCTATTAAACTGATTTCACTACCTGTGTTTTCAATATGTTTTTTAAAATAAGCCTAGAAGACAATGTTTCCTGTGATATAATGAACATCTACAATATCACCCTATACCTTGTCTATTAACTTTTTTAATATAACACTGAATCAATAAACACTGTTTTAACACATTTTTAACACCTTAATGTATAGGTTTTACAAGGATTACCTATACTTCCATACAGCAATAATCTTATTTCAATTCAGTCCTGTAGAAAAACTTTCTTCAAATTTAAACTTAACTTGATTTAGTGAAAGACAAAAGCATGAAAGAATACTGGTTCCGTTATTATAAAATAGGAACTCTATTAAGACAATATAATTGGATATAAAAAAGGAGAAATTTTTTTCATATTTGAATGACATTTCAGAAAAGAAATTTGTATAAAAAAATCTTCTATTCATTTCTATATAATAGAACATAAAAAATAACATTTTTAAATTGCTGTCTTAATTGTCCTGCATAAGAAAGTTTTTATCAAATTTTCTGTAAGGAAACTAGTTTTTATAGGCCATGAACATTGGCATTTTATAAAGTAGGTGGTTAAAGATAAACATTCCTACCAAGGGTGCTTATTCTGACTTTAAAATCCAATTCTATGGCATATTTAATCATCTTTTAACAATTATAGCAAATCTGATTGGGCAAAATTATAATGATCAACCAATCAGACGATTGTTAATTAAATCATACCATGCTTTTGTAGAAAACAGCACAGGCATTTTCTTTTTTAGAAACATGTTATTGTCAAAACTAGAGTAATATAATAGAAATAGAGGAGTTGTCACATGTGATAGATGTTAATACTGAAAATACATACATTATACAGAAATAGAAGACATTTCTAAATCAAGGGACATAAAATTACAGAGATAGAGAATATATAATTAACAGTCTAAGAATATTGATATCTAGAGATATATTATAAAATACAGACTAGAGTTTAGCATCCTTATAATATATTAAAGAGATTATAATAGTGAGAAACTTCTATATACAGAGAGCTTTAATAAAATAAAGAGACAGAGAATATATAATTAACAGTCTAAGAACATTGATATCTAGATATTTGTTATAATACGGACTAGAGTTTAGCATCCTTATAATATAAGATAGAGATTATAATAGTGAGAACCTTCTATATACAGAGAGCTTGAATAAAATACAGAGACAGAACTAAAATATACTTATTATACTAAATCTTATTGACAGAAATATCATAACTTTATAAGGATTGTAAAAAGTTATGAATATCCTGACATATGGAAAACTATTAAAACAAAAAGAAAAGAGTTCACACTGGAAACTAGGACATATATTGAATGCTGTTATTAACAAAAATACTAAAACACAACGTTCTAATATTTCTCAATTTATTATTTCATACTTATCAATTGCATACTCATATTTCTAAGCTGTACTATCATTGTTGAGTACTGTAAGGCTACAAATTATTGCGAGATAGAAATTAATGCGTTAAATGCGACCTATCCGCAATCGCATTAATTTGTATCCGCATTTTTAAATACATATTTGCAAGTGAATTATATGGAGTTAAGTATTTAAATTGAGACCGGGCGGGATTAAGTAATTAGGCAATTGTCTCTAAATTTGAAGCTGATTAGTAATCAAGACGTTAAAAGAACAAAAGATTCTCACACTTGACTATTTAAAGATAAAATCTTGATCATTGTTCAGGTCTTCATTAATTAAACACTTGTGAGACACCTATCGCTGATTGCATTAATTTGTACTCGCATTTTAGTCTCTATACCCCATGTCGCATTAATTTGTTGACGCATTAATTTCTAGCCTTACAGTACTTGAAACATAAACAGCATGGTGTTAGTACAAAAAATACACATCTCTGACTTTGTCATTTCAGACAGTTCATTATTGACAATAATATATTCTTTTGAATTTCCATGGTTTGTAATTTGGATTGTCATTACTTGGTTTATTTCTACCAGCTAGAATTTTATTGTAATCATAGTAGTAATAGAGTATATAGATATCTGGCACCCCTCCACTTTGCTTCGCTCCACTCCGACCTGCTGTATATCTATAAACTCTATTAATACTATTTGTCTACCCGCCAACATAAAATATAATCTACCTCTGGATATAGTAAATTATTTTGAATAGTTTTAATGGTTAACAAGTTTCTTTCTATAAGCATTCAATAGATGTTAAGTTTCCATATGTTTTGTTAACTAACTACAAGATCTGAACCTTGGTTTCAAAATACTAAAAACTTGTTACTAGGAAAGATTTAGTCAAGCAAGCTATAAACTGTTTCATATTTCTTACTGCCTAATAATGGATCTAATTTATTCAGTTCTTCAGTGTATAGTCTGTTTCCTTTATCTCCTGTAATATGAGCTGTTTTACTGGTCATTGTTTTGGGAACAACTGGTTTTGGTTTGGGTGCATGAACCTGATGAACTGTAGTTGGTTTGATCTCGGGTTCAGATTTTAATTTCGTTGTAGGAGGGGCGGCATGAGATACTGTTGTTTCTACTTTACCCATAGATTCTTCAACTGAAATCAAATATCTTAATCAACATCATATACATTCACTATTAGTGATGTTTGCAATATTAAAATAATGTAGTAGTGGAAACTCTTTAAAGGACATATTAAAGAGTGAACATCAAAAGTAGGGTGGTACCAGGTACATCATTATTCCAATAACATTGTTGTGAGAGAATACAAAATAAAAAAAAACTTTTTTGTTACTATACATGTATCTGAAGTTTCATCAATATATATTTATATAATATTATAAATGATGAGTGACTATAGATATATCTGGTTAACTTCAGACTCCACCTATTTATATAATTGATTGAAACTAGCATCAGCAATTGCACACAGATGTTAGGTGTTGAAGAAAGTACAATTCATACATTATGTTTGTAACAATAATATTGTCAGATGGTTCAAAATGTCCCCAAGTATATATAATACCACTTTTCATTCAGGTATGATTGATATAATTCTTCATGTGAAGAGTTGTTACCTTATGTTTCGACAAAATATTTTGTTTTGTTTTGTGTTTCGTTTTGCAGTTCGAAACTCAAGTAGCCTACTTGGTTTATTGATGAACTGCATATGAATGGAAGTATATAAATACAGGAATATGATTGATTAGTATTCTTGTCAATCTTGATAGGTCTATAAACCATAATTTATACCCTGGCATACCATCCAATCAAATCACTGCATTCCCTGAGACTAGTATAATAATGCCAGTTTCTTTGTAAAAAATTGACAACAAGTATATCACAAGAAACACAAGGCGATATTATGGTATAACTCACTTCTTTAATAACTAAACCCATAATGTTTCAACACAATTTACACAATATATTGTCATCGTTATATGCTTTGTTATTAAAGAAGTGAGTTATACCATAATATTGCCTTTGTACATTTTGTCATATCTGCTCTTCCGTTTCAAATTTTGTTCAAATGTTATAACATGTAATCTAATAAAACCAACCTGGTTGTAATTTATCAAGCTCTTCAGTATAATATTTGTTCCCTTTATCACCAGTTATTGCCCCTGTCTTCTTCTCTGCTGGTTTTATCACTATACATATTATATATTTATGTGGTAAGGTTCATTATTATATTGAATGAAATTTTACATCCAAATACTTTATATTAAAATATTTTTAAACTGATGTCTTATAGATCTGATATATTTCAATCAAAAATACATAATGCTTGGTGAATGAGAAATAATAAAAAAGAAATATTTCGCAGCAAATATATGTCATGAACAAATTAATGTAACATGAATTTTATCATCAACAAGATATTCTAAACAATATCGTTTTTCAGGTAAATTATAGTTCATATGACAACTGTAATAATTCTAGTTCTACATCTACACAGTAATCTATATAATCAATACCACCCACGCCAAGATATTATACACCTATAATAATAACATGCCTTATTTAGAATAATTAGCTATCATCTGGCTCTTATTAAATAAAATATTCCTGGCATTAGAAAGAGGTTTTCTGGATTATTTGACAATTTCCTAATTAGATAGCAACTTTATAATTAGTCAAGTATTTTCGAGTTATTGGAATTAGAATGGAAACAAGAAACAAGTTAACAATCTTTTTATGGCAACCACATTCAGGTTCTGAAGGATCCTGTTCTGCTGTTCACCAGCTGGTGACCAAACCTCTTGGCATTGATGTATCCTGGATTATCCATACCCATTTATAGCTGGGTTCATTAAAATAATGAGGAAATAAAACTTATTCAAGGTCATCAGACTTTTAAATGGCAACTGATAACAAACACAACACACAGCTTTACATTAAAAATAAATAGTGCAATTAGGTTGACTAAATAATGAGGAAATATGACTTATTCAAGGCCATCAGACTTTCAAATGCTGGCTCAGATTAAACCCTAGGCACAGCTGTACATTTGTTTGACATTTCAATGGAAATGGCGTCAAAAATATCTGATAGAACTAGAAGTAATAAGTGTCCTAGAAAAACATAATTATTTAACCCAGAAAATCTCTTTCTAATCCTTCATTCATGATGTCTTCACATGGCCTTGTAGAGTTATTAAACATAATATTGGATTATTTAAAAGAAATAAGAGACATATAGAAATAGAAAAAAACATAACAAACATATTAAAGATAATACAAGCTTATTTATAAGACATACAAGAGATGTATCTGGTCTGAATAAAGTAATAATTTACTAGAAGTTAATAAAAGATTAATTAGAAAAGATGCACTCCAGCTGACACCTGTCATTAAATATAAAATTATCCAATCATCTGGTCAGAGGTAAATTTCTAATCATTAAACTTATTGGGAAGTGAGCTCACTCTATTATGAGAAATGTATGAAAAGATAGTGCTATTGCTGTTTCTGACAAAAACAGAATCTTGTACACTTAAAATATCTCCTTCAAGGCACCAAATATACAGTTATTTCTAATAATATAGACTGATATAACATTGGATAAAATATGACTTGAGTTATTTGTAGCACATTGACATTAAGCTCTATCAGCTGGTGAAGAAAGTCTTTAGATGAGTTTACAGATAGCTAAACTTGAGGTGAAGCAAGTATTTAGATACAAATTTGACAGCCAACATATTTTTTTACGAAGATTACAAAATCTAGCCTAAGCCAAGTTTAATCTATAATTCAGCAAGGCAAATCAGCTTGACTGTTTTTAAATGAAGGAAAAATATGTTTAATATATAACAGAAAAAGAAGTATATAATTAGGTTAAGTAAATAATTAGATGGATTACTTATAGAACACATTAGCTATATATAAAATAATACTATAATATACAGTTTTAAGGCAGTAAGTCTACATTATCAATATATCTTTAAAGCTAACATGCTCATCAAGGGCCATGATTAAAGGTATACTGCCACTTAAAGTGTCCAAAATTGACATTTTAAACGTTGGCCAAATAAAGTCTTATTTCACCAGAAGACTTACCTTGTTTCAAAACTATCAGAAAGAATTCCTCTATAATCCAGTAAATCAATAAAACTAAGTAATTTTGAAACATTCAATATTTACTTAGTTTGAGGACATATTGTGTTATTATAGAGATTTTTGAATTTTATTAAGTCTTGTCACCAGATCCACTTGATGAATATTTACTTGTATTGTCAAGTTGGAAAATTTAAATTGTATGTCCATTCGAAGAGGTAGTATTTTTCTTAAAGTAAGTACCAAAGCAATCTTTGATATACATAAAGAGAAAGATCACTTAAGATCTTAAATACATATAAAGACAGAAAAAAAGCTGTTAGGACTAACATTCTTGAAGCTACCATGCTCATTAAGAAGAAGTATATTTAGATAAGGATATTTAAAGCTAGCATGAAGATATTTACAAAATTCTCATTTGAATGTCTTCCATTGTTTTGTAATAAGTTCATCAGAAAAATAAATAAAACAGCAATCTTATATTTCTGATGTCTAACAATGGGAAGACATAATAGAAATCAACAAGTTATTGATTATCTATTAATTATTCCAAGAAGAAATTCAATTTCAATATTTCATGATAGCTTTAAACTATATTCAATCTTACCAACAGGTTTGGGGGTAGATTTATCAAGTTTCTCAGAATAAATTCTATTTCCTTTATCTCCTGTGGGGTGATCTTTTTTAGGGCTGATTTTACCAGGTTTCACTTTAAAGTGGTAGAAATAAAATATTCTAAATTGTTTTAAACATAAACAGAGCAGTTGAGAACTACTTAAATAAACTATAGTTAAAGATATAGTTTATAATCTTTTTTCTCTGTCCAAAACTATAATAGAGGCCTAATGTGCTACAAAATTGCTGTCTGCTCTGGTGTACTGACAAAATTCTACTCATTGCAAAGAGCGTGGTGTTGCCCATCTCCATTAGCCAATTATGTAGGTGCAGAAAACTTCATGCACTTCATGTGATTTTTCAAAACTATAATCCCTTTAGCATCTAAACCTTATGAAGATAATAATAGAACGGGCCAATAATATCCTTGTAGGAACCATTATTTATGTTTAGTAATTTTAAATTTGATCAGACAAACTACTCTATTATATGACAATATTTAACTCAAATGAATTTGATTGGTTTAATACAAGGAGCTTTTTCTATGTCAGTCCCTTTTGTCATTATGTGTATTTGAATCTTGAGTAACATGGAAATGTGAGTCTAAAACAGGAAACAGAAATCAGTAAAAGTGGAAGTGAGGCCGTCAGTGTATTGAATAGACAGCGATGTATTGATCTTGTCAGTATGATAAAATTTATATTATGAGCCGTAATAAAGTGGAGGTATATAATCACTTTTCACCTCTGACCTGCATTCTTAACAGGAGAAACTGGGCTGAAAAATCTGAATGCAATCATGCAAAAAAAAAAAAATTTTTTTTTTTCCCATTCTACTGTTAGTACCACAGGGTTTCCAAATGAACAATGGAGCTAAAAGCTATAAAATTTATAAAAAGAAAAACTCACCTTTTTTATCTGAAGGTGCCACCAGTTTCTACTGTTGTATTCATCTATTTTCCTGAAGAAACTTCTACCTGGACTACAAAATAACTTTTTACTTGGTAATAAATAAGTCAATTTTGGTGTATGAAATGTTATCCAAAAATGTTTTTGACTGGTGAGGACTGTGTTTCTAAAACATGTGTTGTCAGCCAGCTTGAGTCATACTCTGTAAATAGACAGAGCAGAACCTTTCTATGGCTAAAGAGTATAATATTAGGAACTTACCTGTTACACCATTAAAATAGATTGTGTATTGGAAAGTGATGTATCAGTAGAAGAAGAAGAACTTACCAGATTGTATATTGGAATGTGATGTATCAGGGAAAGGGGAAAAAGGGAAATTACCAGATTGTATATTGGAATGTGATGTATACAGGAGAAGAAGAAGAACTTACCAGATTGTGTATTGGAATGTGATGTATCACAAGAAGAAGAAGAAGAACTTACCAGATTGTGTATTGGAATGTGATGTATCAGGAGAAGAAGAAGAACTTACCAGATTGTATATTGGAATGTGATGTATCAGGAGAAGGTGAAGAAGAGGAACTTACCAGATTGTGTATTGGATTATGATGTATCTTTACAAGATGAAGAAGAAGAACTTACCAGATTGTATATTGGAATGTGATGTATCAGAGAAGAAGAAGAGGAACTTACCAGATTGTATATTGGAATGTGATGTATCAGGAGAAGATGAAGAAGGAACTTACCAGATTGTGTATTAGAATGTGATGTATCAGGAGAAGTAAGAAGAGGAACTTACCAGATTTGTATTGGAATGTGATGTATCAGGAGAAGATGAATTACCGATTGTGATTGAATGTGATGTATCAGAGAAGAAGAAGATGAACTTACCAGATTGTATATTGGAATGTGATGTATCAGGAGAAGATGAAGAAGATGAACTTACCAGATTGTATATTGGAATGTGATGTATCAGGAGAAGATGAAGAAGAGAACTTACCAGATTGTGTATTGGAATGTGATGTATCAGGAGAAGATGAAGAAGAGGAACTTACCAGATTGTGTATTGGAATGTGATGTATCAGGAGAAGATGAAGAAGAGGAACTTACCAGATTGTGTATTGGAATGTGATGTATCAGAGAAGATGAAGAAGAGGAACTTACCAGATTGTATATTTGGAATGTGATGTATCAGTAGAAAAAGAAGAACTTACCAGATTGTATATTGGAATGTGATGTATCAGGAGAAGATGAAGAAAGAACTTACCAGATTGTGTATTGGAATGTGATGTATCAGGAGAAGATGAAGAAGAGGAACTTACCAGATTGTATATTGGAATGTGATGTATCAGGAGAAGATGAAGAAGAAGAACTTACCAGATTGTGTATTGGAATGTGATGTATCAGGAGAAGATGAAGAAGATGAAGTTGGGAATTACCAGATCTGTGTATTGGAATGTGATGTATCAGTAGTAGAAGAGGAACATTACCAGATTGTGTATTGGAATTGATGTATCAGTAAAGATGAAGAAGAGGTACTTACCAGATTTTGTATTGGAATGTGATGTATCAGGAGAAGATGGAGAAGATGAAGAAGAGGAACTTACCAGATTGTATATTGGAATGTGATGTATCAGGAGAAGATGAAGAAGAAGAACTTACCAGATTGTATATTGGAATGTGATGTATCAGGAGAAGATGAAGAAGAGGAACTTACCAGATTGTATATTGGAATGTGATGTATCAGTAGAAGAAGAGGAACTTACCAGATTGTGTATTGGAATGTGATGTATCAGGAGAAGATAAAGAAGATGAACTTACCAGATTGTATATTGGAATCTGATGTATCAGGAGAAGATGAAGAAAATGAACTTACCAGATTGTGTATTGGAATGTGATATATCAGGAGAAGATGAAGAAGATGGAGGTTGGGAATGAACTGCTGTGGATGTTTCTGGTTTACTAATGCTTTCCTCTACTACAGCTTTGTCTAGAATAAAATTAATAGAGTTTTTTCAAAGCAGAGACATGAAGAGGGTTTTCTTATCATATTTTCAAACTTATTTTTGGTCAAAGGGAATGTTAATTAACACAATAAAAGTTTCAACTGTTTAATCTTCCTCAGCATGCTTTTTTTTTTATAGAATTTTGATTCTTAAAAGGGATGGGAATATTTTGTTTATTAATTATACATTTGAACGATATTCATAAACAGAGGGCATATATACAAAAACACACAAGAGAATATATTATGGTATAACAAACACTTCTTTAATAACATGTGTGAATTGTGTTGAAACATTACATACGTTGTTCCATAATTTATTCCCTTGTGTTTTTTTTATCATATATATACATAATATATAGCTTGAAGCAATTGAACTGATTATGACAACAGATCAATACAATCTATCCAATTACCAAGCAAAGTTGCCAACAGCAATGAATGGACCTCATAGCATACTGGAGCATTCCAAATTCGACTGACAGAACTTACCTTTGGAATGAGCTGAATCTGTTTGATCTAATTTTTCACTGTAAATTCTGTTTCCCTTATCACCAGTAGGGAAGCCATGTTCTGTTGTTATTGGTACTGGAGCTGAAATGAAAATATGATTTTATGACATACTGATATTCACAGTTTTAATTATTCCCCCAATCTGAAATCCATGAGTTGTCTTCTCTTGTCTTTATTTGTTGTAGACGTCAATCAAAGCTTATAGAAGTTAGCATTGTACAAGCTTCTATTCTATTAGTGGATACAGATATACCAACTTCTTATTCAGTAATAATTGCATATATATGAGATTGGAAACACTAGCCGAGTTTTTTTTTTAAATGTGCCATGTCCGTTTTGATTTTGGTCGAGGCTATATTTATATGCTATCAACTTAAAAGAAAGGTTACATATTTTTAGAAACAATTTTTCCCAATACATCCAAAATTATCATTTTTTGTACCGTGTTTCACTTTAATAGATTAACCTTATAAGGATCGAGGTACATTTTTGTTTTGTACAACAGTAGGCTAAAGAGATATTTACTTCAAATTTGTTACTGTTTTACTGTTATATAAACACTTATGTAAAAAGATAATTCGAATACTACTTCCCTTTAACTATGATAAGGAAGAAACTAAAATAAGAAATAGGATAGACTGAGAACATCTTGATTAGATAAATAATTTTTTGGAGATTCAAAGGAGATTTTCTAACCGGTGTATGTGATTGGGAAACACTTGGTTTCTGTTTGCATAGTCTGGTTTCCAGAGCAACAATATCTTAGTCATGTGACAATAAGGTTAAGTGTTTCTAGGAGTATTGGATCCCCAGATTTCGGAGAAATACAATTAAAGTCAAAAGTTAGTAAGGGACTTATTGTTGAAGAGTGATTAGAGGATTGATAACTGTTTGAGATTCCGATACATTTACATCAGATTGAAATCCTCTTTTAAATTAAGTTAAAATTAAAAGTAAATCATATTTGAGATAATATAATATAATATAATATGAGATAGAGATAAATGGCAGATATAATACTTATATTGATAGAAGAGAAGAAGATTTTTAATCTAAAATAGAATTGTTAATGATATAATGCAACGCGGGTTTGTTAACATGACATCCCTTTCAGAGAGTCCACATAGCTAAATATTTTTATTTGCATTAATGTAAAATACTAAAGATAAAAGAATTGTTAATGGTATGTTGTCACTTATCTTCACAATGTTGAACTAAATTATTTCAAACTGTGTCTAAACCTTGACTGTAATACACACCTTTCTTGCATCATGGAATGCAGTGATTCGATTGGCTGTATTAGATCAGTTGCTGAAACATCGACAAATTATCTTGATACAATAAAGGTCAAGCAAGGTATTAGACTGATAGCTTAACATTGTGATCATGACAAGAAAGGTGGCAGTTGCAGCCAAGGTTAAACCCAGTTACCAATAGCTTTACTTGGTTCATCAACAGCAATACACCTAGTACTCTTATGGAGTACTCTTATGGTCTACATGATAATAATACTACCTGACAAAAATCAAAAGAAAGTCGATAGAAAAAGAGGACAGAAATTCAATGGAGAAAGATATGTTTATTTAAAGCATTAGTATTTATAGTCTAGTTACTGTCATCTATAAACAGGGCTGTTGATTCATCTGTATTTACCAGTCATGTAACATACATATCTGACAGTTTTTTGTTTTCAGCTTTCACAAGTAGATTTAACAACATTATTGACTGTTGTATAACACCTTAACTTATTTAATGAAGCCACCTTCTAAAGTCAAGTGTGCCAAAAATTGAATGATTAAGATTATAAAAGCTGAAAGCAAGCTGTAAAATGACTACTTTGACCAGAAAATATGTGAAACAGCTGCCCTATCTATAAATCCACAGTGTTTTTATCTCTTACCAACAGGTTTGGGGGTAGATTTATCAAGTTTCTCAGAATAAATTCTATTTCCTTTATCTCCTGTGGGGTGATCTTTTTTAGGGCTGATTTGACCAGGTTTCACTTTATAATGGGAGAAATAAAATAATAATAATCTCAATTTTTTAAAATAGATATAACATAAGTTAAATAACAATTAAATCTTGAGACAACAATTATATAGGAATAAATAGAAGTCTATATCTACAATAATTGTTGTCTTTCAATGTGCAGTGATACTTCTAATAAATAGAAGTCTATATCTACAATAATTGTTGTCTCTCAATGTGCAGTGATACTTCTAAATAACAATTAAATCTTTCATAAATAAATTCTAGAATTAATAACTTGTCTCTAGGACTAGATTCAGGTGATAAAATAATTATCGTCATCATTAGATTTAAACAATATCTATTAGTGTATTAGTTGAATATAACTATTACAAAACTATTCATAGATTTTCCACTGTAGAGGGATCTTTAACGTGCACAGCCTTTAGCACACAGTGCCTCGGTTTATTGTCCAATCTGAATGACTAGGCGCTTTTTCCATGTCAGTCCCTCCAACCTGCATCAATGACAATTGGAAAAGGAGCTAAAAATCTGAAAGTTTATATAGACTTTTAACAGGATTGACCTTCAGATTAGCGAGCAAGCATCCAACTAACTGAGCCACCGTGGGTCCCCATAGAAAGCACAGGCCATGTTCAGAACCATTAAATAGTAGTCCACTAATTTTATACAACGGTTGATTGATTAAACATCGATATATACCACATAAACCGTTAATTTATATTATTTATTGTTAGTTTGTATCTATATAATATCTGGAGTAATAGTAAAATCCTCTACCTGGTTTTGGAGGTTTACCAGCCTCTAGTGATGTTGATTCTTTTTTACCAAAACTTTCCTCTACAACTGATTAAATTAAACAAAATAACAATATGTGTTCAATATATAAGATACGATATTATTATATATTGGGTATAATAAATATATATATATATGAAGTATTTCCAGTATATACAGTTTAAGTCATGTGACTAAACTACTGATCATTTATGACAAGTAGCGAATAATCCATAATGAACAAAAATAAGGCTTGATGTAAAATAGATTTTAACAAACAAGACGTTCATAAACGCCCTAAATACAATCCCTCTGAACAAATGATCTTGAAGAATGCACAACATGAAACTTTGAGTAACAACAAACTTCAGGTTCTGTTTCAATTTTTCTGCGTGTATATTTGACAAAAGGCTCTGGTTGATAAAGCCTACCCTAAGTAAATTCATACAGAGAATATTACACACCTGGACGATCATGACTACTAGGTGTAGAATGAACTGTTTTATTTTCTGTTTTACCCATTGACTCTTCAACTATTGGTGTCACTAATAAAATTAATAGTTAGATTTTAAATTTGGTTAGAAATATGTAAAACCATGAGTTAATAAAGTAAGAAATAGTATATCTATTTATCTAATGATGCCTTATAACATTTGTTAATCAATATCTGGATCGAATAATAAATAATTTGTATTAGCATGTTAAATTATGAGAGTAAAAATTCAGATATAGTATATCCTTTATAAAGAAGCACAAGATATATGGATATACTATTTCTGACATTTATTAACTCAACGTTGGCAAGTTGCATATGCTTATACAGACAGTGTTATCAATTCTCTTGATAACACTGCCTGTATTAGAATGTGAAGATAACACTGCCTGTATTAGAATGTGAAGATAACACTGCCTGTATTAGAATGTGAAGATAACACTGCCTGTATTAGAATGTGAAGATAACACTGTCTGTATGAGCATGTAAATCTTGAGTTAATAAATGTCAGTATTAATATGTAGATATTCCATATATCTAGTGTTCTTACTAGATTTAATTTAACGCTAGTGTTTTCCTGCTATTCTTAGTCTATCGTATATCTGGTTCTTTACATAAATGCTACAGTATACTAGGTTCTTTACTATATTCTTCTTATCAGTATCTAGTCTTTACCTACGCCTATTTCTATATGTCTTATAAACAGTATATCTAGTGCTTCTTTACCTACGCCTATTTCTATATGTCTTATAAACAGTATATCTAGTGCTTCTTTACCTACGCCTATTTCTATATGTCTTATAAACAGTATATCTAGTGCTTCTTTACCTATGCCTATTTCTATATATCTTATAAACAGTATATCCTAGATATCTGCCTAATCAAAATATAAACCATTTCATTCAGTAATTTATATCTTTACTATTTACTGTAGATATTTAATACAATAATAATACAGTTTTATTATATAATATTTGTTCTACCTGGAGAATGAAGTTGATCTAATTTTTCACTGTAAATTCTGTTTCCCTTATCACCAGTAGGGAAGCCATGTTCCGTTGTTATTGGTACTGGAGCTAGATTATTAGTCAAATTATTATAAATAGCAAAACTTAATCATAGTATGTATTTCTCTATGTGTCAATTTATTTGTAAAAATAACATTTAAAATCTCAAACTTGGTTAATAAGATTATATAGTTATTATATAGAGATTCTATTCTTTAATCATGACACCTTGTAAGTCTGACTGATGAATATATACTCTTTGAGACCAGGTTTAATTTGGAAGAGTTTTTCAATAATGACTAGTTTTCTAGTATAATTAATAGTTGAATAGATATATCATGTTATATGATTGAGATTTTAGTCTTTAGTCTTGACACTTGGTAAGTCTAACTAATAAATATATACTCTTATTGACTAAGTTTGATGATTTTTTATTTCCATTTTAATAGGTAGTATTTCTTTAAAACATTGTTTGATCTTTCATTTCCTTTTAATCTTAAAGTTTTCACTTGTCATCTATGATCAGACAAAGTTGTTCAGTATCTCATGTTCAAGGTCATTTAATAATCAACCAATCAAATATATATCTATATATCTACAACTACAACTATTAATATCTATATCTCTTACCAACAGGTTTGGGGGTAGATTTATCAAGTTTCTCAGAATAAATTCTATTTCCTTTATCTCCTGTGGGGTGATCTTTTTTAGGGCTGATTTTACCAGGTTTCACTGTTTAAATTATAAAAGAAGAATTTTCAATTTCTCAGCCAGAGTATTACATGGACTGAATTTGGGACAAATAAATTTTTTTTATTCCTCTAGGGAAAAATGATTATATCAATATTGAAAAACTATAAATAAGTGAACCTTCTTCCAATGATGCTGTCAAGAAAATAAATTAGATAGAATTATTTAGATATTCCCCACATCACCAACTGAACTATTGATAACTTTATGTTTTTTCAAGTAGCTTGGGTGCAGAAGAGTAGGACGTAAAACTCCATTCATTTCATTTCATTTCAAGTAGCTTGACCTGTATTTCAACAAAGTTTAACTGTTGATTTATCTCAGAATTTACCAGTTACATCAGACTTACAATTTAGGACTCATGTATAGATTTAAATTCACTGTTTACTGTTGTTTTATTCTAATCTAACAATATATTAATATATACCTGGTTGTTTAGGGGAGGTAACTCCAGATTCTAATGACATTGCTTCTGATTTACCAAAACTTTCTTCTACAACTTTAATAGATATAAAATAAAAGAAAGTATTTTCTCTGTTAACTTGTATGTTATTTGTCTGTGACTCTAATGCTATCAGTAGGCTCAGGTTAACAAGGCATTGATTATAACATACATTAGAAATGATCCTAAAATTGTATTAAATGTTACTTCATCTTTACAATAAATCTAACATGTAACTAATTTATAATCAATAAGAAAATGTAACACATCAGTTTTTAACATATATAGGTCCTCAGTCATATGAGATCACATTATATCACTTATTTAAAAAATCAAAAAATTTTTTAATTATATTGATTGACTTGTAATTTTCACAAGAAAAACTTCAACTGGTCAGCAAATAAAAGAAAGAAGAGTAAAGGCTAGAATAATGAATATTGAAGGTACCTGGTGGTGCACTATGAATTGGTTTATTTTCACTTTTACCAATTGTTTCTTCTACTAGTCCACTTCCTACGTTAAATAAATACAGGGATTGTTTATTTAATATCAGATCTAATTGTAGATCTAATATTTTCAAATTTATCTGAAAATCTATTATCTGTAGATCTAATATTTGTAGATCTAATATTTGTAAATGTAATGTTTGTAGATCTTATATTTGTAAATCTATCTGAAGATCTATTTGTAAATCTAATATTTGTAGATCTATATTTGTAATCTTATATTTGTAGGTCTAAAATTTGTAGATCTTAATTTGAAATTTTCTGAGATTATTTGTAATCTAATATTTGTAGATCTAATTTGTAGATCTAATATTTGTAGATCTTTTTTTAAAATTTTGTTTTTAAATCTAATATTTGTAGATCTTATATTTGTAGATCTTATATTTGTAAATCTATCTGAAGATCTATTTGTAAATCTAATATTTTTAGATCTTATATTTGTAGATCTAATATTTGTAAATCTATTTTTGTAGATCTAATATTTGTAAATCTATCTGAAATCTATTTGTAGATCTAATATTTGTAAATCTAATTTTGTAGATCTATTGAAGATCTATTTGTAGATCTAATATTTGTAGATTAATATTTTAGTCTATTGTAGATCTTAAATTTGAGAACAAAAACTTCGGCCCATTTTAATTTTTTGATTTATATTTGTAGAAAAAAATTTTGTAAATCTAATTAAAAATTTCTAAAAATTTAACACCGGGAAATCATGACAAATATGTAAAATAATTTTAAATTTCTGTTTTACCTTGATTTCAACATTGGTGTCACAAATAAAATTTTATTGATTTTAAATTTTGGGTTAAAATTGTTAAACCATAGTTAATAAATAAGAAATATTATTTCCATGATCTAATATCTATTTATCTAATGATTCTTATTAATTTGTTTCAATATTGGATCATAATAAATTTGTATTAGATTTTTAAATTATGGGTAAAAATTAAATATATATTATAAAGAAGCAAAGTATTTTATATTCTATTTCTTACATTTTTAATCAATTTGGCAAGTTATATTTTATTAAGACAGTGTTATCAATTTCTTGATAACAATTCCTGTATTAGAAGGAAAGATAAGCTGCCTGTATTTATTAAATAACGTTAATTTGAATAAATGTAGAATGTAATCAATATCTGATCTTTTTTGAAAACTCCCTTTATTTGTAAGATTCCTTATTAGAATGTAAATACCTCCCTGTTTAAATTGAAAAACGTGCCTATGATTTCTTATTAAATTGTCATAATAAACCATATATCTAGTGTTTCTTTACCTACGCCTATTTCTATATGTCTTAAAAACAGTATATCTAGTGCTTCTTTACCTACGCCTATTTCTTTTATGTCTTATTATCCATATATTTAGTGCTTCTTTACCTACGCCTATTTCTATATATCTTATAAACAGTATATCCTAGATATCTGCCTAATCAAAATATAAACCATTTCATTCAGTAATTTATATCTTAACTATCTACTGTAGATATTTAATACAATAATGATACAGTTTTATTATATAATATTTGTTCTACCTGGAGAATGAAGTTGATCTAATTTTTCACTGTAAATTCTGTTTCCCTTATCACCAGTAGGGAAGCCATGTTCCGTTGTTATTGGTACTGGAGCTAGATTATTAGTCAAATTATTATAAATAGCAAAACTTAATCATAGTATGTATTTCTCTATGTGTCAATTTATTTGTAAAATACATTTAAAATCTCAAACTTGGTTAATAAGATTATATAGTTATTATATAGAGATTCTATTCTTTAATCATGGCACCTTGTAAGTCTGACTGATGAATATATACTCTTTGAGACCAGGTTTAAATTAGAAGTGTTTTTCAAAAATTACTAGTTTTCTAGTATAATTAATAGTTGAATAGATATATCATTTTTATATGATAGAGATTCTATTCTTTAGTCATGACACCTTGTAGGTCTTACTAATAAATATATACTATTATTGACTAAGTTTTTTAAGAGGTAGTATTTCTTTAAAACATTGTTTGATCTTTCATTTCCTTTTTATCTTAAAGTTTTCACTTGTCATCTATGATCAGACAAAGTTGTCCAGTATCTCATGTTCAAAGGTATTTAATAATCAACCAATCAAATATATATCTATATATCTACAACTACAACTATTATATCTATATCTCTTACCAACAGGTTTGGGGGTAGATTTTTCAAGTTTCTCAGAATAAATTCTATTTCCTTTATCTCCTGTGGGGTGATCTTTTTTAGGGCTGATTTTACCAGGTTTCACTGTTTAAATTATAAAAGAAGAATTTTCAATTTCTCAGCCAGAGTATTACATGGACTGAATTTGGGACAAATAAATTTTTTTTATTCCTCTAGGGAAAAATGATTATATCAATATTGAAAAACTATTAATAAGTGAACCTTCTTCCAATGATGCTGTCAAGAAAATAAATTAGATAGAATTATTTAGATATTCCCCACATCACCAACTGAACTATTGATAACTTTATGTTTTTTCAAGTAGCTTGGGTGCAGAAGAGTAGGACGTAAAACTCCATTCATTTCATTTCATTTTTTCAAGTAGCTTGACCTGTATTTCAACAAAGTTTAACTTTTGATTTATCTCAGAATTTACCAGTTACATCAGATTACAATTTAGGACTCATGTATAGATTTAAATTACTGTTTATTTGTTTTTTTTAATCTAACAAATATTAATTATACCTGGGTTTTTTGGGGAGGTAACTCCAGATTCTAATGACATTGCTTCTGATTTACCAAAACTTTCTTCTACAACTTTAATAGATATAAAATAAAGAAAGTATTTTCTCGTTAACTTGTATGTTATTTGTCTGTGACTCTAATGCTATCAGTAGCCCCAGGGTTTAAAAAGGCATTGTTATAACATACATTAAAATGACCTAAAATTGATTAAAAGTTACTTTATCTTTAAATAAATCTAACATGTAACTAATTTATAATCAATAAAAAAGAACAATCAATTTTAAATATAAAGGCCTTATCATATTGATCACTTTATATCACTTATAAAAAATCAAAAAAAAATTTTGTTTTTAAAAATTTTATTTGACTTTAATTTTGAAAACTTAATGTCAGCAAATAAAAGAAAGAAGAGTAAGGCTAGAATAATGAATATTGAAGGTACCTGGTGGTGCACTATGAATTGGTTTATTTTCACTTTTACCAATTGTTTCTTCTACTAGTCCACTTCCTACGTTAAATAAATACAGGTATTGTTTATTTAATATCAGATCTAATTGTAGATTAATATTTTAAATTTATTTTAAAAACTTTTTTTGAGATCTTTTTTTGTAGATCTAAAATTGTAATCTAATTTTGTAATCTAATATTTGTAATCTAATATTTTTAGTCTAATATTTGTAATCTTATATTGTAGACTAATATTTGTAGATCTAAAATTTGTAGGTCTATATTTGTAGATCAAAAATTTGTAGATCTAAAATTTGTAGATCTAAATTTGTATCTAAAATTTGTAGTTAATATTTGTAGATCTAAAATTTGAATCTAAATTTGTAGTTAATATTTGAGTCTAATATTTGTAGATCTAATATTTGTAGATCTAATATTTGTAGATGTAATATTTGTAGATCTAATATTTGTAGGTCTAATATTTGTAGATCTATTATTTGTAAATCTAATATTTGTAGATCTAATATTTGTAGATCTAATATCTGTAGATTTATCTGTAGATCCATGCACCTCTATTATGTCAACCTCAAAAAATAAACCATTAAAAGGTGAATTTAATTATTAGGGAAACACTATAATCTTTAGTGATCCTTGAATGGCATTTAATAGTTGGTACATATAACTAAGATGAAGTCTTTATGCATTACAACTATTGTTTAAACAATATTTGTAATCTATAGTCTTCTTCTTGGTTACTATAATCTTTGTCATTTTTTAAATTGTAACTTACAATTATTAAGTGCTCCAATCATCTGATTGGTTTATAACTTAAAAGGATTTTTAATTTGGTTTTATTATTCAATCAAGATGACTGCATCTCTTAAAATTTTGATTTTAGTTATGTATTTTGGAGAATAAGGCCCCAGACAAGCCAAGTTTTAGCCATTATTTACTATGAGGGTAAATAAAAATTAAATGGTCTGTAAAATAGACGAAGATAGACTACTCAATAATATACAACTACAAGTTACACAAAATAATGTATATTACTTGTACCTTTGGAATGAGCTGAATCTGTTTGATCTAATTTTTCACTGTAAATTCTGTTTCCCTTATCACCAGTAGGAAAGCCATGTTCTGTTTTTATTGGTCCTGGAGCTAAATTTACACATTCATAAAAGTTAGGAATACTTTATCAAACAGTTATCAATATATTGGCATAGTAAAGACATTGCAAAATATACCTTAAAAGATCTTTATGAAGTAACACAAAAATAGGATTATAGCTATCTTCTGAAACATTTAATTTGATGTTTGCCATATCTTCATAAAACAAAGTTTAGATTTATCTTGATCTATAAAACTTACAAATGTTATGTCACCGATCAGAAGCTATCGCCAGATGTTATTTTTTATTAGTCATTAATAAGAAACAGAATATCTGAAGTTTAGTTTCTACAGGAATAATTGAGCAGTAATATATATATAAATATTGTAAGTTTGTTATTCCTATATTATAAGTTAGTTTCAAGTCTCAGTGTATTAGTATTAGTACCAATTGGTATAAAATAGGCAATTCACAGTACTTTGTTTAGCTTAGATACTCAAAAACATTATTAGCTTTGTAGACTCTCTAACAAACCCAGTTGCACAAAATGGCAGATACTATTAAAACATGAATAGACCAGATATATAATAGGTAGAGAAGTTTGGACCATATTGTGTCCATTCCTCCAGAGCCTACCTCCACATAAAATGGATTGTTTGTATTATATTTGTCCACAAATACTCAAAACAAAATAATAATATAACTACTACAGAAGTGCAGAGAAACTAAATAAGTATAGAGTTCGGGGTAAGAATGCTGTACTTATTTCCCATTAAAATAGTTAATTTGTATATTGACTAGGTATATTACTATTACTAGATAGAGACCAAAAGAATATAGAGAGGATATATCAGTATATACAATCACCATTAAACTACAAGCAATAAAACAGGTGTCTCTTACCAACAGGTTTGGGGGTAGATTTATCAAGTTTTTCAGAATAAATTCTATTTCCTTTATCTCCTGTGGGGTGATCTTTTTTAGGGCTAAATTTTGCTGCTATAAATGTTGAACGAAATAAATAAACTCTATATTCATTATATATTTACTATTGTACATTCAAATGTCCATATATGAGATCGACTATATATGATATCATATAGCTATATATCCTTTTTATTATAGTGGGCAAAATTCTAGTTTATGGAATAATAATAGTAACAATGAGTTTATTTATTCTGCAATATTTCAACAAGTGTCCTCTGGTCAGCATCAAGCAGGAGGACTTTGAGGATGGGTTGTAGTTCAGATGTTTAGAGAGTCATTAATTAAACAGTAAAATCCAAACATACTGATTCTTTTCATTGTGTGTAAAACTAAATATATAGTGAATTTATAATTCTAGTGAAGTTATTACAATTTGAAAACATCAAGCCAATCACACAGAAAATATTACTTTATCCATTTTTTGTTGAATATATAGAAAGGATGAACACAATTACCAATTTACAGTTATTACAATTCTACTATAAAGACATTTCTAAGTGAGGGGTAAATATCATAAACACAAGATGGTATTTTGGAATGAGCACACTTTTTTAACAGAACATTTCAACACATTTAAATAATGAAACAATACAGGATTTATAACCTTATTAAAGGTGTGTGCTTATTCCAATATAATATCATGTATTTGAGATTTATGATAGCTCATCAACCATTCAAATCTATTATATATTTCTTCTGATAACAGAATGTGTAAACTGTGTTGAAATGTCCAGTTGATTTATAATCTTAATAAAGATGTTTGTTTATTCCATAATATCATGTTGTTTTCCTGATAATATATATTGATAAAGTTGTTCTAATCTGGTATATAATACAATAACTTACGTGTAACAGGTGTTTGGTTAGGTGGTGCTGCTGACGTTACAGGTGCTGATTCTACTACTATCACATCATCAGCCACCATACTCTCTTCTACTACTGGAATATATAAATTGAAGCTAATTTGTGATCAGGGGAGATAATTGTCAAGGACACATAATAATACAGTGAAATTGCAGCTATATTAGCATACTCTTTTTGCGATATCCAACTGTCGAGGTATCTTTACACAGCCTGTAGCACACAAGGCTTGGGTTTATTGTCAACAAGCATAATGATAAAATATAATATTAACTTATGACAATAAGTACCTGGAGTTTGTTCAGATTTGACATTTTCTTTGTCATCTTTCTCCTCTGATGTATTTGCAGGTGTTTTTATCACAGATTGATTAGTTTGAGCTACTTCTTTCACCACTTCTTCTTTCTGTGGACTTCCAACATCTTCAGTAGAAGCTTCATCATCTTCGTCTTCTTTCTCAGCTTCTTTTTGTTTTTGTGAGTTCACTAAATCTAAGGTGGTGGACTGAAAAGAAACAGTCAGAAGGCATTAGTTAGTTTCACTACAATTGTACACAAAAAAAATATAAGCATAGATGAAATAGATGTCACTGAATTACTATATATACCATAGTTGTTCTATTTTTCAATTAGAAGATAAACACTTTCTGTTTTAGATTTAGAGGGGGTTTATTCGATATTTAACCATGCTTGAATATACCAATAGAGACCTAATGTTCATTAATGATTCAAGCATGGTTAAATATCGAATAAACCCCCTCTAAATCTAAAACAGAAAGTCGTTTATCGGAATTGTACCACAAATTGTGATGATTTTGGTCCCAGACTCTTTTTTTATGGATAATTTAGACATGGGCTATTCGGTTTTTATGACGTTAGGTGCAGTATGACGCACATAACAACAAACTGCACGTGCGCTATCGAATGAAAAAGAAGACATCCTTTATATCATTAACATTAACAAGATTTGTAACTAGTTGTTGAAATTAATACGCCAAATTGCAAAGACATGATGTCAAATTGCTATTAAACCCCATGTATTTCGACCAATCAGAACTCAGAATTTTTGTTATTTGTGGTACAATCATTG
This sequence comes from Nipponacmea schrenckii, assembly GCA_030562195.1. Classification (NCBI taxonomy): domain Eukaryota; kingdom Metazoa; phylum Mollusca; class Gastropoda; family Lottiidae; genus Nipponacmea; species Nipponacmea schrenckii. Next base: position 7,029,529 of record JAUJPP010000011.1, read on the forward strand.
TTATTTTGTGCTTAATAAATATTCCTGTATGTAAATTGAAACGTTGCTTAAATTAAAAAGGAGTAGTATATCTATAATAGTGTCTTGTTTTAGATAATATTTGTTTATATTTGTGTTTTGTGAATTTTAGTTTTAATGTGATGTAAGTTGGTTAATTCCGAGTTTATATAAAGGTGCTAGGTAAGTTATTAATTGGCAAGTTCTACATTTCCTTCTGTTTCTAGATACCAAAGGAGAAACTTTAAGACGTTACAGACTTTTATTGAGCCAAGTAAAGATGATAAAACTTCTATACAGAGCTTTATTGAGCCAAGTAAAGATGATAAAACTTCTATACAGACCTTTATTGAGCCAAGTAAAGATGATAAAACTTCTATACAGACCTTTATTGAGCCAAGTAAAGATGATAAAACTTCTATACAGACCTTTATTGAGCCAAGTAAAGATGATAAAACTTCTATACAGACCTTTATTGAGCCAAGTAAAGATGATAAACATTCTATACAGACCTTTATTGAGCCAAGTAAAGATGATAAAACTTCTATACAGACCTTTATTGAGCCAAGTAAAGATGATAAACATTCTATACAGACCTTTATTGAGCCAAGTAAAGATGATAAAACTTCTATACAGACCTTTATTGAGCCAAGTAAAGATGATAAACATTCTATCAGACCTTTATTGAGCCAAGTAAAGATGATAAAACTTCTATACAGACCTTTATTGAGCCAAGTAAAGATGATAAACATTCTATACAGACCTTTATTGAGCCAAGTAAAGATGATAAAACTTCTATACAGACCTTTATTGAGCCAAGTAAAGATGATAAACATTCTATACAGACCTTTATTGAGCCAAGTAAAGATGATAAAATTCTATACAGACCTTTATTAAGCCAAGTAAAGATGATAAAATTCTATACAGACCTTTATTGAGCCAAGTAAAGATGATAAACATTCTATACAGACCTTTATTGAGCCAAGTAAAGATGATAAACATTCTATACAGACCTTTATTAGCCAAGTAAAGATGATAAACATTCTATACAGACCTTTATTGAGCCAAGTAAAGATGATAAACATTCTATACAGACCTTTATTGAGCCAAGTAAAGATGATAAACATTCTATACAGACCTTTATTGAGCCAAGTAAAGATGATAAACATTCTATACAGACCTTTATTGAGCCAAGTAAAGATGATAAACATTCTATACAGAACTTTATTGAGCCAAGTAAAGATGATAAAATTCTATACAGACCTTTATTGAGCCAAGTAAAGATGATAGAACTTCTATACAGACCTTTATTGAGCCAAGTAAAGATGATAAAACTTCTATACAGACCTTTATTGAGCCAAGTAAAGATGATAAACATTCTATAAGACCTTTATTGAGCCAAGTAAAGATGATAAAACTTCTATACAGACCTTTATTGAGCCAAGTAAAGATGATAAACATTCTATACAGACCTTTATTGAGCCAAGTAAAAATGATAAACATTCTATACAGACCTTTATTGAGCCAAGTAAAGATGATAAAACTTCTATACAGACCTTTATTGAGCCAAGTAAAGATGATAAAACTTCTATACAGACCTTTATTGAGCCAAGTAAAGATGATAAAACTTCTATACAGACCTTTATTGAGCCAAGTAAAGATGATAAACATTCTATACAGACCTTTATTGAGCCAAGTAAAGATGATAAAACTTCTATACAGACCTTTATTGAGCCAAGTAAAGATGATAAAACTTCTATACAGAGCTTTATTGAGCCAAATAAAGATGATAAACATTCTATACAGACCTTTATTGAGCCAAGTAAAGATGATAAAACTTCTATACAGACCTTTATTGAGCCAAGTAAAGATGATAAAACTTCTATACAGACCTTCATTGAGCCAAGTAAAGATGATAAAACTTCTATACAGACCTTTATTGAGCCAAGTAAAGATGATAAAACTTCTATACAGACCTTTATTGAGCCAAGTAGAGATGATAAAACTTCTATACAGACCTTTATTGAGCCAAGTAGAGATGATAAAACTTCTGTTCCTTTATAAGATTCATCAGCTTCAAATTCTTCTCGTAAATCTTGATAAACATTGTTCATTATCTTCTTCACCTTTAATTTTAAAAACAAAGGGGTTTAAAAGTGATTTTAAAAGTAAACCCTTCAAAGGGTTTTTACTATTTAAATACTGAAAGGCCAAGTTTTCTAAAAGTTTCAAACCCTACTCAAAAATATTTATTTGTATCCGCTTTTTAAATCCTTAAGCGGCATTTATGGATTTAAAGAAAATTTGGAAAATTTAAATTTAACCCGGAAACGGTAATTAGGTAAAAACTCTCAAATTTAAGTTTTTTAAACCACACGTTTAAAAAACCAAAATCCCTTACTTTTTGAAAATCTTATCATTTTTCATGCTTCATTCAATAATAACTTTAAAATTTTTGAAAAAATGTGAATATCACCTTAATTGAGTTTATTTTATCCCCCATGTCAAATTTGTTGCGTTTTTTAATTTCTCCAGAGTATGTGTTTTTTAAAATATCTTCCGATTAACTAAATTTCATTAAATATTCAAATAATCTGATACTTGGTAAACTAAAATCTATATCACTTGGAAACAGAAATTATAACTTGATATTCTAAATTGAAGCCACGTCTGAGCTCTTAATTGTAGTATTTTTCAATGTAAACTGTTTGTTCTAACAATAAATTATTTTTGTGAGATTATTTTAGAAACACGATCTAGAGACACATAAATTTAAACGACATGAAAAGTATTACCTCCATAACTAAATCACCAGAGGGAGCCACAGTACTTGATACAGTACCACTATTTTTAACTTTATCTGTCAACTCTTCAATTTTCTCTTCTAATTCCTCAATTTTATCTGTTTGTGTTTCATTTTCATCTTCTAGTTCCTGTATTTTATCTTCATATTTCTCTTTCATAGCCGTGGCTTGACTTCGCAGATTATCATACTGAAAGAGACAACATTAGTAACATGGTTCAAATAATAAATATACAAGGTTCTGAACAGTGTGTGGTGTGAGATTTACACAGTAGAAAAAAAAAGAAGTGTGTACAGGAGATATAGTTAAGATGGATATGAATTGCTGAGAACACTACTACTACTACAAATGGGTGTAGAGGGTTCTACAACTTCTACTACCGGTAGCTAACAGTGTTAGAAATAGTCATCATTCTTTATTATTCCAGTCAGATCAGCTGTAAATAGGTAAGGATAATCCAGGAAAGATCAATGCTAATATGTTTGATAGACAGGATCATCCTGTTGTTAATATGAATATCTGAACTTTTCCTTCGTATTTTTAATAAATTTGAGTATATTTAGTAAAAAACCTGAACAAGATTTTGTTTTGTCCTCACCTTGTCTTTCCATACTTGTAATTCTTCTATTTCTTCCTCAAGTTCGTTAATTTTCTCTTCGTTAGTATTATTACTCACTCTTAAAGTCTGTACCTAGAAATAAATTTAGATCAAGTTTACAGAATTCACATTATATATATAATTTTTGCAGGAATGTGTTTTAAAGTGATATTAAATACTAGCCAAGCTAATAAAGTAAGAAACAAAACATGAGGTTTAAAATGATGAGGTTAAGAATAAGTTAGATAAAGTAAAGTATGAAAAAGACATTTTTATAACTGTATTTTGTATTGTTAATAATATTTTGTTGTGTATTGAATGTTTAATTGTCAGATCTCTCTAATGGTAGAAAATGCTTGTAAGAAACAGGAAAGTATAATAACCTCATACTTGTGATGTTTGTGGAAAGTGTTTTACTAAAAGAGCTGCTGGTTCAGGGGCTTCATTTTAGAAAACCAAGGCTAGATAGTAATAAAATTTGATTTTAATATTAGAACCTAATGAAATTAGATATGAACTAACCCTGTGTTCTGACTCTTTAAGTTTCTGTTTTAAATCTTCCAGCTCCTCTTTAATATCATGTAGAGCTCTGGAATGTTTCTCATGAGCTGTGGCTAGTAGTTTATCACATTTCTTCTGCCATTGTTCTTCTATTTCTAATTCTATTCTAGACATCTATAATATATCAAATAACATCCTACTATTAACTTGGCTAAATATAAACATGTGTGGCCTCTTAGTTCTAAATGGTAGTGCTTTCATCTATATATCATTTATCCTTGGTTTACATAAATTCTTAAACATCCTTCAGCTGTCACCTCCTCCTGGGTGATGAATGGAGACAGGAAATGAAGACATCTCGGAATAAATGGAAAATTAGGAGTTTGAAAAAGCAGAGAGCCAAAAGACATTTCTTGGACTTACTAAAGATGTATTTTTTAGGACAATATATTTATATAATTGAGATAATTATTTTATAAAGATTTACTGATAATTATGATCACAGGGGAAAGGGCCCGACTTTCTCACAAGTAAATCTGACACAACTATTAATCTTACCTTATCTGAAGTAGACTCATCAGCTGATGTCTTGGCTCTTCGTAGTTTATCATGTAATGTCTGGATTTCTTGCTGAAATTATAATCAAATCTCAGGTTACATCTTCTATGTTAAATAAACACTAGGCAAGGCAATACTTACTTTTCTAGACACCTGATACCACTTTTTATTGATTTTATTATAAAATACTTACTCTTCTAGACACCTGATACCTTATAATAACATACTTCATTAGCTGCTACCTATGTTTCGTCAAAATGATTTTTTAATTTTGGATTCCGAGGTGCGGTTCTGATCGTTAGTATGATTATATTATTTATGTGAGAAATTGAATTGTAATATTGTAAATAAGAATTGCTACTGACTGACCTCCATGTTTGTTTTCATTTCTTCCATCTCTTCTTCTAACTTCTTTCTTTCAGCAGTGGTCTTTCTCCTTCTATCTGCTATACTCTGATAAATATATATACAAATTAAAAACTCACTTTTGCTGTCAATTTTAACTTAATAAATCTATAACACATAATAAAATTAGAAATGTAAATAGAATATGGTGAGGTTTGTAAAGTTGTTTGAAGAATGTACAGCATAAAATTCTAGGTAATAACATGTTTCAGGTTCATTTTCTGTAAAAATACTATTGATTTACCATCCAGTTAAATAATGACTGTATCAGAGAAAAAAGAAAGAAACAACTATATTTTAAAAGGATAACAACTTAGGTTCACAAGTCCGCCGCGACAGGGATCCTTTTTACCAGCTGGTCCTTGGCTAAACCTCTTGACATTGATCTTTGCCCAATTATCTGTACCCATTTACTGCTGGGTGGACTGGAATTGTGAGTCAACATGACTTATTCAAGGTCATCAGACTTTCACACTTCGGTCGAGATTAGAACTCACATCCCAAATTTTCAATGTATTCAAGTGTCATGATGTAAAGAACCAACGCTCTGACCGCTGTGCTATAGAACCAACGCTCTGACCGCTGTGCTATAGAACCAACGCTCTGACCGCTGTGCTATAGAACCAACGCTCTGACCGCTGTGCTATAGAACCAACACTCTAACTGACTGTGCTATAGAACCAACACTCTGACCGCTGTGCTATAGAACCAACGCTCTGACCCTGTGCTATAGAACAAACTCTAACGACTGTGCTATAGAACCAACACTCTAACCGCTGTGCTATAGAACCAACGCTCTGACCGCTGTGCTATAGAACCAACGCTCTGACGCTGTGCTATAGAACCAACACTCTAACTGACTGTGCTATAGAACCAACACTCTGACCGCTGTGCTATAGAACCAATGCTCTGACCGCTGTGCTATAGAACCAACGCTCTGACTGACTGTGCTATAGAACCAACGCTCTGACCGCTGTGCTATAGAACCAACGCTCTGACCGCTGTGCTATAGAACCAACGCTCTGACTGCTGTGCTATAGAACCAACGCTCTGACCGCTGTGCTATAGAACCAACGCTCTGACCGCTGTGCTATAGAACCAACGCTCTGACCGCTGTGCTATAGAACCAACACGCTTCTGACCGCTGTGCTATAGAACCAACCTCTGACGCTGTGCTATAGAACCAACTGAGCTCTGACCGTTTGGGCTATAGAACCAACACTCTGACCGCTGTGCTATAGAACCAACGCTCTGACCGCTGTGCTATAGAACCAACGCTCTGACCGCTGTGCTATAGAACCAACGCTCTGACCGCTGTGCTATAGAACCAACGCTCTGACCGCTGTGCTATAGAACCAACGCTCTGACCGCTGTGCTATAGAACCAACGCTCTGACCGCTGTGCTATAGAACCAACGCTCTAACTGACTGTGCTATAGAACCAACGCTCTGACCGCTGTGCTATAGAACCAACGCTCTAACCGCTGTGCTATAGAACCAACGCTCTGACCGCTGTGCTATGAACCAACGCTCTGACCGCTGTGCTATAGAACCAACGCTCTAACTGACTGTGCTATAGAACCAACGCTCTGACCGCTGTGCTATAGAACCAACGCTCTAACTGACTGTGCTATAGAACCAACGCTCTGACCGCTGTGCTATAGAACCAACGCTCTGACCGCTGTGCTATAGAACCAACGCTCTGACCGCTGTGCTATAGAACCAACGCTCTGACCGCTGTGCTATAGAACCGTACTTGATGAACAGAATACTTTGTAACCATGAGATAAACCTTGACATATTCTGTCATGTTATTATGAGACCCTGTAAAACTTACTCGTTCAAGATTTTCTTTAGAAGATTTTAAATCAGTGTATTCCTCCTGTAACGTATTTAAACTACTCTCTAGGTTTTTACGATGTTGTTTTTCTTCTCGGAATGAAGCTGTCAACTCTCCTATCTTCTTCTCATCCTCTATAATAATAACAAAATTGTTTACAAAATATCATCATTACTTCATCATCATGTCAACATAGCATTCCCAGCCCCCTTCAAGACAACGAGTGGTCAGGACTTGTGAGAGGAACTGGTTAGGAAGATTGGTCAGGAGAAACTGTCAGGAGGACCGGTCATGAGGAGTGGTGAGGGTAGTGGTCAGAGAGTACAATCAGAGGAGTGATCATGAGGAGTAGTAAGGAGTAGTGATCAGGGAGAACGGGTCTGAGGAGTGGTCAGGAGGACCGGTCTTTCTGTCTCGAAATTTGAAATCACTTGTTGATGTATAAAGTGTTTTACGATTAACTACTTGATTTTGTAAATTTATCAGATTAAACACAGCACAGCTAAATAGATATATGATGTTAATGGCCAAGTTTTAACAAAATTAAAATTTTACGCTCCTTCTAAGACAGTCTATGCCTTTAACAGATTTCATTTACAGATCTGCCAAATCTAAATTATTTCAATATAATAAGTATTCTCAATAAAACAAGGCAAGCCTATCAAACATCCTGCTAGGTGCTACATTAATTTTAATATTTTCAACATACCATCATGTTGAACTCGTAATCTCTCTCGTTCCTCAGCTGATTGGTAGGATGTATCTTTCGTTGATTGTATCTTCTGGATTAATTCAGCTTCGTTCTTCCGAGACGTGGCAAGTTCTAGTTGGACAGAGCTAAGTTGAGCAGATGCAGCACTAAGATCACTGGCCAGTTGAACCTACAAAATAAACACAATTTTATCTCCTTTTTTTAATTATTAACCATCTTCAGGAGCATTATTCTTGAAAACTTGCAATAGTATTCCAGTTATATAATTAGTCTGGCACTAATATTCCAATCAAATTTAGTTTTATTTACTATTCAAATTAACATGATTACTGTAAAAAATGTGAATTTTGTTTTTTGTGAAGGTTTTCGAGAATAAGGCTCTTGGGCAGTTAAACACTGTGGAAGTGAAGCTCATCAACTTTATCTTTCCATCTCTGAACTAGCATTAAAATGCTATGGAATGAATGGTCTTGTAGTTTTTACTCTTATGTACCTAATGGGCTAATGAAGACAGACAATGTAATGCATAAAGCATACTCTTTTTGTAATTTCCAAGTGTTGGGGGAACTAGCACAGGGACTTACAAGGGGAAACAGGGCTGAAAAATTCGAAAGTTCATCTCATCTGTGTCAGGATGAAACCCTGGACCCTCATGTAAGCTAGCGAGCATCTAACTCACTAGGCCACCGCGGGTTCCTGAACTGGCACCAAGCTATGTGAAAGGACAAACACAGAATAAGACTGTATAAAATGTTCCTGATATAAACTCCTGGTCATAACAAATCAAACATCATAATTACAATGTTAGCAGACTAAATTCCATTATCCAGTAAGAAAGGTTAAAATACTATATTTATTCTCTTGTTAATTCAACAGCACCTTCTACTCCTCTACTTACATTAACTACACCAACAACTCTATTATATCTCACAACAAAATATATTAATCAAAAAGAAAGGGTGTTCACTATTACGCTAGACATAAACTGTGTCACAAGTCAAACTACTTACTGGCAATACACAAAATATATAACTTGATATAATATAGGCAAATTATAACAGAATATAACAGAATAGAAGTTCCCATTAAATAACATAGTACCGGTATAAACTCGACATTACATGAAAAGGCCACATACAACAATTCTCATACAAAACACAGGACAAAAGATTTTTAACTCAAGACTAGCTAGGTATATCATAAAAAACACTATTCTCTATATAGTTTAATATTCATAGACCAATAGTTAAATTTGCCTTTGAAATTTACTAGACCATTAAATTTACCGTGCCATCATGTTTTTATTTATTCATTTATGTTTAAGTGCAAAGGTCGAAATTCACTCAAAGAAATGAAATGGTGTTTGTTGTCCGACTTTTCTGCACCTGATTGGTCCTATTGTCTCTCTACTGATCGGTCTAATAAAATGGAATAGAGTTTTTAGTCCTATTGCCTCTCTACTTGATTGCTATATATGATTGTCCTATTGCCTCTCTACTGATTGGTCCTATTGCCTCTCTACTGATTGGTCCTATTGCCTCTCTACTGATTGGTCCTATTGCCTCTCTACTGATTGGTCCTATTGCCTCTCTACTGATTGGTCCTATTGCCTCTCTACTGATTGGTCCTATTGCCTCTCTACTGATTGGTCCTATTGCCTCTCTACTGATTGGTCCTATTGCCTCTCTACTGATTGGTCCTATTGCCTCTCTACTGATCGGTCCTATTGCCTCTCTACTGAATGGTCTAATTATATGGAAGAGTTTTTAGTCCTATTGCCTCTCTACTGATTGGTCTAATTTTATGGAATAGAGTTTTTAGTTCTATTGGCTCTCTACTGATTGGTCTAATAAAATGGAATAGAGTTTTTAGTTCTATTGTCTCTCTACTGATTGGTCTAATAATATGGAATAGAGTTTTTAGTTCTATTGTCTCTCTACTGATTGGTCTAATTTTATGGAATAGAGTTTTTAGTTCTATTGGCTCTCTACTGATTGGTCTAATAAATGGAATAGAGTTTTTAGTCCCATTGCCTCTCTACTGATTGGTCTAATTAAATGGAATAGAGTTTTTAATCCTATTGCCTCTATACTGATTGTGCTCAGAAGACTGCCAAATGCAAGCAATGAAATTATTCAGACTGAATTTGTTAATATTGACATAACGTCCCCTATTCTATTTCTAAATTTCCAACTGTCAAAGCATTATTATCTAGCCTTGAACATACAAGACCTCAATTTATTGTACCGTCTGAACAATTAGAAGTATTCAATGTCCCTCTGATCTGAAATAGGGTTACAATATCAAATATACCATCTGAACCTATGGCAGGATTAAAAGATTGAACAAAAAAATCTATCAATTTATAGAGTATTTGTATCACAATACAACACAAACTTCCTTCATAAACACAGATCTTAATATATTTCATTATCCCAAGCAAATAAAATAAAACCTACCTTCTGTTGTTCTAGTTCTAATATTTTAGATTGTGATTGTGAAGCTGTGTTTTTATATCCTTCATTACGTTCTTCTAGTAATGTATTACTTTGTTCTACAAACCTGAAATATAAAATATAGGTTTATATATCTAGCTAGAGGCCAAATACATTCTGGGGCTGATTTCTCAAACATGTAACTTGATAATAGTCTTTCTGTCACAATGTTATTCAGGCACATATGCCTAAATGCACACACTTTTATGCACGATAATATTTGACCTAATTTGATTAAGGCATATTTTCAATAAGGAACACTCTGTTTGGTTTTTTAATATTGAGTACCATGTCAATTAGAACCACCTTTAAATATGGCTGCTTACATCCAGGCCATGTATTCTCAAAATAAGGTTGAAAATAGAAACAGTGTTTATAGTTAAGACCCTAGTATATCCTAGAAACAGTGTTAGAAGTTAAGACCCTAGGACATCCTACAAACAGTGTTAGATGTTAAGACCCTAGGACATCCTAGAAACAGTGTTAGAAGTTAAGACCCTAGGATAGCCTAGAAACAATGTTAGAAGTTAAGACCCTAGGACATCCTAGAAACAGTGTTAGATGTTAAGACCCTAGGACATCCTAGAAACAGTGTTAGAAGTTAAGACCCTAGGACATCCTAGAAACAGTGTTAGATGTTAAGACCCTAGGACATCCTAGAAACAGTGTTAGATGTTAAGACCCTAGGACATCCTAGAAACAGTGTTAGATGTTAAGACCCTAGGATATTCTAGAAACAGTGTTAGATGTTAGGACCCTAGGACATCCTACAAACAGTGTTAGATGTTAAGACCCTAGGACATCCTAGAAACAGTGTTAGAAGTTAAGACCCTAGGACATCCTACAAACAGTGTTAGAAGTTAAGACCCTAGGACATCCTAGAAACAGTGTTAGAAGTTAAGACCCTAGGAAATCCTAGAAACAGTGTTAGAAGTTAAGACCCTAGGACATCCTAGAAACAGTGTTAGAAGTTAAGACCCTAGGACATCCTAGAAACAGTGTTAGAAGTTAAGGCCCTAGGACATCCTAGAAACAGTGTTAGAAGTTAAGACCCTAGGACATCCTAGAAACAGTGTTAGAAGTTAAGACCCTAGGACCTTTTAGAAACAGTGTTAGAAGTTAAGACCCTAGGACATCCTAGAAACAGTGTTAGAAGTTAAGACCCTAGGACATCCTAGAAACAGTGTTAGAAGTTAAGACCCTAGGACATCCTAGAAACAGTGTTAGAAGTTAAGACCCTAGGACATCCTAGAAACAGTGTTAGAAGTTAAGACCCTAGGACATCCTAGAAACAGTGTTAGAAGTTAAGACCCTAGGATATCCTAGAAACAGTGTTAGAAGTTAAGACCCTAGGATAGCCTAGAAACAGTGTTAGAAGTTAAGACCCTAGGACATCCTAGAAACAGTGTTAGAAGTTAAGACCCTAGGACATCCTAGAAACAGTGTTTATAGTTAAGACCCTAGGACATCCTAGAAACAGTGTTTATAGTTAAGACCCTAGGACATCCTAGAAACAATGTTAGATGTTAAGACCCTAGGACATCCTAGAAACAGTGTTAGAAGTTAAGGCCCTAGGACATCCTAGAAACAGTGTTAGAAGTTAAGACCCTAGGACATCCTAGAAACAGTGTTTATAGTTAAGACCCTAGGACATCCTAGAAACAGTGTTTATAGTTAAGACCCTAGGACATCCTAGAAACAATGTTAGATGTTAAGACCCTAGGACATCCTAGAAACAGTGTTTATAGTTAAGACCCTAGGACATCCTAGAAACAGTGTTAGATGTTAAGACCCTAGGACATCCTAGAAACAGTTTTAGAAGTTAAGACCCTAGGACATCCTAGAAACAGTGTTTATAGTTAAGACCCTAGGACATCCTAGAAACAGTGTTAGAAGTTAAGGCCCTAGGACATCCTAGAAACAGTGTTAGATGTTAAGACCCTAGGACATCCTAGAAACAGTGTTAGATGTTAAGACCCTAGGATATCCTAGAAAAAGTGTTAGAAGTTAAGACCCTAGGACATCCTAGAAACAGTGTTAGATGTTAAGACCCTAGGACATCCTAGAAACAGTGTTAGATGTTAAGACCCTAGGACATCCTAGAAACAGTGTTAGAAGTTAAGACCCTAGGACACCCTTAGAAACAGTGTTAGAAGTTAAGACCCTAGGACATCCTAGAAACAGTGTTAGAAGTTAAGACCCTAGGACATCCTAGAAACAGTGTTAGAAGTTAAGACCCTAGGACATCCTAGAAACAGTATTAGAAGTTAAGACCCTAGGACATCCTAGAAACAGTGTTAGAAGTTAAGACCCTAGGACATCCTAGAAACAGTGTTAGAAGTTAAGACCCTAGGATATCCTAGAAACAGTGTTAGAAGTTAAGACCCTAGGATATCCTAGAAACAGTGTTAGAAGTTAAGACCCTAGGACATCCTAGAAACAGTTTTAGAAGTTAAGACCCTAGGACATCCTAGAAACAGTGTTAGAAGTTAAGACCCTAGGACATCCTAGAAACAGTGTTAGAAGTTAAGACCCTAGGACATCCTAGAAACAATGTTAGATGTTAAGACCCTAGGACATCCTAGAAACAGTGTTAGAAGTTAAGACCCTAGGACATCCTAGAAACAGTGTTAAAATGTTAAGACCCTAGGACATCCTAGAAACAGTGTTAGATAGTTAAGACCCTAGGACATCCTAGAAACAGTGTTAGATGTTAAGACCCTAGGACATCCTAGAAACAGTGTTAGAAGTTAAGACCCTAGGACATCCTAGAAACAGTGTTAGAAGTTAAGGCCCTAGGACATCCTAGAAACAGTGTTAAAAGTTAAGACCCTAGGATATCCTAGAAACAGTGTTAGAAGTTAAGACCCTAGGACATCCTAGAAACAATGTAAGAAGTTAAGACCCTAGAATATCCTAGAAACAATGTTAGAATCGTTTTGAAAATACACGAGCAGTAATATAATTTAGAGGCCTGTTTCACTAAATCTAATCATAAATTGATTGAAGAGACTTAAAATTGGACTTAAATAGTTCATAATTATAAGAAGTCTAAATGAGATATTGTTTGCCTAGGTAATAAGGTAAGACATCTAAGAAACACCAGAAATACAGAACTTCAAAAATGACAAAAGACTTATTATTCCCAATTGGCATTTTTCATCAATTTTGTTTCCACTAGTCCCTATCCCTGTACTGCCATCAAAGAAAAGAAAAAAACATTACCTAAAATATTCAAATTTTTCTATGAAAATTATAGGTTCCATATTTCAATTACTTGTCTATTGCTATACAGCTTTATCCTTGTGTACAGTCTTCACTGGGCAGACAAAACAACCGAAATGTCAATCCTTTATTTGTTTACATTACATTTACATAAAGTATACTAGTAAAATACTTTATTTTTGAAGTTTTAAAACTTGAAATACGGTAGAAGGCTATGTCATATTGTTTTTATTTTATAATTTATGATAGGGCAAGAGATATAATATGACTATATATCTACAGAACCAATAATTGTTCTACAATATATCTAACCCTTATTAGTTTATATCTATCATTATCAACCAATAATCAATATAATCAATAGGTTTAGGCAATATCTCTTTTACCATTTTACCCTCTATAATATCATTTATATTATTATAATATCTTTCTCAATGGTAGCTCAGTGAGTTTGTTGCTTGCGCACTAACCTGAGGGTTGAGGGTTCAGTCCTGATAAAGGTCAAGATGAGGTCAGATTTTTCTATCTGGTTACCCCTTGTCACATATGCAGGTCTGAGTGACTGACATAAAAGAGCATCAAGTTGTTCTGATGGAACAATAAGAGGCCTGGTGTGTTCCTAAGAAAAGAGTAGGCCAATGACAATCTCCTGGCAAAATTTCCCTCATTGAACACTGCATGGTGTTGCCTGTCTTCATTAGCCCATTAGGGGCAGAAGAGTACGAAGTAAAACTCCATTCATTTCATTTCATTTCATATTTGTTCAATGTTTTTTTTATGAATACAGTTGAGACAGATTGATATTAACCTTGCTTGATTCTGAATCAAACATTATCATAAATTGTAGATATTGTAGAACTTGTAAGATATATAATATTTATTAATCATCTCCCACTATAGGCCCTAGGCCCTACTCTTGACTTGACTTTACTTGAACAGGTCGTTTGCTTTCTTTCATGATATACTAGTGTTTCTTTCCCATTATGATAACAAGATTCACATAAATTACTTGTCCAGGATTTTTAAATATAGATTCAATTCAAGTAGATAGACCTTTGAAATTGTTAATATAAAGTTTTATTATTATCAAATCTAAGTCTGAATTAGAGCACTACTGCACAAGTATGGGTAAACTTGCCAAAAACTGAAGAGAATTGGTATATCTACCACAGTGTTCTGATTTGTTGTTGTAGGCCTATCTATTTCTATGTCATTTAAAGATTAGATCTAAATTTGTTTGAAGCATGTTAAGAATGTGCACCTTTCTATGCATGTCAAGAAACAGCCATAGTGTGATTTGAGAGGGGTTATTACAAAAATTAAAGTTGATACACCAGATAGAAAATATGACATAACACATAAATAAAAGTGGTATGACCCTTCAAGGTTTTAAGGTATACAGGTACTCAAAATTATGAAAAAAAATATTTGAATTACCAACTGTTTCCCATGTTGATTAGGTGAGAGAAATCACATCCAATAATCTAATAAATCATTAATCCGTCTTGGTTTTTGAGACAGCAGTAAGGCTGACACTTTATTGTTATGAATTATTTCACTTGATAAATTCAGAATAAAGAGTCCATAACACTGTTAACACTATTTCACACCACTATTTCACACAAACAGGTTTTTAACGGATAGAGATCAAAATTTTAGTTTATATAAAAATATTTTCAAACCACTATTTAGAAATAAAGAGACCACAACATAAGTTAAAAGATTCACACAACTAGGAGAATTTCATTGTCCAAATTCGTGGTTAACTTTTCAGAAATATTGTCATTGCATTTAAACGAATAATACTTTGAAAGAAATTCCATATTTTAAAATAGAAATGACGACTCCAAAATCCTAGTCAATAGAAACGTTTATAAACTAAATACATAAATATAATCCATTTAACACCTTGGAATTTAATATCCTTGAAGCAAATCCTTATTCAATTAAACAAATCCCAAATCTTGAACAAGTCTATTTTAAGACCTCGAATGTCAAACCATGTCAAAATACTCACAGGTAAACAATGTAGTAAAAGTTATTCACTAATCTTACACACAAGGTAAATAACAACTAGTGATAGTAATACAGGTATACAGTTGATAAAAGATAGTTGATATACTGGTTATTAAATAAAATAACAAAAGACAATATATCATGGTAGCCTATTTAACACTTTTTAATAACAAGGTACACAGAGAAACATGTTATACCATCACCTGGGCCCGGTTCCTTTATATATAATCATTATACATGTATATTATTATATTATATTATAATGTTTGTTGCATTCAAATCATATGCTTGTTTATTGTTAGAGTTTGGTCCTTATTATTCATTGGTAATATACTTAAATCAGACAAAGTATGATTTGTCATAAAGACATAAAGGCTGTGGAGGTCTAACTTGGAAGGTGTCATAAACAGTTATTCTTACAATATAGGATGGACTGGTGGTGTTTATCTATTCATTTTTTAATTGTCACTGAATGTGTTTCAATATCTTTAATGGAATAAATGTATAAGAAGTTGTATAAAGTTTGTAATAGTTTGACATTGTAAAGATGTATAAGATGAAGTTTGTAATAGTTTGACATTGTGAAGATGTATAAGATGAAGTTTGTAATAGTTTGACATTGTGAAGATGTGTAAGATGAAGTTTGTAAAAGCTGGACATTGTGATGATATATAAGATGAAGTTTGTAATAGCTTGACATTGTGAAGATGTATAATATGATGTTTGTAATAGTTTGACATTATGAAGATATATAAGATGGAGTTTGTAATAGTTTGACATTGTGAAGATATTTATGATGAAGTTTGTAATAGCTTGACTTTTTTATGATATATAAGATGGAGTTTGTAATAGATTGACATAGTGAAGATGTATAAGTATGAAGTTTGTAATAGCTTGACATTGTGAAGATGTATAAGTATGAAGTTTGTAATAGCTTGACATTGTGAAGATGTATGAGATGAAGATTGTAATAGCTTGACATTGTGAAGTTGTATAAGATGAAGTTTGTAATAGCTTGACATTGTGAAGATATATAAGATGAAGTTTGTAAAAGCTGGACATTGTGATGATATATAAGATGGAGTTTGTAAAAGCTGGACATTGTGATGATATATAAGATGAAGTTTGTAATAGCTTGACATTGTGAAGATATATAAGATGAAGTTTGTAATAGATTGACATAGTGAAGATGTATAAGATGAAGTTTGTAATAGTTTGACATTGTGAAGATGTATAAGATGAAGTTTGTAATAGCTTGACATTGTGAAGATATATAAGATGAAGTTTGTAAAAGTTTGACATTGTGATGATGTATAAGATGAAGTATGAAATAGCTTGACATTGTGAAGATGTTTAAGATAAAGTTTGTAATAGCTTGACATTGTGAAGATGTTTAAGATAAAGTTTGTAATAGCCTGACATTGTGAAGATGTATAAGATGAAGTTAGTAATAACTTGACATTGTGAAGATGTATAAGATGCAGTTTGTAATAACTTGACATTGTGAAGATGAATAAGATGTATTTTGTAATAGCTTGATATTGTGAAGATGTATAAGATGAAGTTGATAATAACTTGACATTGTGAAGATGTATAAGATGAGGTTTGTAATAACTTGACATTGTGAAGATGTATAAGATGAAGTTTGTAATAGTTTGACATTGTGATGATGTATAAGATGAAGTTTGTAATAACTTGACATTGTGAAGATGTATAAGATGAAGTTATTAATAACTTGACATTGTGAAGATATATAAGATGAAGTTTGTAAAAGTTTGACATTATGATGATGTATAAGATGAAGTATGTAATAGCTTGACATTTTGAGGGTTTATAAGATGAATTGTTTTAATATTTTGATATTGTGAAGATGTATAAGTATGAAGTTGATATTGTGATTGGGTAGTGATTTTAGAAATAAAACAGAATGTGCTCTGATAACTTTATTCAAGGCCGTCAGTAAACCATGACTTAAGCAACATCAAAATACACATATTGTCAAACACAGTAATAGTCCCACGGCAGATCTCACATCAAGGTTTCACATCATAACTGATGATCATAAATTGAAACAGACTAAAGTAACAATGATCTATTTTATGAAAGATGCTGTATAATATTTCAAAACCTTATAACAAGCGAGAAAACAAACAGAAAACACTGCCCTGCTATAGCAATACCTTTCAATTGGCTCTAGGAAACACTTCTAAGTAGGTTCAGCCATTAGTGAATTCCATAAATGAAAAGAAATGAATGGAGTTTTAAAACCTACTCTTCTGCACCTTAATGGACTAATGAAGATGGGAGTGAATTCCATTTTAACTGACTGACTTGCTAATTTTTACAATTGGAATTCAAAATTCTAGGAGATATTTTATGAGTGAAAGGTGACTAACTTGGGAGGGGAGGGGGGGGGCAGAAAGCGAATAGGATCTAATAGAGAACATTAAATATACATGTCATTCTTGGAAAATAAAAACTGCTTTATAAAGTTAATTTAATTGTTGAAGAGACAGTGATAAGTTTAAACATACCCTAAATGATTTAAATATCTCAGTATTCACTGTAAACCGAGTCTATGTCAATATTATTGTTGTTATTAGCTTAAGATATGTCTGAATTAACCTCAAACAGGTTTTTTATAGTATTAGTATACCAGTTTACCTACATTCTATCAATAGGTATCATTTCAGCTTCATAAACTATTTCGGTAGTTAGTAACTACTCCAAATAGTAGTTTAATATATCAGTTAACAGTGGATTTATCTGATAAATATACAGATCTAGATGTAAACTGCTGAGTTAATAAATGTCAGAAATAGTATATCCATATATCTAGTGCTTCTTTAACTAAATCTTATTTCTATATTAAACTATATGTCTTATAAAAAGTTAATATTAAACTATATGTCTTATAAAAAGTCAATATTAAACTATATGTCTTATAAAAAGTTAATATAAAACTATATGTTTCATAAAAAGTAAATATAAAACTATATGTCTTATAAAAAGTTAATATTAAACTATATGTCTTATAAAGAGTTAATATTAAACTATATGTCTTATAAAAAGTTAATATTAAACTATATGTCTTATAAAAAGTTAATATTAAACTATATGTCTTATAAAGAGTTAATATTAAACTATAAGACTTATAAAAAGTTAATATCAAACTATAAGTCTTATAAAAAGTCAATATTAAACTATATGTCTTATAAAAAGTTAATATTAAAGTATATGTCTTATAAAAAGTTAATATAAAACTATATGTCTTATAAAAAGTCTTATTTAAAAGTTAATATAAAACTATATGTCTTATAAAAAGTTAATATAAAACTATATGTTTCATAAAAAGTAAATATAAAACTATATGTCTTATAAAAAGTTAATATAAAACTATATGTTTCATAAAAAGTAAATATTAAACTATATGTTTATAAAAAGTAAATATAAAACTATATGTCTTATAAAAAGTAAATATCAAACTATATGTTTCATAAAAAGTAAATATTAAACTATATGTCTTATAAAAAGTTAATATAAACTATATGTCTTAAAAAAAAATATCAAACTATATGTCTTATAAAAAGTTAATATTAAACTATATGTCTTATAAAAAGTTAATATCAAACTTTTGTCTTATAAAAAGTTAATATTAACTATATGTCTTATAAAAAGTTAATATAAAACTATATGTCTTATAAAAGTTAATATAAAACTATATGTCATAAAAAGTAAATATTAAACTATATGTCTTATAAAAAGTTAATATTAAACTATATGTCTTATAAAAAGTTAATATAAAACTATATGTCTTATAAAAAGTTAATATTAAACTATATGTCTTATAAAAAGTTAATATTAAAGTATATGTCTTATAAAAAGTTAATATTAAACTATATGTCTTATAAAAAGTTAATATAAAACTATATGTCTTATAAAAAGTAATATTAAACTATATGTCTTATAAAAAGTTAATATAAAGTATATGTCTTATAAAAAGTTAATATAAAACTATATGTCTTATAAAAAGTTAATATAAAACTATATGTCTTATAAAAAGTTAATATAAAACTATATGTTTCATAAAAAGTAAATATAAAACTATATGTCTTATAAAAAGTTAATATCAAACTATATGTTTCATAAAAAGTAAATATTAAACTATATGTTTCATAAAAAGTAAATATTAAACTATATGTCTTATAAAAAGTTAATATCAAACTATATGTTTCATAAAAAGTTAATATAAAACTATATGTCTTATAAAAAGTTAATATAAAACTATATGTCTTATAAAAAGTTAATATCAAACTATATGTCTTATAAAAAGTTAATATTAAACTATAAGACTTATAAAAAGTTAATATCAAACTATATGTCTTATAAAAAGTTAATATTAAACTATATGTCTTATAAAAAGTAATATTAAACTATATGTCTTATTAAAAGTTAATATTAAACTATATGTCTTATAAAAAGTTAATATAAAACTATATGTCTTATAAAAAGTTAATATAAAACTATATGTCTTATAAAAAGTAAATATAAAACTATATGTCTTATAAAAAGTTAATATCAAACTATATGTTTCATAAAAAGTAAATATTAAACTATATGTTTCGATAAAAAGTAAATATTAAACTATATGTCTTATAAAAAGTTAATATTAAACTATATGTCTTATAAAAAGTTAATATAAAACTATATGTTTCATAAAAAGTTAATATAAAACTATATGTCTTATAAAAAGTTAATATAAAACTATATGTCTTAAAAAATTAATATCAAACTATATGTCTTATAAAAAATTAATATTAAACTATATGTCTTATTAAATGTTAATATAAAACTATGTCTTATAAAAAGTTAATATTAAACTATAAGACTTATAAAAAGTTTATAAAATCTATATGTTTATAAAAAGTTTATAAAACTATATCTTACTAAAAAAGTATAAAACATACTAATTAAACTATATGTTTCATAAAAAGTAAATATTAAACTAATGTCTTATTAAAAGTAAATATAAAACTATATGAGGAATTGGTTCTTACCTTTGATTTTTATGTAATAATTCTGCTATTTTCTCATTCTGACTTTCAATTTTAGCACTTTTATCAAATAAATCTTTTTTTAGGTGTTCATTTTCCTACAAACAGATCAAAATACTAATCAGATTAGTTGTTCATGTTCCTGTCAACCCAACTGTAATATGGGTAATGATTAATAAGATAAGTTTGCTTGTTAATCTTTAGAAAAGAATGGTTCTTTTATTTGGCGAATTGTTGGAAGATTATAAGGACAAAATATTTCACCAGACAAAGTATGACAATATTTACTACTGGAATAAGGTAACTATACATCATCTGTAGTTATGTCATGTTCTAATGAATTAACATATTTGGTTTAATAACTAACGTCAATGGCAATTCCATTTCATCCAAAGCATACTTGATAGGGGACAGGTCAGGAGAAACTACTGGCCGAAGGGTACCAGAATATTTTGCTGAAATCCATCACAACACGTGCGACAGGTGGACAAGAATTATCCTTGCTGAAGTGTGATGCGTCATCATCAAGCCTGCATCAATGCCAACGCCTATATACCAATAAGATAAACTCCTAAACATACCTGAGCAATTCTTGTTACATTTTGTATCAATATAGTAACTTCCATGTTGGGTGCTGTTATACCTAAAGATGTCGACGTCCCTCCTACTGAATGTAGATCATTTAACTATAATAATAATAAACTATTTTTACACATTGACATCTGATCATAGTCTGGTCAAATTCTTAAATATTGGTTAACTTGAAGTTAAATATAAGAATTGTTGACATAATTAGAATTGAAACAGGTAGAACCTATTATAATAAAAGTACTACCAACATTTGTCTAAAAATACACAAGTACATGTGTACTTAAATGGACAGATTTATTTTCACATATTAGGGTTTACAGAATTTCAGTAACAGTACATGACTGCAAAAACTAAAGGAAAGGTCACCTCATAAAGGGTGTGAATAAAATTTCAGTAAGCAGTCAATTGGCCACAAATATTTTAAGTTCCTAAATTGATATTTGCCTAATTAAAGATGTGCCTAATTGACATTGTGCCAAATATAAAAGAGCATAAAAAGTGTGTGCCCTAATTAAAGGTATGCCTAAATAAAGCTGTGCCTATATGTCCTGCAGCCAAATAAATGTGTGCCTAAAAGAAGTATGCTCAAAGTACCATATCAAACTGATTTGTGCTCACCTTTTCATAAACCTTATCCACCTTATCTCCTATCTTACTGATGGCCATTCGAACTTCAGTATTCTGTTGTCTAGTTTCTGTTAATAATACAGGACCAAATACATCAGCTGACTGTTGACTAGAAGGTGGTGTACTGCTAGCACCTGGAATTCACAACAAAATCTTAAAAAGGTTCAAGACAGGTTAAAAATTACAGATAAAGTTCCCAAAGACGGTTACCAGGTTATCAAGTTAAAACTAAGTCATAGAGTTATAGCATTATTTGTTCTTATTACATCTTATACAGTAGTTTGACAAATAATACGGTTGAGTTATCTTTAATTCTATCTCAAATTTTTGTAACTTATATTCTTTAAGAATTCTAAGATTGAGTCGACCAATATCTGTAGAAATATTCAATAATATATTATTTTATACCATATTAAATTGAGCTCAGTATACATACTTACCAATATCTATACAGATCACAGGTGTCATTTAAAATAACCAAAAAGTTTAAAAAGACAATGACAGAAACAAGCACAACTACAGTCCAATTAAATTATTTCAAATTCAAAATATTAGCTTAAAACATTCACAAAAACAATTCAAAATAGAAACAACACGAAGCAATTTAAATTTGAAAAATCATAAACAGCATACACTTTCTGTTAAATAAACATGCTAAGAGAGACTAAAAATAGAATATGGTTTCAAAAATGAAAACAATGCGTGGAAAGACCACGCTCAAATAATGCCAGAATCAAACAGGGTTTAACCTTTGCTATATTCACACAGTGTTTCTACAACATCTATAGAGTAAAAAAACATAGTAGGTTTAAAACTTTGTTACAATCCATTCAGTGATAGATCAGCAGCAGAATTTGTTTTTCAAAATATGGCCTATTTATTAGCTAACTTGACATTACGTAAATGAGTACTACAAAGTCATAAAGTTTACTGCACTATGCCACTCTTAATTTCTCTGTTCAGTTATGCAAATGAGAAAATGAACACCTGTTGTTAGATCTAAACCAGGTAACTTATTCTTCCAACCTTAACTTTAATATATTCCTGATTTTCAGAAACACAGTAATCTGATTGGATAACAAACTCAAATTTAAATTTAAATAATTGACCAATCAGATGATTAGAACACACCATAGAATCTAGATTTAAAATATACAGTAATCTGATTGGATAATAAAGCATACTTTAGTTTACCAATCAGTGGCTTTATTTTCAATAACTTAACTTAGGATAAATTTAATGTTCCAGGTATCTGATTGGTAAATCAGACAAAAAATATTTAAATGTAGTATTATAAGCCAATAATCAGGTTACTGTATTTCTAAAATTCTGCTTTTTTTAAGTTAATTTTCGGAGAATAGGGGGCCAGATTACAGGATAGCTTAAATGACTGTAAGTTAAATTCTGTAGAATAGAACCACATTAATCCTGTCTTTAATAAAAAGAAAAAAGAAATCAACACTTTAAACTTAATACTAAAACAAGAAATAAGATGTGTTACAACAGGAGAAAATAGAAAGAAAACGAAACCAGACTAAGATAGTGTCTAAACTAAGAAGCTAGAAAATATATTTTAAATTTCCTACCAGGATAATAAAAAGAACCTGAAAAATTATTCCAAGTAAAAGTAGTCAGAAGTTAATGTTATAGAGAATTCCATGTAAAGGATACTGAATAGAAGAAGTCTTTATGGATTACAACTATTGTTTATTTATACTGCTACATTTCAATAAGTATTCTCTTATTGTTATCAAGCAGATCTAACTATATAATATTGGACAGAGAGTAGTCTTGATCATTCACTTTCTGATCTCAAATAGTTATATTGACATGGATTAACAACAGATTATGTGAGCTACAGAACTTTTAATAAAAGATTGGCATGAGTTGGTTTGCTTTAACTACTGTAAGGCCTGAAATTAATGCGAGTACAAATTAATGCGACATTGGGTATAGAGACTAAAATGCGAGTACAAATTAATGCGATCCGCGATAGGTGTCACATTTTTTAATATATTAAAAAAGAAAAGGGCTACCCGGAATTCTACAAGTGTTTAATGAATGAAGACATGAACAATGATCAAGATTTTATCTTTAAATAGTCAAGTGTGGAAATAATTTATTTTTTTAACGTAATTGATTACTAATCAGCTTCAAATTTAGAGATAATTACCTAATTACTTAATCCCACATGGTCTTAATTTAAATACTTGACTTATTCTACCTTTTGTCCATCATTTGATTTTATTTTCCTTCAATTCACTTGGATATTATATTTAAATATGCGGATACAAATTAATGTGATTGCGGATAGGTGCATTTAACGCATTAATTTCTCTCTCGCAATAATTTGTAGCCTTTGGTTTGGAGAGAAACCTGTATGTTAGATATTGCCTTATAATTTTATAGTTATGTTAATTGTTCTGATGGAGAGTGAAAACTATATCATAAATAGACCTCTAGAAAAACCTATTCATAACAACTGATATAATATATCAGGTTTAATTATTAATTTCATTATAATATCAAACAAAATTACAGAGTAGATTCAAAACACCCAAATAGACGAGACCTTCCCAAGATACATACAGACTTCATACAAAGTTATTTGAAAATAAAGACCTTTTGAATTAGTAAGGATTAAGATCTAATCTGCTGTAGAATGGAATATAAATCATACTGGATTAAAGTAAAAGTGTACTGACCAGAATATGGACTTTGTACCATCATTCCTCCACCAGCTCCCATCTGAAAACCTTGTTGTTGTTGAAATCCCTGAAATCATTTTAATAATAGTAAACTCACTGATAACATAGTTGTTAATATAATACTGTGTATTGAAGATATTTCTATATCACCTTCTTATCCTCAAGCATTCTATTCAGGCTAAAAATCCTGATATTATTGGCTGAATTTTGTATTGCCTCTGATGAAAGAAAGCCAGGAAGATTTCAGACTATTTCTAAATCCAGGATAGAATACCTATTTATAGACACAAAAAACTTAATTGAAAGTTTCACGTTTTGTGACTGTCAGTCGTACCTTGCTTGCTGTAGTTTAGGCTGCTTGAAAAGGTACATACCTGTTGTTGTAGAGCCTGAAGTTGTTGTTGTTGTTGATATTGCTGCTGTTGATGTTGGAGTTGTTGATGTTGTAAGAAATTAGGTGATTGATGATAATTAGACAGACTACCACCTGGACCTGTTAAAATATTAGATTATTTTACACATTATTCCGTGGGGTTATAACACCATAATTCAACAGATGATACCAATCCTATATAAAATCTAAAACTATCACATCCAGATTAATGTCAAAGAAATAACAGAATCGAACATAATCCATTAAAAGACTAAATCAGTCAAATGACGTCATGGGTCATGATATTTTCCGGTATTGAAAAGTAAGCTACACTTTTTAAATATCTCCTGAATATCCTTGTGTCCTGATTCTGGTATGGTCTATGTACAAAAATAACATTATTAGCTATCTTGACCTCCCAAACATGATATACCTATGTTTAGCTATGTGTTTTCTCTGAATGAGATGCCTAGTTAAAAATCTAATATCTATTAAATAAAACATTAAAAAATATGTATACATTAAGAAAACATTCAAGTGGACTATTCAACATCACTATCCTTGGACACTACCAAGATTATTAAAATCTGTTATTAAAAGATACCATGAACTACATGGACTCTATAATAGGCCTGTAGAATTAATACAGATTAAACATGGTAAGCTAAATGGACTCTTTAGAAGGATTTGAGTTGACAAATATTACTACCAAATAAACATTGTAGGCCATGTATTACCTCTGAAAGAGATGGCAAATTGACAGTAAAATTTATGTTACTTTTAAAAAAAACGCTTCATTTCTGTAGAACTTAAAATTTCTTAAGTTTATAATATATATGGCTTTATTTCTTCAGAACTTAAAGTTTCTTGAGTATATATTCTGTTTGATTGATTTTAATTGTTTTAAAAAAAGAAACTGACCTAAATATTTGTTATTAGAATGATGTTTCTCCATGTTAAAGCTCATATATTACTAAATACTAGGTATAATCAATTTATTATAATATCATATTGATAATGAAGTGAACACATTGTGGGAGTAGAATATAACTGAGTGATATACCATCAGTAGTATATAATAGTTTAATATCTAATCTATATACTCTATCTGTATATCATGTGATAACATAGCCAGTCCTGATTGATAACAAACTCTTACTATCAATATTAAATAAGGAATGTGAATATTATTATCATTATGGGGTAATAAAGACTGTTTTATCATGTGACAAGATGAATGACCCGGCAAAGCTGTACATTGATCTATATATTAGCTATTTCACAATCAATTCACTGCCCTACACCACACAAATAATAGAAGATTTGTATAATTTATAAATCTTTTAATGTTAAGGTGAAATGAGAGTTAAACTTGATCAATGCCTATTTTTTTCAAAGTGCTGGTTTGCTATTTTAGTATTTACTGGGTCATAATGACATCAGGTTGAAGGTTGGATAAATATCGAGATACAGTCATTGGTTCTGTATCTTTGGATATTGTATCATGACTCAATGCTTTTGAAATAATCTCATACAAAAAAGAAATAGTTAATATATTTTTTTGGCCCTAAAAAGTGTAGTTTATTTACATCATTAGATGAGGGGATGAATAGGGGCCACATTTGTCAAGGGGAGCTCACAGGCAATCCTTTCTTTTGTGTGTATATTGTGGGTTTGGGTGATCTGTGTTAGGTTATATTGCTGAAATAAGATGGATGTTGACATAGGAAACTATTTTGAAAAACTCAACTTATGCATGATTGAACACTGGACCTGCAGGCTATAAAGCAAGCATCTAACTCACTGAGCCACTGTGATTCTCTATTAAGACTAAATATTAAGTCTATTATCATTGAAATGAGATTGGTGTTTAAATTGACAAGGGGAAAGCAACGATTGAAGTTGGTACTGTAAGTTTACAGAGCAAGTGTCTAACTCAACTGAACCACCCTGGCAAGAAGTAACTTACTAGGGTGAAAGTGTTACTGACACTATGGATACTGACTGAGGAAAACTTGGATGAAACATCAGAATCTATGCAGCAAGTTAATCCTGTACCTTCAGGTTAGAGAAAGCCAATACAGATTGCAACATACTTACTGGGATTATATTGTTGAAATGCGACCGGTGTTGGAGGCTGACTGTGACTACCAGGTTGTTGTTGTGTAAAATGTTGTGGTTGTTGAAAAGACTGGGAAGACTGAACATGGAATGCTGGCTGAGGTTTCTGTATAGGAGGCGGAGGTTGTTCTTCTAACTGTGGCTGATAATGTTGCTCTACTTCCTGGAAATGATTCCAAAAGAAATATAAATTTTTAATATAAAATTCAAACCATCTACATTGTATCCATGATCCATGGTTGAGGAAGGGGTTTTACGTCCTACTCTTCTGTACCTTATTGGCTAATAAAGATGGTACAGGCCCAAATACAATACTCTATCTCTAGTAAAATTTCACAAGGATGATAGAATTCTTAGATTCTGTGTAGAATACTGAAAACTGAACACAAAGAGAAAATCCTAACCAATCAAGAATATATGAGAAGGAAAAGACTTTTTTAAAAGGTAAAATGTTTCTCAATTATTGACTTGGATTCCGGGTATTCCCAAATAACATGGTTAATAGTACATGTAACTTTCTAATCTTTCTTAACAAGGAGAGGCTTGGGAGACAAATGGATCACAAGGGTGCAAAAAGAATAGTCATCAGTTAATGACAAAGAAATCTTGTTAAACTTACAGCATCTTCATCATCATTGTCTTCATCTGAATTTGGAGCAGGTGCCCCTCCTGATATTGGTAACATTGGTTTACCCATCTTAGCCATCCTGGATATTATCTTAGCTTTTCCACTGTCACCATGCTATAAAAAAAATATATTTATCACCTATATACCTGAACAACTGAACAACAAATTTATAATCTGACTTTTGTTTCTTTCTCAGACTTCTTTAATAAACTGGTTAAATTCCACCATTTACAATGAACTCGAAATTTAAATCCACATTGCTTGCAATCATTATAATATAACTAAATTTAAATGAAATAAATGATAATTCATGTCCTTCTCTTCTACCCCCCATACAACAGCGTGCAGTGTTCCATGAGGGAAATATTGCCAGGACAGCAACTTTGGCCTACAGTTGTTGGGAGTTCCAACATTGAGGGATATTTAGTCTGCTTAGGCCGTATCACAAGGAGCTTTAGTTTATTGTCCCATATAAGATCATTAGATGCCTTGTGCATGACAGCCCCTTCAATCTGCAATACTGACACAAGAGGAAACCAGAAAGTACATCTTGACCTGGATTGAACCATAGACCTTCAGATTGGGAAGCAAGCAGCTCCCTTGAATTATATTGAAGAGTTATTTAAAAATAAATATATTCTAACCTGTGCCATATGTTCTGTTATAGATTTAGTTCTTCCTTTAATAGTCTGATCATCTATATCAGGTAAATCATTTACTACCTCATTAGAAGGTTGAGGGGGTGGGGCAGGAGAAGGAGCTGGGGATGGTTGATCTCCTCTCTGAAACTTGGCCTGAAAATGTATAAATTATGAGTAAGCTAGTGCTAGAGATTGTCCCCCAGTTCTTTTTCAACAAATTAACGTTAAGCTTTTGACTATAATTTAAGGACTATTTTGAACATCATTGACTAAATGGCACAAAGTATGTATAAAGTTATTTTAACTAACTAACCCAATGATGCATCATGTCCTAAACAAACCAATGCAGCTTTACCCACTGTTATAAATGTATTTAGATCAATAAAATAGATATACAATATGTTTTAACCTACCCTTACTAGTTCTGTTTCAAATATAAGAGTAGAGTTAGCTGGTATACGATCTCCCATACCTTGAGCACCATACCCTAAACTTGGGGGTATAATTAACATCCTCTTACCCCCCTTCTTCAACCCTACTAATCCTGTATCCCATCCCTGTAAATACAAATAGAATAAAGGAATATAAAAGAGAATAAAATCTTATTATAAGTAAAAAGATATGGGTAAGGCCGTATAAAGTAAATTATTTGTTTTACAGGCCCCGCGCACTCCGGTAAAATACCCCGCGCTCTAAAACTATTTATTAACATTTTGGAATAATTAATAAATAATGCGCGCGCCTCGAAAATTGTGTGTAAAATAGAGTTATTTCCACGTTCCCGAAAATATTTTTTACCTTAATTATCTCCCTTGACGTTTAACGAAAAACCAGAAGTGGCTTAGAATGCGTTTTTCATCACCGATAAAAAGATTTTCTTATACAACTTTAAACTGAAATTGATTCTGATACAATTTAACGTTGGAAAATACAATTATTTGCTGAAGGAAGCACAATTATGAAAATTATTCACACTTTCGTGAGGACAATCCAAACATTAAATTAATCTTAATCTTGATAATTTCGTTTCTGGATAATAATGGTGGAACAAATCAAGACCCGTTAAAATTACAAGAATGCACCGGGTGTTTTTCTGCTATTGATTTGAAAAAGTTAATATTTATGGGAAAATGAAACAAATACAAGAAAATAGAAATTTATACGTTTCCAATACGAAAAATTTTCTCATTATGGTATCATTCAAACAATTAAAACGCTTTTCTCAAGTTAAAACCGGAAGTATGTTAGTAAAGAGTTATTCCCAAAATCAGCATATTTTAAAATAGGCCTAGATAAAAATTATTAAAATAGAAGTTCGATCTCATCAAATTGTTTGCTTCTTGGTAATGTGATTATGTTTTGACAATTTGTTCAAAAATTTCCAATAAAAAAATAATTATTACCATACAAAGCCATTTTAAAATTAAGTTTACAAAATGGAAAAATGGATTAGTAACTGAGTAGTAGAATAACATTGTCTTGACATAACATTTGCAGAAGCACATGTAAATTATGTGAATTTACGGGAAGTTGTAAAAAGTTCTGTTATTTCTATCAACTATTTTTCATTCAAGCACCCAAAAACATTGTAGTTGCAAAACTGAATGGGATTTAACAAATAATAAATAGCCTTCGCTCGCTCCTATTTCTTCTGTGCCAAATTTATAAAAGTGCTTATAAATAATAAATAATAATAATCACTTCTATGGATAACAATCACCCTTTAATATAACAATTTTATTTCCGACTGACGTTGTAATCACAAATGTCAACTGAAACTGTTTGAAACGTCGTAAATTTTGTTATATAAAAGTGATTGATTTTCCAATAGAAGTTGTAAATTTTTGTTTATGTTTCAAACAATAAATGCCTCTCAAACAATTAATAAATAATAAATTCGCCCTCTCGCCCCATTTTTTAAAAAAAAAGGCCAGTAAAACAGACAATTTACTTTGCACCGCCTAATATATACAGATATATTCAGAAAGACTTGAAATAAAACTGGTTTTATGCTATCCTTGCCATGGGCTAGTAAATACGGTACATGTTTTTGCATATGAAAATACGGCTGCTTTTTATTAAACAGAAACCTACCTTGATCACTTTTCCTTTCCCTAACTTTAGTCTAAATAATTTATCAGAGTTCACATTACTGTCAAACATCTAAAAACACAAAAAACATTTTAATATATACATTTAAGTAAAGTGAAAAATACAAATCGTGTAGGTTAACTGACTGATGTAACTTATAATAATATATCATTTGGACTTGCTACAGTTTCAATTACTATGAATGAGAGAAATGACAAACATCTAAAATAAAGATGTATATATATATATATATTTTTCAAACTTAATTAATTTATCAATGTACAAGGTCTTGAGGATTTATCAACCAAATATTGAGCTGACATTTACATTGTCTAGTTTGATGATTTCCATGTCAACAGAAATTATGGTGATTCTAAATATAATTTTATCTCATAAGAAGCAATAAGCAATTTAATAATATTATTCTTACTATACAGAAATAGTGCTTGTAATACTTCAATAATAAATAGATAACACAGTTTGTATCAAATCTTTTATATAAATTTTATAATATTCACTAATTACCTGACCAAATGTTCCATTCTGAAATAACCATCCTGAATATCTCACTTCTGCTGCATCTCCTGATTCTAGCGCCTTGCCTTCTCCTAGTACCAGATCCTGACATATAACTTGGTCTAAGTTACCACTACATACAGCCTTGGCTAGGCATATCTATAAAAAATCAATATAGTTATATTACAGGGGGGCAATTAGAAAAACATTTTAAAACTTCTAAATTACAATCAAGATTATTAAGAAATACAGTAACTTTAATTTTTTCCTGAATTATCTTTATGTATACAAATCAACAGTGTTTGACTTACATGTTTAGCAAACTTGACTGCATTGTCTTCACTATCAAACATAACAGACCAACTTGTTCTAGCGTCATCATAGAAATTGGCATAGTTATTGGCTTGAACCTGGGAAAAATAGAATTAAGTAAAGAAAAGTTTGGATGTAGACTAATATAAGCAACAGTTTGCACTCAAATTTTTATAACCAAAAGCAAAATCATTTATATACAAATAATATAAAACAGTTTTCTAATTTGAAAAAAGAAAGTAAGGCTAAGTAATATAAAATCTACACAAGGACTATGTCCAAGTCTAACATTCAGTCCAAGTTGACCAATCTATCTTAATTGTACATGGGTCAATATTAATGGGTCCAATACACATTCAGCCCATGGGGCAATACAATGGATAACAAAAAGAAATAAAAGAAAAGAATCTACTTACTGTAAAAATTGTAGCGGGTGTGATTTTAGCATTAGTTATTTGTTTATCTTTAGTAACATATAATAATATTCTATACTGTAAACAAAATTATAAACATTAATATCCTGTTTATTTTAATATAACATTAATATCCTGTTTATTTTAATATAACATTAATATCCTGTTTATTTTAATATAACATTAATATCCTGTTTATTTTAATATAACATTAATATCCTGTTTATTTTAATATAACATTAATATCCTGTTTATTTTAATATAACATTAATATCCTGTTTATTTTAATATAACATTAATATCCTGTTTATTTTAATATAACATTAATATCCTGTTTATTTTAATATAACATTAATATCCTGTTTATTTTAATATAACATTAATATCCTGTTTATTTTATATTAATATAATTATATATAATAATCTAGCACTGTTTCATTTTATGATGCATTAAATTTTACAGCAAGAAATACCATAACATATACACCTATAATTTTAACTTAAAATGCAAAATTGGTATAAATATATGAAGTCTTTCTTCTGTGATATATATTTAAACATGTTAATTAATCTAAATACAGATTTATAAGACTACGGTAATAATTAAATACAATCTGTCAATGGCACTGTCATTTTTAAACTACATTAACTTTTGTTGGTCTAATACATGTAAAATAATCCTATTTCAAATTTCATATTGTAATGAAAAGACAGTACTTACATCTTTACTAGCTGAGTTACCTAATAAAGCTGACCCAAGTTTACCTTGTGAGACATATTTACCATCAACGCTAAAAATAGAAAATCATTAAATTAAAGCCAAGATAATATACAATATTAAACTGTAACATATTTACTGGAACTGTGATAATCTCCATGTGGAAAACAACCCTAGGAATCTCTAGGTTAGCAAGTTGACAGGTTACTGCACTATAATGTGAGCACTAGAAAACTTCAAAAAACAGAGATGGCAGCATACAAATTTTACATAGATGATAACTTCTAGAGAAAACAATTCAAAAATAAATTTGAGAACAAGCTGCTTAGCACTGATCTTCATTCTTCTTCTTGAACCAACTGAGTCACTTTCTGTCCAAACACATGTCTGAATAATACTCACAATTTATAAGCATGGACTACTGCAGCCATTAGAACTGAGGGAGCAGCATTGGCCCCACCAGTATTAGCAGCAGGACCTTCAGGGGCAGCACCTGTTAGATATAAGATATACAATCATTTGGTTAAAAAAAAGATTATAAAAGGAGAGTCAATAAAGACATCTTAACACTTGATATAAGTTATTCCTGTGACTAATTCTTCAAGTCTATCATTTATTTTGTTCATACATTGTAAATTTTATCCACACAAACTAAACTAAATTGGAGATTTTAATATACTATATTGGTTGACATTTATATACAGTTCATATTAAATATGAAAATGAAATAAATAGAGTTTTATGTTTCACTCTCCTGCATCTGATGTGCTAATGAAGAAGGGGATTGCCATGTAGTGTGAAATGAGGCAAAGTTTGTCAGGACAGTGGCACCAGCTTATTGTGAATTCCAACAGTCAATGATGTTCATACTATACTTAATAAATATTTGGTATATCTAGTTTTATTCGTATATCAACTTTACCTTTTTTCTTGGGTTGTTTAGGAGCTGTGTATGTTAATGACGAATTACCCCCTACATTGGTTTTCTGATCTAAACTAAATAATGATGAAAGCTTGGACCTGCAAACAATTAACTCTCAATAATCATAAAATGTCTCTAATAATAGTATAAATATAGAATATGGGCCTTGTATTCAAATACCAAATGCAACACGAAGACATTGTCCAAAACTATAAGTATAAGCTTACGGTACTACAAGAGTGGTGATACTTAGAATGTTACACCTATGTGCTATGTATGAATAATAATCACTGCCAACCTTACCACACAGCAATAATTTCTATTAATTGAGATAGTTGCCTTTAAAGCAGCTGAAACACAAGGATATTGGAAATATGCCCCTCCCACTTGTAGTTGTTTCGATAGGTTGTTCATTTTATGTCGTCTGCATGAGGTTTGATTTTAGACGATTACAAGCAATCGGCAGAGAGAAAAACTATACCAACCCTCCTCCTGGATTGGCGAATTCTTGCTCTTCGTCATCACCACCAAAAAACATCGTTTAACATTTAATATTAACGAAATCCTATGAAAATTGATAAAATTAAAAGTCAGTGGACCTCAATCATGAGATTTGCTGGCTCTAGAAGATGTATCTAGCCATTGTTTCGAATTTTTAAAAATGATGATTTAGTCTCATTAGAGAAGCTAAATATAAATTTCAAATAAAGAGATTTATTTTAATTGAAAATTACAAAAGCAAAGTGTGAAAAATGACTGACAATTGTTGAAAATATAGATAAGAAGTATTTACGAAACTATAAACCGCATCTTTTTTATACCATATTTGACTTTTTTGTTAAAGAGTTCCGTGTTTATTTTTCATCATTTCAGAAACTGTACCATATTTTATGTAATTGCCCAAAGTTTGAGTTAAATTCAACTTAATTGAGGTAAGATTTAGTTCTACGGGTTTATATTTTTTAGATACAAAGTTTCTGTGTTAGTATGACTAAATTTTGATTGATGATTTTGATAACCTTTAATCTAAAAAAAAAAAAAAAAAAATAAATGGTTTGTTTATTATTTATCTTTAGGCTACTTTAAATTTAAAGATATATTACGTCTGAAAAGGGACATAAAATTTTAATTTCGCTAAAACTTGGCCAATAACAATATATCCATCTATGGACTTACCTGGTGTCATAACTTATCAAAGACAGACAAACAGTGTAACAGTATAACTGTATTAATGACAATTATGATTACGCAAATAATGTCATTCATTGATAAATTTTGACGTCATAGACACGTGGTGACGTCACAACACGCTCTATAAACATAATTTTAACGACAAGGGAAGACAACTCTTAAACTTGTTTACCGGTATGGAAATCCTGCATAGAATAGCCATGAAAACTTAAATTAAAACGTTAGGAGTTGTTTGGTACGAAACATCGATTTCTTTATTTGAGAAAGAAGTGTAATTTATTTCAAGAATTCCAGAATATTCACTCCAAGACTTCCATTACTGACTGCGACCTAGCTGTAAACAAACATGGCACCCATAAGACATTTTGTTTCTCATTTTTTTTTAATACCCATGGGGCATGAATTTTCTGAAAGATATAGATGCATGTGTTACCATAAGAGAGAGCTTTGTTCTTGCTGGCGCTGTCAAGAGAGCTGCACTCTCATATTATTTAATGTGTGACATCTGGTTAAATTTACGCACAGGATAGGGTTCAATGGTATTTAAAGTTTTATGTTTACTAAGAAAAATAGTTGATAAATAAATTAAATAAATAAGACAACATGGATCAAAGACAACACGACCACTTATTTTTAGACTTGGCCCAATGAATGTCAAAAACAACTCCGACCTCTTTTGAACTTTTTATAGACTACTCAGATTACTTTTGAACTTTTTAAAAACTCAAATTTTAAAACAAATTGAAAGTAGCATGTTGAAGACCATCATAATTTGAGATTTTGTCTGAAATCCTTTTCTTATTTTGAAAAAGATATCTTAAACATTATTGCGAGTTTTTTTTGTACTGAAATGAAAAAAAATAGTGGTTCCAATTGTTAAAACATTGGTCTTAGTAGTCTTAGTAACTCAGTCCTTGAAAAATTCTGTATTGTTCAAATATTTTTTGTCAAAAGACAACTCAGGTTTTGCAAATTGCAAAAATTGATTAATTTTTCAAAATTTTACTGATTATATTTTTATGTGGATTCATAATGGCTCAAAAGAGATATAGTCATAACAGTAAAACTTCCTATAGTTTGTGTAGGAAGATACACTGATAAGGTTTAAAATGTAAAGATGGTAGTTGAAAAGCCTCTACTAGTATTTATTTTAGTGTAAAGTGGTGTATTTGTTTAAAGTAATTATCAAACTAAACACATGACTAGCATGGTTTTAAATCCTGTTGACCAACTAGTGGTCCATTGTTGATAAATACCAATACCAGGATATAGAATGCAGGCTTGTTTTCAATTTAACCAACATGAATTTATATTTTTGAGATCTAATTTATATGACTGGAACATTTGAATGTAATTGATGTTTAGGGAGCTGTGATAGAAATGATTGACAAATATAGCTAAATCAATGATCTAAAGCTTCAATCTAGTCTTGAGTCTAGACCTCTAGTCAGACATGACTGGTAAAAAACGTCAAAACAAAAATCTAGATCTCTAGTCAGACATGAATAAAAATACAGTCAATCAACAGCCTAGAGCTCTAGTCAAACATGAATTAAAATACAGTCAATCAACAGCCTAGAGCTCTAGTCAAACATGAATAAAAATACAGTCAATCAACAGCCTAGAGCTCTAGTCAAACATGGATAAAAATACAGTCAATCAACAGCCTAGAGCTCTAGTCAGACATGAATTAAAATACAGTCAATCAACAGCCTAGAGCTCTAGTCAAACATGAATTAAGATACAGTCAATCAACAGCCTAGAGCTCTAGTCAAACATGAATAAAAATACAGTCAATCAACAGCCTAGAGCTCTAGTCAAACATGGATAAAAAATACAGTCAATCAACAGCCTAGAGCTCTAGTCAGACATGAATTAAAATACAGTCAATCAACAGCCTAGAGCTCTAGTCAAACATGAATTAAGATACAGTCAATCAACAGCCTAGAGCTCTAGTCAAACATGAATTAAAATACAGTCAATCAACAGCCTAGAGCTCTAGTCAGACATGAATTAAAATACAGTCAATCAACAGCCTAGAGCTCTAGTCAAACATGAATTAAGATACAGTCAATCAACAGCCTAGAGCTCTAGTCAAACATGAATTAAAATACAGTCAATCAACAGCCTAGAGCTCTAGTCAAACATGAATTAAAATACAGTCAATCAACAGCCTAGAGCTCTAGTCAAACATGAATTAAAATACAGTCAATCAACAGCCTAGAGCTCTAGTCAAACATGAATTAAAATACAGTCAATCAACAGCCTAGAGCTCTAGTCAGACATGAATTAAAATACAGTCAATCAACAGCCTAGAGCTCTAGTCAAACATGAATTAAGATACAGTCAATCAACAGCCTAGAGCTCTAGTCAAACATGAATTAAAATACAGTCAATCAACAGCCTAGAGCTCTAGTCAAACATGAATTAAAATACAGTCAATCAACAGCCTAGAGCTCTAGTCAAACATGAATTAAAATACAGTCAATCAACAGCCTAGACTCTAGTCAAACATATTAAAATACAGTCAATCAACAGCCTAGAGCTCTAGTCAAACATAGAAAATTAAAATACATCAACAACAGCCTAGAGCTCTAGTCAAACATGAATTAAAATACAGTCAACAACAGCCTAGAGCTCTATCAAAATGAAAAAATACAGCAATCAACAGCCTAGAGCTCTAGTCAAACATGAATTAAAATACAGTCATCAAACCTAGAGCTCTAGTCAAACATGAATTAAAATACAGTCAACAACAGCCTAGAGCTCTAGTCAAACATGAATAAAAATACAGTCAATCAACAGCCTAGAGCTCTAGTCAAACATGAATTAAAATACAGTCAATCAACAGCCTAGAGCTCTAGTCAAACATGAATTAAAATACAGTCAATCAACAGCCTAGAGCTCTAGTCAGACAGAAAAAAACAGTCAATCAACAGCCAGAGCTCTAGTCAACATGAATTAAAAACAGTCAATCAACAGCCAGAGCTCTAGTCAAACATGAATTAAAAACATCAATCAACAGCCTAGAGCTCTAGTCAAACATGAATTAAAAAACACAATCAACAGCCTAGAGCTCTAGTCAGACATGAATTAAAATACATCAATCAACAGCCTAGAGCTCTAGTCAAACAAATTAAAATACAGTCAATCAAACCTAGAGCTCTAGTCAAACATGAATTAAAATACAGTCAATCAACAGCCTAGGCTCTAGTCAAACATGAATTAAAATACAGTCAATCAACAGCCTAGAGCTCTAGTAAACATGAATTAAAATACAGTCAATCAACAGCCTAGAGCTCTAGTCAGACATGATAAAAATACAGTCAATCAACAGCCTAGAGTTCTAGTCAACATGAATTAAAATACAGTCAATCAACAGCCTAGAGCTCTAGTAACATGAATTAAAATACAGTCAATCAACAGCCTAGAGCTCTAGCAACATGAATTAAAATACAGTCAATCAACAGCCTAGAGCTCTAGTAAACATGGAAAAAATACAGCATCAACACGCCTAGAGCTTAGTCAAACATGAATTAAAATACAGTCAATCAACAGCCTAGAGCTTAGTCAGAAGATTAAAATAAAATCAACAACAGTCTAGAGCTTAGTAAATGAATTAAAAACAGTCAATCAACAGCCTACTCTAGTCAAACATGGATAAAAATACAGTCAATCAACAGCCTAGAGCTCTAGTAAACATGAATAAAATCAGTCAATCAACAGCCTAGAGCTCTAGTCAAACATGGATAAAAATACAGTCAATCAACAGCCTAGAGCTCTTATAACATGATAAAATACAGTCAATAACAGCCTAGAGCTCTAGTCAAACATGAATAAAATACAGTC
Source organism: Nipponacmea schrenckii (assembly GCA_030562195.1). NCBI lineage: Eukaryota > Metazoa > Mollusca > Gastropoda > Lottiidae > Nipponacmea > Nipponacmea schrenckii. The sequence goes on from JAUJPP010000011.1 coordinate 7,067,434, forward strand.
ATCAACAGCCTAGAGCTCTAGTCAAACATGAATTAAAAACAGTCAATCAACAGCCTAGAGCTCTAGTCAAACATGAATTAAAATACAGTCAATCAACAGCCTAGAGCTCTCAAACATGAATTAAAAACAGCAATCAACAGCTAGAGCTCTGTCAAACATAATTAAAATACAGCAAAACAGCCTAGAGCTCTAGTCAAACATGAATAAAATACAGTCAATCAACAGCCTAGAGCTCTAGTCAAACATGAATTAAAATACAGTCAATCAACAGCCTAGAGCTCTAGTCAAACATGAATTAAAATACAGTCAATCAACAGCCTAGAGCTCTAGTCAAACATGAATTAAAATACAGTCAATCAACAGCCTAGAGCTCTAGTCAAATGATAAAAATACAGTCAATCAACAGCCTAGAGCTCTAGTCAACATGAATAAAAATACAGTCAATCAACAGCCTAGAGCTCTAGTCAGACATGAATTAAAATACAGTCAATCAACAGCCTAGAGCTCTAGTCAAACATGAATTAAAATACAGTCAACAAAGCCTAGAGCCTATAAAATAAAAATACAGCAATCCAGCCAGACTATAACATAATAAATAAGTCAATCAAACCTGATATAACATAATAAAATAAGTCAATCAACACCTGATAAAACATAATTAAAATAAGTCAATCAAACAGATTAAACATAATTAAAATAAGTCAATAAACAGATATACATAATAAAATAAGTCATCAACAGTAATCAGTCAACAGAATTAAATCAGTAAACAGCTAATCAGTCCATAATAAAATAAGTCAATCAAACAGATTATAAACATAATAAAATAAGTCAATCAACAGTAACTTAGTAACAAATTAAAATCAGTAACAATAAACTAAGTCTTCAACAGATTAAACATAAATACAGTATAAGCTGATCTAGTCAACATGAATAAAAATACAGATCAACAAGCCTAGAAACATAAATAGTCATCAAGTAATAATACAGTAATAACATCAAGCTAGTCATAACATGATAAAATACATCAATCAACAGTCAATAAACAGATTAAAATAATCAATACAGCTAATCAAAACAGATAAATAAGTCTAGCAAATTATAACAAATTAAATCTAATCAAACTGATTAACAGAATAAATAAGTCTAACAGCAGATTAGTAAACTGGATTAAACAGATAAAACAGCTAATCAACAGCCTAGAGCTCTAGTCAAACATGAATTAAAATACAGTCAATCAACAGCCTAGAGCTCTAGTCAAACATGGATTAAAATACAGTCAATCAACAGCCTAGAGCTCTAGTCAAACATGAATTAAAATACAGTCAATCAACAGCCTAGAGCTCTAGTCAAACATGGATAAAAATACAGTCAATCAACAGCCTAGAGCTCTAGTCAAACATGAATTAAAATACAGTCAATCAACAGCCTAGAGCTCTAGTCAAACATGAATTAAAATACAGTCAATCAACAGCCTAGAGCTCTAGTCAAACATGAATTAAAATACAGTCAATCAACAGCCTAGAGCTCTAGTCAAACATGAATTAAAATACAGTCAATCAACAGCCTAGAGCTCTAGTCAGACATGGAATTAAAAATACAGTCAATCAACAGCCTAGAGCTCTAGTCAAACATGAATTAAAATACAGTCAATCAACAGCCTAGAGCTCTAGTCAAACATGAATTAAAATACAGTCAATCAACAGTCTAGAGCTCTAGTCAGACATGAATTAAAATACAGTCAATCAACAGCCTAGAGCTCTAGTCAAACATGAATTAAAATACAGTCAATCAACAGTCTAGAGCTCTAGTCAGACATGAATTAAAATACAGTCAATCAACAGTCTAGAGCTCTAGTTAGACATGAATTAAAATACAGTCAATCAACAGCCTAGAGCTCTAGTTAGACATGAATTAAAATACAGTCAATCAACAGCCTAGAGCTCTAGTTAGACATGAATTAAAATACAGTCCATCAACAGCCTAGAGCTCTAGTTAGACATGAATTAAAATACAGTCAATCAACAGCCTAGAGCTCTAGTCAGACATGAATTAAAATACAGTCCATCAACAGCCTAGAGCTCTAGTCAGACATGAATTAAAATACAGTCAATCAACAGCCTAGAGCTCTAGTCAGACATGAATTAAAATACAGTCAATCAACAGCCTAGAGCTCTAGTCAAACATGGATAAAAATACAGTCCATCAACAACAGCCTAGAGCTCTAGTCAAACATGAATTAAAATACAGTCAATCAACAGCCTAGAGCTCTAGTCAAACATGAATTAAAATACAGTCAATCAACAGCCTAGAGCTCTAGTCAAACATGAATAAAAATACAGTCAATCAACAGCCTAGAGCTCTAGTCAAACATGGATAAAAATACAGTCAATCAACAGCCTAGAGCTCTAGTCAAACATGGATAAAAATACAGTCAATCAACAGCCTAGAGCTCTAGTCAAACATGGATAAAAATACAGTCAATCAACAGTCTAGAGCTCTAGTCAAACATGAATAAAAATACAGTCAATCAACAGCCTAGAGCTCTAGTCAAACATGGATAAAAATACAGTCAATCAACAGGCAAACTAAATGAAATGTGGATGAGTTTCTTTTCGTCAAGTTTAACACTTAAATAAAAGATAATCAACAACTGACTCTTTTTCACTTGGAGGAAGTGATAAAAAAATTATAAACAGTAAATAAAATAATGTTTTGAATCATTCAGTATTTCTTTGGTTGTTTTAATTATCAATGAACCAAACCAGAAAATAATTTATCTTTTTATTGTGTGCATTAATCATTGTTATTTTCTTTCACTAGCTATCTTATTAAGAGGAGTATTATAGAGGATGGTAAGTTTTAGTGCATGACTTAATAATCATTGGTTTGGGGCTTATTGTTGAGTGGTTTGCTGAAAAAATATCAATGTTTTTATCTTCCTGTCATGTATTGTTCAATCTTATTTTTTATTCTGAAATCTGAAACTTGATGTATTCCTCTAAAAAAATTCTTGATCAATATTTAAATATTAATGAGCATAATAATGTTAATATAGATTTCAAATTAGAAATATTCACCATTTCCAAGTTTACGCACCACCTATTAGAATTATAGAGGTAAATACTGTCTTCTATCTTCATGCAATATGTGATTATATCAGATACCAATTTTTTTTTATGTGAAAAAAAGCAAAGGAAGGTTAAAATCAACTGTATAATGGTGAATTGAGGCTTCAGCTATAGTCATTGTATAATAGAAGCATGTTTTGTAGAATTATGACTTGCTTTTTAGTAATGTGTTTAGTGAGAATGTTTGCCTTTCCACAATTTTAGATCTTTGTACTTCCGAGGCCTCATGTGCTACAGACTGTGCATGTTAAGGATCCCTCGACAGTCAGAAATCACAAAAAAGATTAGGCTAATGCCACTGTTCTGACAAAACGCCTCTTGTTGCAAACTGCATAGCTTTGGCCATCTTCATTCTCCCATTATTTTTATTTTCTTATTTAATAGATATTTGTTTGATCTAGACAAGAGAGCCTGACTCTAATTACTTAGAAATATCTCCAGATATAACTGAATAGTTTTAAATATTGTACATGTTTATATTATTGTACATGTTTATATTATTGTACATGTTTATATTATTTAACATGGTTTAAATCTAGTTCACCATTTTCAATGATTTGTAAAATAACATATTATTAGTATGGGGGTGAAAGTTTAAAATTATTTGTATAATTTTCACTGATTTATTTAAACATGTTCACAGTGATAATATGTACATTGTATAAATGGAATATATTCATAGCAAATTAATATTGAATGTATGAAATGTTAAATATATTGGTTGGTGTTAGGTTTATCAGTAATGTCAATAAGGCCCTAGGTCATAAAGTCACCAAAACAAGGAGTTGATGGTGTGAGTTAGATCAGTCAGTTCAAACAATTGCTTTGACTTGAACATATAGAGTTAGTTATCAGCATAGATCAAGATGGTCATTTCAAATTATCTAACTTAGTTTGATTATTAATTTATGTAATAATGATAATTTTATTTACGTGTCATCGTTCATATGATATACAGAGTAATATAACATTGAAGTAATAATAAGAATATAAAATGGACGCCAGCAGCCTTTACACGCCGATTGAGATTAGAACTCTCGTCCGTTGAAAATGTCGGACGTGAGATCTGATCTTGATTGGCGTGTGAAAGTCCGATGACCTTGAATAAGTCATCTTCATTCATAATTCCAGTCCACAGCTGCAAACAGTGTGGATAATCTGGGAAAGATCAATGCCAAGAGGTTTGGCCAAGGACCAGCTGGTAGAAAGGATCCTGTCACGGCGGACTTGTGAACCTAAGTTGTTATCCTTGTAAAATATAGTTGTTTTTTTTTCGGCTTATGAGACACCATTCAATGATATAAAACTACATAAAACAAGAATATACATTAATAGATCATGCAGGAATTTCCCTTCTCAACATAAACATCTTAAAAATTATTGAAGCGGAAAAGGTAAAATTTTAGCACAACTCGTTAAAAACACTAACTTTTCATCATCATTTATAACATAAAAATTATCACAGATTTCAGAGGCCTTGAAATTAGTTATCATCTTTATGAAGGAGATTACCCATGTAAGTTTAAAAGTTTGATTCCTGTGTGCTGTTTTAAGCAATCCATACATTCCTATACCTTATAGATATAATACATTACCAAACACAAACAGCTGCTGTAAACTGAATATTATTACCATTATGAATTTTTCTGTTCACTGAATTTATGATATCTTATCTGTACTGATTGAGCTGTGGTTCAGTTTGTGTACTGCAACATGAAGGTGTAGGAGAATATATAAGGCCTCCAACTATTTCTTGTGGTTGCTGTTTAAAGTGTTGTTTTGAATGGTATGTTATCACTAAAACATTCAGCTTTATCACTGCTTTTAGATGATATCATAATGATATTTTTTGAAATATGTTATACAATATGGCACAATTCTCACTAGCTTGATGTAATTGATGCTAAAATCCCATTCAATTAATTTGAAGTCTTTTCTTGAATCTACAGAGTGTATTTTCTCTTTTATTTGTAAAATATATAAAGTTTGATAGGAAGTTGAGAACAAACTGTGTTAAGCCCCCAAACTTTGTATTACTCTCACTGACAATCAGATCAAAATATTTTATTGTATTAAACATTTTTACTGTCTTTTTTTGTGAAGATTATAAAAATGATTTGTGTGGAAATAAATTTTATGTTTAAAGTGACAAGGCTAGAGAACCTGTTTCACAAACTATTTACTTCACAGGTTCAAATTAACTATCACCCAGTTGCCATTGGTGACCAAAAGTTCCATAAGGGCCACTAAAATCCTGGTAAAGGTTGCCCTGTTTGCGACCTTTTCACTTTTTGACTACTTTCGCTTTATATTGGAAATTCTATGCTAGCCGTACATTTATCACAAAACAAAGTCACAGTGTTAGGTATTGATGCCGTTGTCCAGTCTTTTGACTTTCACGCCACTGTTATTGGAGACTGGAAAAACACTCCTTTTGTTATTTTGTTTTTAAAAAAAAAAAATATAAAATGAAATATTTCTTTTGTAATTTTCTTATAGCCTGGAAACATCAGTTATTTCTAGTGCCAAAATGCCAGTGCTTTAGAGTGGTGGCCCAGTGTCGGTTTTCATCCCCTTATACCTAAATGTCTGTTAAGGATTAGTGTTAGATATGACAGAATCACATGAGAAGACTTGTATATTATCTATAGTACAATGATTTGACACAATCAACTCTACAGTAATTCTCTATGTTTAATTACTGTACTATATATTGTAGTTAATTATAATTTCCTATTAGACAGATTGAAATTCACTCTATTATAAATTATGTCAAGTTGTTATTGAATCACTCGATGTTAGTATTGATTAGTGGTTGATTTTAAGCTGGTTGATGCAACCTAGTTTAAATTTAAATATAGTGAGAATTTGAGAATTGTCTTATTGATATTAAGAATAACATAATAAAAATACAGTTTGAATATATTATAATGTCAGTACATTGAAACCCCTCCAAACAGCATAATAATACATAGGAGATAACCCTGGTAAATTGCCACCCCCTTTAAACTGCAATCCGGCATAGAAATCAAGCCCCAAAGTAATTAATCTATAGTAAATGGGTTCTCTAAACCAGCATCTGAATTCATATTAATTGATATCCTATTAATCCGCATAAAAAAAAGAATAATGACACGTTCTAATTAATCACTGATCCAATTCATTATGCTTTGGATGTATAACCACTGCTACAGGTAAACTGGCAACCCCTCCTAACTGGCATTTATCGCTGGTCTGACATCCTGCCAATTTAGAGAGGTTTCACTGTACTAAAAGGTTGCATACCGTTTGTTTGTGTTGAAATATGAATAAACAATCAAGACAGGATGATTTGTGACTCACTCTCTAGGACTTATTACATAGCTTGAATTAAGGATATTTAAAATTGGTGTTAGTATTGTCTAGATTTGTATATTTGACTTATTATTAATAGAAGTGATAGAACTAGCTGTGAATTGTGCAGTCTATACAGCTGTAGGTAAAGTTTATTTATATTTTATTGTATTGTACAGTCCATATGGCTGTAGGTAAAGTTTATTTATATTTTACTGTATTGTACAGTCCATATAGCTGTAGGTAAAGTTTATTTATATTTTACTGTATTGTACAGTCCATACAGCTGTAGGTAAAGTTTATTTATATTTTACTGTATTGTACAGTCTATACAGCTGTAGGTAAAGTTTATTATATTTTACTGTATTGTACAGTCCATACAGCTGTAGGTAAAGTTTATTATATTTTACTGTATTGTACAGTCCATACAGCTGTAGGTAAAGTTTATTTATATTTTACTGTATTGTACAGTCCATACAGCTGTAGGTAAAGTTTATTTATATTTTACTGTATTGTACAGTCCATACAGCTGTAGGTAAAGTTTATTTATATTTTACTGTATTGTACAGTCCATACAGCTGTTGGTAAAGTTTATTTATATTTTACTGTATTGTACAGTCCATATAGCTGTAGGTAAAGTTTATTTATATTTTACTGTATTGTACAGTCCATATAGCTGTAGGTAAAGTTTATTATATTTTACTGTATTGTACAGTCCATACAGCTGTAGGTAAAGTTTATTATATTTTACTGTATTGTACAGTCCATACAGCTGTAGGTAAAGTTTATTTATATTTTACTGTATTGTACAGTCCATACAGCTGTAGGTAAAGTTTATTTATATTTACTGTATTGTACAGTCCATATAGCTGTAGGTAAAGTTTATTTATATTTTACTGTATTGTACAGTCTATACAGCTGTAGGTAAAGTTTATTTATATTTTACTGTATTGTACAGTCCATACAGCTGTAGGTAAAGTTTATTTTTATTTTACTGTATTGTACAGTCCTATACATGTAGGTAAAGTTTATTTTTATTTTTTTTTATTGTACAGTCCATACAGCTGTTGGTAAAGTTTATTTTTATTTTACTGTATTGTACAGTTTATACATGTAGGTAAAGTTTATTTTTATTTTTTTTTATTGTACAGTCCATACAGCTGTTGGTAAAGTTTATTTATATTTTACTGTATTGTACAGTCTATACAGCTGTAGGTAAAGTTTATTTTATATTTTACTGTATTGTACAGCCCTATATAGCTGTAGGTAAAGTTTATTATATTTTACTGTATTGTACAGCCCTATACAGCTGTAGGTAAAGTTTATTTATATTTTACTGTATTGTACAGTCCATATAGCTGTAGGTAAAGTTTATTTATATTTTACTGTATTGTACAGTCCATACAGCTGTAGGTAAAGTTTATTTATATTTTACTGTATTGTACAGTCTATACAGCTGTAGGTAAAGTTTATTTATATTTTACTGTATTGTACAGTCCATATAGCTGTAGGTAAAGTTTATTATATTTTACTGTATTGTAAAAGCCCTATACAGCTGTAGGTAAAGTTTGTTATATTTTACTGTATTGTACAGTCCATATAGCTGTAGGTAAAGTTTATTTATATTTTACTGTATTGTACAATCTATACAGCTGTAGGTAAAGTTTATTTATATTTTACTGTATTGTTCAGTCCATAAAGCTAACTAATTGTTATCCATAAATTGTGCCCAGTTATAATATCTTGTGTTTGTGATATAACAGTTAAAAATACTTTTATCACTAGGTAGCCTACTTATTATTATACTAACTTAGATTATTTGGAATTTGAATTTATTGATAATATTTGTCAATAATTGAATATATAAATATGATGTGTATTATAAGGTAGGCCTAGTTTGTTTTTGAATAATTGTTTTTGTATATTTTTGACAAATTGTATCGAGTTTAAGTAGACTTGGACTTATTTTTGAAAGGTAATATGTTTTTTTTTGATGATTTTTATTGTATAGTTTTAGATTGATAAATAACTTTTTGTTAGATTATTATCAGTTATTATTGATAGATTATTGAGGTAGATATATAATGTAAAGTATACAATAGTATATATAATGTGTCCTTCCAGTTATCACCAACATGGTTTATGGCAACTCCTAGATTTAGGCACAGATTATATAATTATAATATATTTTAACCTGTTAAAGTTACTTAAATAATCAATAACTGACATGTTATTTTAAAATTTTATTGTGGATATTTAAATTGTTTTGCTCTCTTCTAACATGTTCACCCTATCTCCCAATTTTTTAAGTCAAATCTCCGGATATTGTTTTCTGACTGGTACATGTTTGTATAGAGGATGTCAAAGCTATAATAGATATAGAAGAATTATATTATGTGTAAAATCTGTAGTTAATATAAAATACTCTGTAGTTTTATTTAGGTAGTCTGGGTCAATTTTGTAAGAGTTTTCTCCCTTGACATACCATCTTGATATTAAACTGATGTAGTTGATTAGACTCGAAAGAACTGGTGGACATTCAGTTCAAAATAAGATTTATCTCCCTTTGAATAATAATATATACAAATAATATTCTTCTGTCCTGGTTCTGTTCTCATCCTTTCCCAGACTGAACAAAAAAAAACAATGCAATTTTTCCAATAAACTTTACTCTTTTGTTATAGTAGATAGAGTAATTTTAGATGAAACAAACTTACATAAGAATAAGGTTGATCAAAGATGTTTTTTACTGAAGTTATGTTATTATAAGGTTTTATAATGTCAATGAAAGGACAAAAGTCAAGGCTCATGGTCCTAAAAATAAGCCAAGTTTAATCTGGTAAAAAATATCAGTCATTCTTGAGACTGTTGTATTTATCTATAAGGCTTGCTGACATTTTACTGTGGACTTGTATCTTATATTTTAAAACTAAATACCATACAATACACCAGTGACCTTTTACACTTTACAGATATTTAAGACAATTTTTTTACTGTTTTGTTTTATTCCTAAACTTTTCAAGGTAATTATTGGACTTAATATTTTTTTATTTAATCTTTTTATTGTTTCTTTCTAAATGTACTTCTATTTTATTGAGTGGTCAAAAGTGTATGAATCATAGCACCCTCAATGTCTTACACAGGAGGGGATCTTAGGGAGGGTTTATCAAGAGAATATCTCCCCCACCCCTCCCTTTCTCATCCATATATCACCCATCTGTTACACTATCATGTGATCCTTTAACAAATATTTGGACATTTGTAAGCCTATGTTAAAAGAATGTATAAAATTTGATGCAGTAATCTGATAGGGTTTGGTTTCCAATTTATACTGTATTTTGTTTGTTTTTTTAATATTGTAATATCTGTTATTGACTTCTAGTTTCCCTGTACCTGTTGTTTATATACATAATTACCTCAAATCAGACTCTCTACTTCACATTAACACGAGAGTTAACAACTTTAAACCTTGTATGTCTTTACCTAAACATTGTCCACATACTGAGAATATAAGACTATTTTCAGGTGTACCGGTATTTTTTAAAATATTTGTAAAGGTTACTGTCAGTACATTTAGGTCTGTTAATCAGACAAATGTTTTGGGTTGACAAGACAGAACAATACTGTTCAATTAGTATCCAACTGTAAACTGAATTTAAATGCCATGAGTTTGGGTAATAATTATTATAATTGGAACTTAAACTTTCTGAACTCATTGTCATACATCATATCACAATAACCAAACAATCTGATCATCAATTACATCTAATATTTCCTTTCCCAAGATGCAAATACTAATTTTAAATTTAAAAAATTTCCCAACCCATGTAAAAAACGAAGTGTGCTGAATGATGCTAATACTGAGAGAATGGTGGTATTCACATTTTGATATATTATCCAGATGAGTATTGAGTTTGGTGACTTATTGAATGGAAGAATACTCAATAAGTGAAATAAAATAAGTTTTCTCCTACAGCGAAATTTCCTAATTGTGTACTGTATCCCTTTTTCCTGTTTTCATTGTTCACGTGTAGTTGTGTATTATGGTCCGCCCAATTATTTCTACTGTAACTCTCTCAGACAAAAAATTCATGGTCATTAACCACAATGCATTTTTGACTTTTTGGTTCTTGTATTGACTTTTTTAAGATTCGTTAGAGACTTTTTAAGTTCTTTTGGTACTTTTTGGATTCTTTATGGTACTTTTTAAGATTCTGTGATATACTTTTTAAATTTTGTTATGATACTTTTTGAAAATTCTTGTATGGTGTTTTTGAAGATTCTGTGTTTGGTACTTTTTAAATTCTTTTTGGGGCTTTTTAAATTTATGTTTGATGACTTTTTAAATTCTATGTTTGGTAATTTTTAAAATTCTTTTTAGACTTTTTGAAGATTCTTTTTTTGGTGACTTTTTGAAGATTCTGTGTTTGGTGACTTTTTGAAGATTCTGTGTTTGTGACTTTTTAAGATTCTGTTTTGATGACTTTTTGAAGATTCTGTGTTTGTGACTTTTTGAAGATTCTGTGTTTGGTGACTTTTTAAGATTCTTGTTTGATGACTTTTTAAGATTCTGTTTTGGTGACTTTTTAAGATTCTGTGTTGGTGACTTTTTAAGATTCTGTGTTGATGACTTTTTGAAGATTTTGTGTTGATGACTTTTTGAATATGTGACTTTTTGAAGATTCTGTGTATGATGACTTTTTGAAGATTCTGTGTATGGTGACTTTTTGAAGATTCTGTGTATGATGACTTTTTGAAGATTCTGTGTTTGGTGACTTTTTGAAGATTCTGTGTATGATGACTTTTTGAAGATTCTGTGTATGATGACTTTTTGAAGATTCTGTGTTGAGACAATCCCCTTATATACTGAAATTGTTGTAATTTAGGGTGTAGGGAAGAAAATAACTTTATTCTGATATGACTAAAAACGGTTGGTTAAAAAATTGAAATCTGTGGGGATTTAACCGTAGAATAAGTCATTTACTAAATTCCGTAAGCTTAAATTGGTATGATATGAAAAATCAATGCCAAGATTTGGTGAGGGCCAGCTGGTAGAAAGGGTCCCCCGGTCACACACTTTAACCCAAGTTGTTTTTTGTAAAAAATTTGTTGCTTTTTTTTTTTCATTTATTCTGGTTTGACCCAAAGAAATTGGTAAATAAATTTATGAATATAGTTACAAACTGAATTTTAAAAAATTTCATTTACATGGGTCACAGTTTTAAGATTCCAGGAAGTTATGGATTTTTTTTCAGCCACCCTTGGATTGTTACAACGACTTCCTAGTTTTATTAAAATTTAAAAGTGTTTCTTTTTTCAACTGAAGTGGTTTGTGTTGGTTAGATTATCATTTTTGGGTATTTACATTATTCATGGTTACATTTTATTTAATAGCAATGTTAGTTTATTAACTGTATTGTTTGGTTTTAGGTATATCTTGGAAATACCCGTGAAGTTGGTTTTTGAGGTACCTTAAAAATATATATTTTGGGTACCTGTAAAGTATAGGTATTTTGAGGTATGTAAAAAAAGGTATTTTGAGGTACCGTAAAGTAAAGGTATTTTAGGTACCTGTAAATATAGGTATTTTAGGTACCTGTAAATATAGGTATTTTAGGTACCTGTAAATATAGGTATTTTAGGTACCTGTAAATATAGGTATTTTAGGTACCTGTAAATATAGGTATTTTGAGGGATCTGTAAATATAGGTATTTTGAGGTACCTGTAAAGTGGTATTTTGAGGTACCCGTAAAGTAAGGTATTTTGAGGTACCCGTAAAGTATAGGTATTTTTAGGTACCTGTAAAGTATAGGTATTTTGAGGTACCTGTAAAGTATAGGTATTTTGAGGTACCTGTAAAGTATAGGTATTTTGAGGTATCTGTAAAGTATAGGTATTTTCAGGTACCTGTAAAGTATAGGTATTTTGGGGTATCTGTAAAGTATAGGTATTTTGAGGTACCTGTAAAGTATAGGTATTTTGAGGTACCTGTAAAGTATAGGTATTTTGAGGTACCTGTAAAGTATAGGTATTTTGAGGTACCTGTAAAGTATAGGTATTTTGAGGTATCTGTAAAGTATAGGTATTTTCAGGTACCTGTAAAGTAAAGGTATTTTGAGGTACCTGTAAAGTATAGGTATTTTGAGGTACCTGTAAAGTATAGGTATTTTGAGGTACCTGTAAAGTAGAGGTATTTTGAGGTACCTGTAAAGTATAGGTATTTTGAGGTACCTGTAAAGTAGAGGTATTTTGAGGTACCTGTAAAGTATAGGTATTTTGAGGTACCTGTAAAGTACAGGTATTTTGAGGTATCTGTAAAGTGTAGGTATTTTGAGGTACCTGTAAAGTATAGGTATTTTGAGGTATCTGTAAAGTAAAGGTATTTTGAGGTATCTGTAAAGTAAAGGTATTTTGAGGTATCTGTAAAGTATAGGTATTTTGAGGTACCTGTAAAGTAAAGGTATTTTGAGGTATCTGTAAAGTATAGGTATTTTGAGGTATCTGTAAAGTACAGGTATTTTGAGGTATCTGTAAAGTATAGGTATTTTGAGGTACCTGTAAAGTACAGGTATTTTGAGGTATCTGTAAAGTACAGGTATTTTGAGGTACCGGGTACCTGTAAAGTAGAGGTATTTTGAGGTACCTGTGTTTTGTTATAGTATAATGTCTTTGTCCCTGTATATTGGTTTGGAAAGTTCAGTTGACAAAATTAAAACTAAGAAGCAATGGTTCATCATACAGAGAGTTGTTGGCCTGTAACATATGTAAATAGTCTTCAGAAGTACTAACAATACACAAAAATCATATAATTTTTTTAATTTTCTCTATATCTCAGAGTCATTAAATGATGAGACATCATTTTCAAGTTTAAGAACTGGGTTTTTCTTGAGACACATAGATCTGAAGGGTCTAATTTCAACAGTGAGCTGTGAACTATATCACTGATAAGGTGCTTAGCGAAAAATGTCCTGTTTCTGAGACTAAGATATGGTTGGTCAAACTAATGGCGAATCTTTCCCTTTAATAAGACTGTATAAGAATTATATTTTTTACTGCCCACATCCTAGTTTATTGTTGTCAGTATATAGAATTCAGTGGAGAGTTAAGTCAGATATACATATGTTAGTTTACTCAGATCAAATAATACATCTACATCATCAGGACAAGTCAATATTGAATCATCATAGACTCGTGAATTTAGCTAATTTATATCAAATAGTACAGTTATTCTCAGTTAAAAATTTAACCCAAATGGCCAGTAAAGAAGGAGTGTGTTCAAGTTTCTTTTAAAGGGATAATAGGTCTTAGAATGAACATAAAATTTGAAATTTTTTTAATTTGGTCAGTAAAGCCTGGTGTACAACTGAAAGAAACCAGTCACAAGCGAGTTACTAGAGACTGAGAGTCTCTAGGGGTAACTGAATGGTTGCGAGTTTAGTCGATGTTCGACCCGAACACAAGTAATCGCTCAGTTGCTGTCAGTTGCACATGTTCTACTTTCTTGTGACTGGTAACACCCAGTTGCTCTTGTCTTCTTCAATGTGCGCATCCTTGCAACTGGCTGTAAGCATTTGTCATTTCATTTTGGTCATGTGACCCAATTTGTACACCGAAACACAACAAAATGGCTACTGGTTGGAGGGATTCCGTCGAAGATGTCTGATTGATATGTGGCAGGAGAGACCATGTCTGTTTGATACATGTCTGTTTGATACAAACAGCAAATCTTTTTCCAATAGGGAAATGAGAAGGGTGGCATTGTAGGAAATATCGTTTTGGCCATTTTGTAGACAACTGGTTCGCCATAAAATTTTTCTGAAAGGCTCAATCCGATTGGTCTGGGGAAATGTAGCTCATCTTCTACATATGCCGGTGTAAGCGCGCCTTAAAGCTAAGTTGAGCGGAGTCTGCCAGTTGCCTCATCGGTGTACGCCAGGCTTAAGAGCTCTATTCATCAGTAAATATACCATAAATATCATTAAAAAAATAAATAATTACTGAAAAAAGCAAGTAATTAACCATAATGATTATTGAAAAACTCTTAATAAATTGATTAAGCGTTTTTCAAAAATGACTTAGTTTTGCGAGTTTTCAAGATTTTAAGAGATTCTGTTACTTTATGGCAACAGGTAAGTTCACTGATGAATATATACTCATATTGACCATTCTTGAGAACAAATATTTTATGTTCATGCTAAGACCCAGTATACCTTTAATAAGGAATTGTGACTAAATTCTTTCCAACAATTTTCATAACTTTATGCTTTGTGATGTAATTATGCTTTTACTATTTATGTTAGAAAAGTGTCCTGGCAAACTTTCTCTCACTACACACTACACAGCATTGTATGTATTCATTAGGGCAATATGTCATTCAAAGATCATTGATAATGTGTTTGTGATATTGGCTTATCGTTCATTACCAACTAGCCATTCCCATTTCATTCATTCTAATTCATATTTACTAACTTGAACTTATCTACCAATTAACTAGTCCAATTATATACACTAAACAATTAAAACATATAATTAAACATCAAAACAATTAAAATTGTCAGGGCATCGTTAATTAAACTTTTTAACATGGTTAAAAATGTCACATAAACCATCTTACTGTCTGTCAACTTTATAAAGATGTTTACTCTTACTTCCAGTCACAGTATTTTATTAGATTAAACTCAGATTTGGGATTCTTAGTAAGTTTACTTAACTCTTGAATCTTGTTGGACCAAACTTAATGTGAGATTAGAAACATTTTCTTCATTTGTTTTTGAAAAAGGACTTTATTAGTTTCTAAACTATGATTTAAATCTGCTGCTTTTGAAATTGTGAATTCACAACGACTGCTTGTTGAGTTTATTAGAACATTTCTTGTGTGAGCAGTGTTTAAACTTGGTTATATTTAAGTGCTGATAATTGTAAGTATGTTGCCAGATTGAAATTTACTAAGTTTAATTAGCTCTTGAAACTTGGATACTATTTATCATGTTCTTTTTGTTTCTACTTCTAAAGTTAAAATTTGGTTATTAAAGTCTAAAGATTCTTACTAGCCATTGTGATGTACACATTAAATAATATTTTCTAAATAGGTTCAAAGCAAAGTTGTTAAATTCAAAACATTGAATCCCCGACTATGGTTCCAAGTCCAGTACTTATCTTTGAATTCCAATGTTCCCATTAGAAACCTTTCTCACCATCTCTTTCTGAAAAAATTTAATTGTTGATTTTAAAATTATGATTAGTCATATTAGAGTTATTTTGCTGTCTATAGTCTTTAAGGATGTAGGTTTAAATACTCCTCAAGGTAAAACTCAAATTCTATGACAAGTGTTTTTGAGAGTTAACTCCGTGTCTGGTCTGAAAAATGCTGATGTGGCCTTTTAATTTTGATAATAGTAGAGCACTTTAAGGAGTTTGTTCAATGAAATACCAGTAGCTTTGATAAAAGTAGAGCACTTTGAAGGAGATTGTTCAGTAAAATAAGATATAAGTGTTCAGTTATTGTAATATCTAGGTTAGGTGTTATTGAGATTACGTTCACATTGAAACCCCTTTTTATTTATATCTATTTATAGATGTACCTTTGTTCACTGTTCACAAAACTCAGTCAGTGTGTGTTCATTTCGTAAAGAATGTAAAAGTTGTTAGTGAACTATTAAATTTGTAATGCTCACATACCATGACCTTCAACCAACAGTGAACAAGGATGTTCATATAGGGAGTGATTTGATTATGTTCACAGTGTGCGTTAGTATTATTGAGGAAGGTGTTACAGTTTGAAATTTCAGAAGTAATTTTCCAACATTATCAGTGATTATTTGTAATATTTTGGAGTGAACATTAAAAAAATGGTAAATATTATCAAACCTTTTTCCATTTATTAATATAATATATATCTCAACAGTATATATCGCTGCAGTATTTTGTTTTGTACAGAAATGTACATAGATAGAAGATTTATGAGTGATTAGATCAAATGCTTTAAAATTTGATAAGATCATTTCATTGGTATTCCATTTTTGAAAACAATATATATATATGAAGTGTATCAAGATTTATTGACTCGCAGATTCTAATCTTTTTACGTATTTCGACTTTGGCGAAAACGTATTGTAATCGTTCGGATTATTTTATTTTATTTTATTTTTTTTGGTTAACTTAAATATTTTGTAGAGAATCGTATAAAAAATGCTAACAATACTATTTTTCTGTTCATTTCATGGTCTTCAATGACATTTATTTGGACAGGTTGAATTCCCCCAAGGTTAACCCATGAGACTGGCCCCATATTAGTTTCTCTGCCACTCCCATATTTATAGGTTCTTATAAGGATTTATATTAGTTGTCAGTTTAAAGGAGCTGTATCACTTAGTAGAAATTATGATAGATTGCAATATACATGTACTTCTGTTTTGATATATGTCAATAAAAATGATATATTTGCTTTATTATTATCAAAAAAACTTTTTTGGGACACCAAATGGAGTTGTTTAGTTTCATCTTCGCCCCGAGACATTTAATGCTTACGCAATTTCTTTGTTCAGTAAAAGATTTCAGTACTGTATGACATCCATAAAATATAACTCTATATTTACTTTGTCATCTAATTGTATATTAATTTTTAATTTTGTGAGATATAAAGATTAAAAAGATATTTATTACTACCATGTACTGTACATTAAATGATAATTAATTTTTTGAAAGCTGTCATTATAAGTAGATGAAGATAAGATAATATATATTGTTTATTAACCCCTAGATAATCTCTTTTATATACAGCCCTTTACCCTGGGGCCTCCAGCGTCTTACATAATAAATAATATGTTATCTTATATACAAACAATGAGATTTGACTGGGCCTTGAATTAAAGTCAACATATAGCAAAGTTTAACTTTAAGGGAGCAAAGTTGTAACTTTGTATTAATGACTTACTAAGCAAAGGTTGTAACTTCTTTTTAATGAATAAGTGAGTAAAGGTTGTAACTTTGTATTAATGACTTAGTGAGTAAAGGTTGTAACTTTGTATTAATGACTTCGTGAGTAAAGGTTGTAACTTTGTATTAATGACTTAGTGAGTAAAGGTTGTAACTTTGTATTAATGACTTAGTGAGTAAAGGTTGTAACTTTGTATTAATGACTTAGTGAGTAAAAGTTGTAACTTTGTATCAATGACTAGTGAGTAAAGATTGTAACTTTGTATTAATGACTTAGTGAGTAAAGGTTGTAACTTTGTATAAATGACTTAGTGAGTAAAGATTGTAACTTTGTATTAATGACTTAGTGAGTAAAGATTGTAACTTTGTATAAATGACTTAGTGAGTAAGGTTGTAACTTTGTTAATGACTTAGTGAGTAAAGGTTGTAACTTTGTATCAATGACTTAGTGATGAAAGGTTTTAACTTTATATTAATGACTTAGTGAGTAAAGGTTGTAACTTTGTATTAATGACTTAGTCAGTAGAAGTTGTAACTTTGTATTAATGACTTAGTGAGTAAAGGTTGTACTTTGTATGAATGACTTAGTGATTAAAGGTTTTAATTATGTATCAATTACTTAGTAAGTAAAGATTGTAACCTTGTATCAAGACTCAGTAAAGATTGTAACTTTGTATTAATGACTCAGTGAGTAAAAGTTGTAACTTTATATAAATGACTTAGTGAGTAAAGGTTGTAACTTTGTATTAATGACTTAGTGAGTAAAAGTTGTAACTTTGTATAAATGAATTAGTGAGTAAAGGTTGTAACTTTGTATTAATGACTTAGTGAGTAAAGGTTGTAACTTTATATTAATGACTTAGTGAGTAAAGGTTGTAACTTTGTATTAATGACTTAGTGAGTAGAGGTTGTAACTTTGTATTAATGACTTAGTGAGTAAAGGTTGTAACTTTGTATTAATGACTTAGTGAGTAAAGGTTGTAACTTTGTATAAATGACTTAGTGATTAAAGGTTTTAACTTTGTATTAATGACTTAGTGAGTAAAAGTTGTAACTTTGTATTAATGACTTAGTGAGTAATGGTTGTAACTTTGTATAATGACTTAGTGATTAAAGGTTTGTAACTTTGTATTCAATAACTTAGTAGTAAAGGTTGTAACTTTGTATAAATGACTTATAGTAAAGTTATAACTTTGTATTAATGACTTCAGTGAGTAAAGGTTGTAACTTTGTATTAATGACTTAGTGAGTAAAGGTTGTAATTAACAATTACTTATAATAAAGTGACTTGTATAAATGACTTGAGTAAAGTTGTAACTTTGTATAAATGACTAGTGAGTAAAGTTTGTAACTTTGTATAAATGACTTGTGAGTAAAAGTTGTAACTTGTATAAATGACTTAGTGATAAAGGTTGTAACTTTGTATTAATGACTTAGTGAGTAAAGAGTTGTAACTTTGTATAAATGACTAGTGAGTAAAGTTGTAACTTTGTATAAATGACTTAGTGAGTAAAGGTTGTAACTTTGTATTAATGACTTAGTGAGTAAAGGTTGTAACTTTGTATTAATGACTTAGTGAGTAAAGGTTGTAACTTTGTATAAATGACTTAGTGAGTAAAGTTGTAACTTTGTATAAATGACTTAGTGAGTAAAGGTTGTAACTTTGTATTAATGACTTAGTGAGTAAAGGTTGTAACTTTGTATTAATGACTTAGTGAGTAAAGGTTGTAACTTTGTATAAATGACTTGGTGAGTAAAGGTGGTAACTTTGTATCAATCTTTTCTTTAAGTTGACAACTGCTTTGAAATTTTTCATTATTATAATAATTGTATTTAATTTCCGTATATTTGAAAACCTTGCAAAACAGGGATTAGAATTATCTCACATCATCCTGTATTTATTTGGTGGAGAATAAACCATCCACCTGATTTATAAATATACAGTGTATATATACTATATCAGGTGGGCAATATTGGTTTATTGTTAGTTGTGAACAGGACTGTATAAGGTATGTTTAATTAAAAACTTATCTAATATCACACCTGACTTGTTGTCCAGCTTGTTACCTTGGACATGATAATTTTGTAAGTTGACCCATTTGTAATGTAGGTGAATATTTTGTATTTATAATATTCAAACTTTAAGATATATTTATAAAGAGTGCTGCTATATTAAATAGGCTATATCATATGAATTGAAGCAGGTAATGAAAGATATTATAGGTCCTATAAAACATTATGTAGTAAAAATATTAAAATAATAATAATTTTGATTTAGAGGTTAATTCATAAAAACATAATAACAGACTGGTGTTTTAAACAGTCAATATTTAAAATACTTACTGTATTGCATTAGAAATCAGAACATTTGGCTCCTCAATGTTAGTTAGTTATAAACGACCCAGCTTGGCCCCTTGATTGTCAAAAGAAATGTCAATGTTATTCCTTAAAGCCAAGTGTTTGAGGTGTTTAAAGATTATTGTTTATTCCAATTTGTCATCACAATTCTTTTAAATTTTAAATATTTAATTAAAAAACACTTCGTTAAGAATAAGAATTAACTTTTATACTTTGTTGATGATCCTTGAATGGCATATAGTAATCGGATAGTAATATTAATAACAAACTTGTATGGATATAACGATTACTTTAAAAACATATAACGCCACGTTTCGACAAGAGTTCTCTTGTCTTCTTCAGGCCTGAAACGTCGCCTTATATGTTATTAAAGTAATCGTTATATCCATACAAGTTTGTTATTAATATTTATACTTTGTTTCATGTATGTCTGAGGTTTTGACAATGTTTGTTACAGTCATTTCTATCAGAAACTTGGTCTTGTCATAACTTAAAAGGAATGTGGGGAATTTCAAATCTAAGCCAAGAATTTGAGCTCTGATTTCCTTGTTTTGTCTGTAATTACTCAATGTGCTTACAGTCTTTCTATATATAACTTTTAGATTTAGAGACAAAAATGACCTTTTAACACACTGCACTTCCACCTGAGTTCTCACCTATATAATATAATATTGATTGAAGTGTAAACTGTATTTAGTTGATTTGACTCATTGATTATTGTGTTCATTCAAATGTAAAAGATAATTTACCAGCTATGACAGTTTATTTTAACCTAATAGTTGGATGAGACAGTAAACCTGGGCTCTCCTCACGTTTGTTGGAAGTGGCACCCAGATCTCTAGATTTTATCTATAGATTTTATTCATTTACCAACCTGCTAATGAAATAACAATTATCTCAAATGCATAGAGATGAAGCTGGCTTCAAAGTTTACCTTATTGCACACTCTGGAAGCAAAAAAGGAATGTGAAACTTCCATTTGATTTTGTATATTATTTGACCATGTAACTTACACAAAATTTACCCACTGCCAAGACTAACTTAGTTGCCCATTTCTTCTTCATTGACTTAAACTGGGTAATTAAATTTGGATGTAAAACTCCACTTGATTTAATTCATTTAGGATGACTCACAAATTGGGATGTAAAACTCCATTTGAGTTGATATATCCAGTCTGTAAACTATAATAACCCAGCTAACAGCAGGTTCTCTATTATAACTCTTTTTATTGTTAAATATTTTATGTTCCAGTGTAAATAATGAACCTGTAATGACCTTTTCCTGGTCTCTATCTATTCTGGCTACATAGTGTCATCATATTGACCTGTGTTTTTATGGTGGTATCTATTATTAATTAACATTATTTGCACTTCCCCCAATCAGAGAAACTTGGTTTTTTGGTTAACATTTAGACAAACATATTTATACATTAGAAGTTTTCAGAATTCTTGTCTCTTTCTCATGATTGTTAAAGAAACATTCATTCTTAAGAACATTAAATTTGAAGATTTTAAACTTGGAGCTCTATTCATCAGTAAATATACCTGCAGCCATAAGTATCATAAAAACCTAAATAAATAACCTAAAATATAAATAATTATCCATAAAGATACATTTGAATATTGAAAAATAAATTGATAAAGCATTTTTACAAAAATGACTTAGTTTTGTGAGTTTACTAGATTTTAAGAGATTTTGTTACTTTATGACACCAGGTAATTTCACTGATGAATATTTACTCATATTGACATTTCTTGAGAACAAATATTTTATAGTGTAGTATCACTTTAAACTACACTTCCCACATAATTACAGTCCTGAATAATTATTAAAATCCAATAATCCTGTATCTATCTGTTATAAAGAAAATAAGAACAAATGGATTTAAATTAAAATTAACGAATATAAATTAGAAAGAATAAATATATCAGTATACAAGCTATCGTATAATAATATAAAAAATATCATTAGATAGACACCTGTCTGGTAATTAAATATACCTGATAAAATAATTGATTAAATTACTGAAAAGGTTAGAATAATCTGACTGAAACATACATGTTGATAAATGTGATCTTTATACGCCCACATGAAATGGGGGGCGTATATTGTCATCACCCCATCCGTCCGTCCGTCGGTCCGTCTGACTGAAAAATACATGTGATAAATACGATTTTAATCGGTTTCAATAGAGTGAAATCAAATTCTCATAGTGATGAGTTGGAGTTAAGTCACATGTTTACCTGAGTTTGTCTGTGAGTTGTTGGGATAAATTGATCAGTTCAGTCAACGCCCCTGGTATGGAATATTCGTGTATTTTTGGTTTGTATGTTGATATGGTATATATGTGCTTTGGTTGTTTTTATTTATGTATTTAGTAAATATGTTCAGTGCTGGTGTGTCATATAAAATCCAATTTCATTGCCAGTTATTATTCTAAAGCTAACTGGCCCATACCTGAGAATTTGATATTACTGGTATAACAGGTGTGTGAATCTTTCTACAGCCAGATATCAGATCAGTACACTACTGGGCTGGATTGGGATTTAAATATTATATTGTTATTATACAGTCTTCTTGTACGATAAAAGCTTTTCTGTGGTGTATATGAAAATACAAAACCCTTCTCTTTCTTTTACTTTCTTACACCTTAAACAAATAAATCACCACCTCCTTTTTTTATCTGGTATTGCCTGGTATCTCGTATTGACCACCCCAACGCTCCCTCCCTGCTCTTTCTGGTACATCCCTCCCTCTTCCCCTCTCCCAGCCCTCCACCTTAGTTACTGTATCACTTGATCTTATCTAGTCCTACTATCAATAATGACTTGACAATAGTAAAATATGTAACTGTGTAGGCTATGAATCTTGATAATATCTGATAGGGCACGGTGACATTATCCATGGATCTTTTAAACATACATTTATACATAGGTGTATTAATCATTTTATACAGGATTAAACTAGACAGTTTTATAGTGTAATACATTATGTTTTTAAAAAGGTCAAGGGTTTTGTTTACAATTTAAATTGCTTGTAAGTCTTTTTTAAACACCTGGTGGTCTTTTTCAGCAAAAGTAATGAATATTATTTAATTGAATATTATTCTATTGATTTTGATTCATTTCATACAGATATTCATATAATAGTTTAACTTATAATCTAGTCCAGTGTTCTATAGGAGACTGTCCACCCTCCCCCGTCTATATGGGTGGTTATAGAAAAATAATATTATTGATAAATGTCAAGGCAATAGCTACTTGTTACCAAAATTATTATCAAAAGCTTGTTCCCTGTACCAAACTGTCATTTTTTATTTTAGGTTTGTTTGGCGTTTTTGATATTTAGTACTTGAGATTTGTTAATTTCTGATGTTTTTGGTTTTCTCATTGCAGGACCACCATAATCACCATCACCATCATCACCAACCAGACTCGGTGATTACAACTATAGCTACAGCTGTTTTAAACCTGGATAAAATACCATCTCACAATATGATGAACATGTCTAGTTCAAATATGCCCAATGATATGGGTGGTATGGATGATATGGGTGGTATGGACAGTATGGGTGGTATGAACCATGATCACAGTGGGCATGGTGGACACGATATGGGTATGGATATGAACAATTCAGAATGTTCAGGAAATATGATGGTAAGGTTTAATTGTTTCTGTAGATGGGCTGAATGTTAGACAGGACCATGTCCTTGTGTATTGGACCTAATTCTGACCCATGTAAAATAAAGAGTCTATGTTAGTCTCTATGGGCTGAATGTTAGACAGGACCATGTCCTTGTGTATTGGGCCTAATTCTGACCCATGTAAAATAAAGAGTCTATATTTGTCTCTATGGGCTGAATGTTAGACAGGACCATGTCCTTGTGTATTGGACCTAATTCTGACCCATGTAAAATAAAGAGTCTATGTTTGTCTCTATGGGCTGAATGTTAGACTGGACCATGTCCTTGTGTATTGGACCTAATTCTGACCCATGTAAAATAAAGAATTGATTATTATTATTATTATTATGATCAGCTCTATCTAGTAAGATTGATTAATTATAAATGAACATTATTATTATTATTTATGTCCATGTTGATATTTCAGATGTATTTCCACACAGGCAATTGTGAATATATTTTATTTGAAGCTTTATATACAACAAAAGTCGGTCGTGAGTATTTGTATTATTATTTGTATATCCTGACTTCACAGTTATTAGAATAATGACTTTTTTCCACAATATGCTTGTGGTCTGAGGTGGACTGGTGATCTTGGTTAACTCCTTATTGTTCCAGCCACCCAGCGGAATTGAGTTTGGATAAACTAAGAAAGATTAGTGCTAAGAAGTCTGGTAGACAGGATCTTGTGGACCAAAATTGTTGCCCTATGAATGTTTTTTAAAAGTTAGAAAAATAAATGACAACAATCAGAAAATTGTATTTGATACAGAAATGTACACTAGGTATAAAAATATAGGATAAAGGAAGTATTTACTATAACCACATATTGTTAACATGTTACTTGTATAGATGATGATATGTTGACCAGTAAACTCACAGTTTCTACAACTTAATTCTACAATAATCCTTTAATGGTATATCACAAGCACCTTGAAACACATTCTAGAACAGGCCTTCTCAACTGTGGACAATTTAGATTTTCTCTTGAACACACTTCTAAAAACTTGATGTATTTTCTATGTTCTATTTCACCCCGATGTTAGTTGTAAGAGTAAAAGTCTATCATTACATTTCTGGGCGTACACTAAAGTATGAATTGTGTATATGAAATAACAAGACATCTTTTTCTGGTGGTTCTACTTGTACCCTCTAATAATTCCTGTAACGCCATTGTTAGCCCCTCCCCTAACATCCTACTAAAATGGCGCTTCCTGCTCACTATTTTGACCATAGTGGTGCTTCAGGAGATTATCTTGTGAAGGCTTGTTTTAGAAGTATCCTGGTGTGAGAACCACTTTGAAACCTCGAAAGTTCTAATAATACCCTTTATCAATTTTAAAATTGACCACCCTTCCCTTCCATTCTGAAGTTTTCTACCATGTAAATAAAGACTAATTTATAATATTTTGTAGATATTGTGGGAGCAGCAGTGGTAATGTTTTTTCTAGCCATGGCTTATGAAGGTTTAAAATATGGTCGTGAACTTCTGGTACAGAAAACAGTTTCACAGAATAAATATATTACAACTACACTGCCGGCTGCTAATTCCCAGGAAAATATGATTATACAGACTCGGCAGGCTGTCTCGTAAGTACTTACTGTATTCATGGCTGATTTTGTAAGTTTTAGGTGACATTTGAATTCCATAATAGAAGAAAAAGCCTCAGTTATTCCTTGGATTTCATGTCAAATATAACTGAGAAAAAGATTCAAAATTGAACTACAGTTTCTCAGAAATTTTGCCAATAAAAAAAATGACGTAAGTGTGGAGTTTTGCAGTGAAAAAATTGATCAAGAGATAAGATATGTATCTGTGTTGTTATTCCACAAATCGCTCACTTCCAGCAACCCTGATACATAGGAAAAACTTTTAAAATATCCTTAGCCCAGAACAGCCATTTTATCCAAGTCTAAAAGTGAAAGAAAAAGGAACAAACAACTATATTTTACAATTATAACAAATTAGGTTCACAAGTCCACTGTGACAGGGATCCTTTCCACAAGCTGGTCCTTGGCCAAACCTCTTGGCATTGATCTTTCCGGGATTATCCGTACCCATTTACAGCTGGGTCGACTGGAAGTATGAGTGAAGATGACTTATTCAAGGTCATCAAACTTTCACACACTGATCGAGATCAGAACTCACGTCTGACATTTTCAACGTGTCCAAAACGAGATAAAGTCAATCAAGCCAGATTCAGGTACATATTATCTAATGTTGTTGAATGTTTTATTTTCAGGGCACAGATGTTAAGTTGTGGTCATTTTATTCAGACCATACTTCACATGTTACAAGTGTTTATCAGTTATTGTCTAATGTTAGTTTTTATGACCTACAATGTTTGGTTATGTCTGGCCATTATATTAGGGGCAGGGGCAGGATATTTTATATTTGGGTGGAGGAGAGCTGTAATCGTAGATGTGAATGAACATTGTCACTAACATTATATAACATCCCAGTCAGGGACGTGTTATTTTATTATAATATATTAGGTGGCTTTTATGTACTTTTCATAATCTGAATTTTAGTTCATTGATGCAAAATGTATGGAATCGAATTTTTTTAACAATTAGAAAATCTCAAAAAACAGCAGAAAAGTAGGACTTAAAACTCCTTTCAAATTCATTTTCAAAATTCTGAAGTATATTAAAAAACTGAAATATTACACTGTAATTTTTAAACACTAGGTATTTTCCTGTGTTATTTTCATATTGATCTATAACATATACTGTTAATAAAGCTTGATATAGATTTTATACTGTGTAGATATATTATTGTTAATATTATATTTCTTATCCAAACTTAAATACTTTAAGAATTTTAATCATTTTATACACTTGTTATGTATAATTGTTCATATTGATGGCATCCAGTGACTTGTATTAAACTAAATACAAATATTACAGATTAATAGGGTAATCAGGACATAATATACCTAGATTTATAGAAATATTGGCACTTGTTAATTAACATATTATTTATTTTTCTTTAAAACAATGAAGCAAGAGGTCTATTTTATAATCAATATACAAGTTTTTAAAAATGATGTTGAATATTATAAGTGTTGATTGTGGTATATTAATCAAGAAATGTTAATATTCCATAAATCAATCCAATGTAATATTTTATAGCACGGTCCTATTGTTGTATATTTATTACATAATCAATCAAATGTAAGAAGTACCAATTTTAATCCAGGTTTGTTTAATTAATATTTTTTAGCCTAATTGTTTTCTTCTTGTTTTGTTATTATTATTTTTAAACCTAATTACAAATCAAAACCATCTTTACTTAAACTAATGCATAAACATTTCACATTTTAAACCAAATTGTTATATTAATATTTACTGATTTATTAATGTCCAATGAATTGAAATGCTGTTCAGGTGATCATTCTTCAACCTATTGTATATTGATTTGTTATTCAGTAATATTACTTACTAGAATCTGATTTGCATATTTTGTGCATAAATTATACTTTCTTCAACCAACAAAGAATATAGGTACATCATAGAATCTTGCATTGAAGCATAGGCCTCATTAATATTGATTGATTAATATTTGAATATTTAACTAACTATGTCTAATTTGCATATTCTGTGCTTAAATTATATAATATGTACTTTCTTCAACTAACAAAGAATATAGGTACATCATAGAATCTTGCATTGAAGCATAGGCCTCATTAATATTAATTAATTGATATTCGAATATTTAACTAACTATGTCTAATTTGCATATTTTCTGCATATGTTATTACAATGATATATATTTTTCTTTTAAAATGAACATAAAAAGAATTTTATTGCATTATATATATAGCATAAAACATCTCTTATTTGCATAAAAAATGCATAAATTCAAAATGTCAGTTTTTGTATTTAAATGCCTTCAAAATCTGATATTCATTGTAGTTTTGTCTCTTAACTATTTGACTTACAATATTTAATTTGCATACATTGTGCATAAATTATGATAATTTTCCATTATGAATTTATTTTTGATAAAACTGTATATTTGAGTTGTTATCATATCATTGAAATATAAACTATATGAGTATATATACTATTTTATTTATGTATTTAAAAAGTAATTTTATTAATTAAGATGTAAGATAATAAATCAATTTAGAATCCCAGGCCTCCATTTCTCAAAAAATCTTTCAAAAACTGAAGTTGATTGTTGAGGAACGAGGCCCAGGGGGATAGTTAAGTTGAAATCCCCTAATAAATCATATATTAAAGAAAACATACTTAAAGGATATCCTGCTACTACCTGGCCATTGAAATAACCAAAAATAATCAGGGATAGAATATACAGACATGTCTTTCAATTCATGTTTTTTTCCTGAGGCCTTATTCTTAAAAACTTAACCTAAAATAATTTTAGCGTTCCAGTCATTTGATTGGTCAATCACTAACATTAATTTTATCCAATCAGATTTCTCAATTTTCCAGATGAAGGACGATGATTTGAAGAGATAAAGTAATCTGATTGGATAACAAAACTTTATATAAGATTGAATTAGTGATAGACCCATCAGATGACTGGAACACTAAAATCATCTTAAGTTTTTATGAATAAGGCCTCAGAATCTGAATATCAATTCCTTTCCAGGGCTGCTGATTTGACCTTTCCTTTGCCAGACATGATTGCTGATATGGGATAAACCTAAGCTTGTAATGTTCAAAGCTCATCTATAGAACGTTTAAATCATTAAAAATATTTTACATGATATGACAAAAAAATAGTGATAAAATGGAAGCTTTGGCTCAATGTTCACCTCAACATGACCTATGGAGCACCTATTCATTGTTATGCTTCATTTAGATAAAAATTGTTAATATCTTATTGCAGAATCAAAGGATTTACCGCTCATATCAGACATGACTGGCAAATACATCATAATCAACAGCCCTGTTTTACACCAAAGTCACTTTAATTCATGGATCCGAATTTCAGTGAGAATTTTAATTTAAATTATAATTATTGTATATAAATAGTACTAATTTATCAAGGCTGAATGAGTCAGTCTGACAACATTCACTCTTCTTTGTCTCATACCTTGACTGCAATAGACACCTTTCTTGTAGCACAGACAATAACAATTTGATTGGATTGTATGCCAGTGAATACAGCCAATCGTAGCCCTAGACAGATTAAATGTAAGCCTTCTGGCTTATTGAATATAGATTTTCTGTTTAGGACTGATTGGCTATATTGCTGGCATACAATTCGATCAAATCTCTACAGTCAAATCAGTTCATTTCCAAGTTTAGGGCTTATATAAAACAACAAGGCTGTCTAATGAAGTCAAGGTATTAGGGGATAGTTCATAATATCAGGACATTGTGAAGTTGAACACCCTTCACTTCAACGCAACTGACTATAGGCTACCTGACTTAGTTTGTCCAATTAAAGAATCAAGTAAGGAGAACAGTAGGCTAACTATAAGCCAACATTACTTAAGGCTAGATGTTATTTCGCTTGATAGATGAAGTTAATAATAATATGTAAAATAAAATGATAATGTACTATAATATATATAATTGTATCAATAAAAACTATTTTCACTAGTTTCTCTCTTTCCTTTTTATATAGAGTACCCAACTGTTATAAAACACAAACATTTCTTGTGCTTTTGTTTTTAACACCCATTTCATTAGTATATACAAGGTACATAAAGTAGTTTTTTAGTGTTTGGGTAATGACTTTTCCGAGTTATTGAACATGGCATGCAGAATACTATTTAGAATCTTGTACTATTAATTAATTGTAGTCTGATAAAAACAAGAGTTATGCCCCTTCTAGCACCTGACCAACATGGCCGAAACCAATATTTACGTTTCTCCTGTTTCTGAAGAAAGACCATTAGATGATAGAACAAGAGATGCAATCACTGATGGTTTAGTAGATTTATTGAGGCCAGCAGTAGAAGAAATAGACGACCGAGTGAAATGTGTTCGGTAGGTTTATAGAGATGGGGAATTTATAAACCTTCACTCAAAAATAGAAGAATGCCACGCCTACTTTTTTGTTTACATTTTTTAAACACTCTAGATATTTGGTTTTCCTTGTATTTGAGGGGATCTGGGCCTATGTATATAGATATACAGTTGTACATCATTAGTAAGACTGGATATTATTCGACAGGCATAAAAATCACAGCTAGATTTACAAATGTGCTTATTTTTCAAATTGTTTAGAGTAGACGCTATCCATTACTATGCCATGTATGAAATTTGAGGAGTTAGGTACTGAAATAGATGACTATCACACTAGATCTATATTAAGTCTTAAAAATAGGAATGTCTCGGTAAAATTTTCAAAGCTTAGCTTTTGTATGCTGCATGTTTTTTCTTTATTTCAGGGAAAGTCAAATGGAACTTAGACAACAGATTGACCATGTTTCTGATGGTAAGTAGAGATTAATGGTTCTAAGATGATAACCTATAGAGAGACAAGGGGGTGCCTCAAATTTAGAATATGATATATTAATCACTGTATTTGTTTTAATCAGAAACTGTGCCTATATATTATATATGATAATTAAGGAACCCTGTCTATTTTTACTTGGTAACAAACTCAATTC
This sequence comes from Nipponacmea schrenckii, assembly GCA_030562195.1. Taxonomy (NCBI): domain Eukaryota; kingdom Metazoa; phylum Mollusca; class Gastropoda; family Lottiidae; genus Nipponacmea; species Nipponacmea schrenckii. The sequence continues at coordinate 7,097,470 of JAUJPP010000011.1, forward strand.
TGTTTAGTTAACCATGGTAACAGAATAGGAATTATAGTGAAGTAGGAAATACCCTGAAATAAGCATTATTATGGCCAGGGAAGGGGAAATACCCTGAAATAACCATGGTTATGGCCAGTGAAGGGGAAATACCCTGAAATAACCATGGTTATGGCCAGTAAACGGGAAATACCCTGAAATAACCATGGTTATGGCCAGTGAAGGGGAAATACCCTGAAATAACCACGGTTATGGTCAGTGAAGGGGAAATACCCTGAAATAACCATGGTTATGGCCAGTGAAGGGGAAATACACTGAAATAACCATTGTTATGGCCAGTGAAGGGGAAATACACTGAAATAACCATTCTTATATATTGCAATGAATGTGAATATAACCTCATATATCTGTGAAGTGGTGACTTTAATGGAAAATATTTATAACAGTTGTGAATTGACTTAGAACTAGATAACTGTTCATTGAATGTTTGATCTGCAAATTTCACTTGTGATATTAAACTCTTTGTTTTGTTCTGGTAGATCTAAAGAAGATATCTGAAATTGAAGCAGTACCAGTAGATTTAGAACCTTATGTAAAAAAATTAAATAACTCAAGAAGAAGGGTGATGTTAGTTAATAATATTTTACAAAATGTCCAGGTTGGTTTATAGCTAAATTTCTTAACAAGTTTCTTGTCTTTAACATTGTGGTGGGGCATCCATAGTCATGCACAAATATAACCCACTGTTTCTAATAATCACAAATAAAACAACCACTGATTTTATTTCCCCCTGAATTCTTTCCTATTGCAATATGGAAAAATGAACAAATAGATTCTGCTGATGGCTCAAAATGTTGTTTTAACATACACAGAGGGCCAACCCTAGGCTCTTATAACTGGTTTTATAAACATGAATTGCTAGCATTGGTTTGGTTTGTAGTTTTGTATCTATGCTTCAGATACAGACTGACACTATCAAACAAAACTACACATGGGATTTACATGGAAATAACACACTAACTTAGTTTGTAGCCATTTTAAACCATTCTACACTTTAGAGTCAGCATTGTTGTAAAATCTGATATGATTATATTAAAGAATTCTATAGAAATATTCTGTTTATTTCTACCAATAATGTTTAATTACAGGATAGATTAAATAAACTACATACCAACGTATCTAAAGAAACAGCTAGAAGAAAATCTTTATTAGATCCAGGAGCTAGTTTTAAATAATATTGTATTCTATTATATACTCTTTTAGACTGTTGTATAATTCACAATGAAACTTATGTTAATGGTTACATGTGTCTATGTTAATGTTTACATGTGTCTATGTTAATGTTTACATGTGTCTATGTTAATGTTACATGTGTCTATGTTAATGTTTACATGTGTCTATGTTAATGTTTACATGTGTCTATGTTAATGTTTACATGTGTCTATGTTAATGTTTACATGTGTCTATGTTAATGTTTACATGTGTCTATGTTAATGTTTACATGTGTCTATGTTAATGTTACATGTGTCTATGTTAATGGTTACATGTATCTATGTTAATGTACATGTTCTATGTTAATGTTACATGTGTCTATGTTATGTTACATGTGTCTATGTTAATGTTTACATGTGTCTATGTTAATGTTACATGTGTCTATGTTAATGGTTACATGTGTCTATGTTAATGGTTACATGTGTCTATGTTAATGGTTACATGTGTCTATGTTAATGTTACATGTGTCTATGTTATGTTACATGTGTCTATGGTAATGTGCATTTATCAACTGTACTTTGTAAAATACATGTTTAGCACCCTTACGCTATCAAGCTATTGCAAATTGTGTCTTATACCTTGACTGAAATAGACACGATTCTTGTATTACGATTACATGCACTGCAAATGTAGGTCTGCGTTCTATCAAATCAAAAGACGAAAGTATCTTTCAGAAACATTGCAAGTTGTTTAATAAAGAAATTGTTATCCATATAATTGTGTCCAGTTTTCAACTTAGAGGTTGTGCTAAGCATTGCTTTCTTTAGCTTTAAGCTACTATTATACATAATAATATGTATATATGTGTCTAAGAGTTGGAACATGATATCATAGAATATAATGTAAATATTGTATAGTAATTAACACACTTATGTTATGTAGATTGTTATTAAAGAAGTGTGTTATACCATAAAATATTCCCTTGTATTCCTTGTTATATATATTAGAATCACCAATCTACTACTACATGCTGTAGATATCTAGAATTATTGTGATGATCATTCTATCAAGCAGTATATATCAGTTTATGAATTTCCATCTGATGACACTTGTAAATTGTTTTGAAATTAATGAAAAGTGTGTTTGTTTTTTAATTGAGTTGTGTAGCAGGAGGGAATGAGGTTGAGGGTAGTCAGAAAACAGAGCCAGAATTTATTTACTAGATACATTGCTTAGTCTTGTTATAATATTCATTTCTCTTGATAAGCTGTCTTATGAGTATGTGAATGCTGTTGATAAAAGTGAAATAAGTGTCCATATAGTATTTTGCTTCTTTATGAGATATATAAACAGAGCTATGTGGGAAACCTTGTAGTTATAATATCAGCAAATAAGTTTTATTTTCTGCCCTTCTTTATGACACAGAATTATCTAAACAAAGCCCTTTTTGTGGGCTATGAATCTGTGTAGTTTTTTATTTTAAAATATCAGACCACATTTAAGTCTTTTATTCCGGGGTCCAGCATTTTATAGCTCTCTACTTTGTTCCCGAGACAAATTTAATAACATCGTCAAATTTCTCTTTAATGATTTGTTCCAAACATAAGTGAAGTTTTCCATGATGATAAATATAACGGTCATTAAATTAATCACAATATATTATTTCCCATATCCTTTGTACTATGTGATTGCCAGGTGCCTTTTATACTCCTTTTATATAATGAGATAAATTTGTAAAGGGGTAAATAAATTATATATTTATTGTGAATAAATTGAGTTAATATTTCAAGAAAACGAAAGTAATCCAACTTTATTCCATAATTCTTAGAATTTTAAAATTACTTTATTAATTTTTATATAATTTTTTTACTAGGTAAATTTTGACAAACAATAAACCAAATTTTTTTATACCTGAATGTAAGGTCATCACATTTCAGAATATATTTTTGATAATTTTGACAAAAAGGTTTTACATATTTTAAAAAAATGGAAACGTAATCCATGGTCCAAGATTCAGAATTTATATAAAGTTTCTTAAATCAGAAAAAATTAATAGTTATAAAGAAAACGAAAGTAAATTTTTTAAATTTTATGAAGCCCTCACTTAAAATAATTTAAAATTTGTCACTATCCCCGTGATAATTTTATTTATTTTTGGCAATAAATTTTCCGACCATTCCAACTACAACCCAAATTATAATTAACTATGGAAATGATATCGGTCAATCCAACCCCAATTTCAAATATAGATAATTTTGACCACAATTTAAAAACAGTAATTACAATATTAAATACAAAAAAACCGGAAATAATCCAAAGAAGTTACTTGCAAAATCAAAACTTTTCTTTTGTAAAGCTTTCTTTTCCAGGACAATTTTTAAAAATAAACCACTGATTACGCCCTGAAAATAAAAACAAATTTTGAAATTTCATTTATCTTTCCCTAAAATTTTAAATTACTTCACGGTAATGGTAATATCATTAAAGCTTGAGTCAAATAATTCGGGCCGAAATCCTGGTCTTTATATTGCCTTTGTGTCCATTGTCACAAAATGGGGACCCTTCAACTAAGCGCCTAATGAATATTGTAATGTATTTGAAATTTTCTATCATGATACACAAATATACACAACACGTACAAATTTTAAATAAAAACTTCTTTACGACCACAATAAAATACAGTCAAAATTCCCATATTAAAATACATAAATACACCGGTATAATCACAATCGACGTTCTTGACAAGATCTCTCTAAAACATTTTCTCTGTTGGTAGCAGTTCCCTATCTTTAGAATGCCAGGACAATTTAAAATTAATACCTACAACTTTCGCCTGAAATAAACAACATAATAGAAATAATTCATTTACTCTTTCCCTATTTGACAAATTACTTCACGGTAGATGGATATTATATCATCTAAAGCATTGAGTCAACTAGATTGCGGTTGTGATTTCCAGAACATCTGCTTGTCTTTATATTAGACCTTAGTGTCCACTTGTCAGCGGAAAGGCAGTGGGGACATGTGCTAGATTTCTTAGCTGCATACTCAATGATATGATTTAATGTCATTTAGAAAGTGGTGTTGCAACAATATTTTCGTTATTGGGATTACACTTTCTTGGTATAGCACAGATTCTAGTGCTGATAATTGGCTGAGACCCGAACGGGTTTCGAACCAGCGATCTCAGAGACACCTAATCGCCAGCAATACATGTCAACAGTCTAGACCACTCGGCCAACGGACCCTCCTGGGGAGTTGTATAGGTAACTTAATTTGAACTTTATTAGTTTGAATAAGAAGTTGGGTGAGGCTAGAAGTTTATACCTATGATTTGGAAAGGCCAAGAACAAAGGGACAATTCTGAGTACAGGGATGAAAGGCAACATGGAAATTTACATCGGATGATGTTACGTCAATATAAAGATTAATTTACTCGTCAACTTTTGAATACTTACCGTGACTACTGCCATAAATGCCCCTAGCAGGAACCCTGCCAGGACATCTGTAGGATGGTGCCAATAATCAAATACTCTGGACACACTAACATATAACGCCAGATAAAAACATAGAATCTGTAGAAAGGTTTTTAATAACGGTACTGTTTGGAAGTGAAACTTTTCGTGAAAATAGCACTGAAACGATAAAAAAGAAATCATATCAATTAGCATTCAAATCAACAGTCTTAAACTAAGGTCTGAACTGTGAAGGAAGAGACGGGATTTAACTGATCCTTAATGTTATTGTATACCTGAAAGCCTGGAAGCTCATCTCATGCTGCTGACTTGTGTTTTACACATAAAATATCAATCTAGAAAGTTGATTAGATTATGTAATTTACCTCTCCACGATTAGGCATCGATCAACAAAAGACTGAAATTAGTCTTTCTGTGAAAAATAAGCCGCAGCCTTCTCTGACAATATTAAGATTGGATAATTCCAACATGGTGATGGCATAATTTTTTTGTAGAGACCAAAAGTTGGGTTAAAGGTTTAACCTAAAATTTCATAAGGTGGTTCCATGCTGTGTGGAACACGGTCGATAAACTATAACTAAAAGATGGATTTTTGGCTTCGGACGGAACAAAAGCTTTCGCTTCTACAGGCCCGTAGCCAGAGGCAAATATTTTGATTAAGGTTCAATCAGAGATCGTCATTTGTTCTAGCCATCTCATAGTAATCGATGCCCCCCCCCCCCTTTGGTATGCAGGTTGGTAACGAGTCTGCGCTTCTGGTGAATAATTTATACTAGTTGTTTTTGGTTTAAAGAGATGCTAACCGCCACACTGCCTATCGTTATCGATCTAGCAATCTGTACATCTGTGGTAACGGTAGTTAAAAAAGATCAACCAGTAATAATATGCTTTATAAGTTCATGCTCAATAAAAAATGTATACGTACTATTAAAAACACCATGGCGTAAACTGATAAAGCCGCATGACCCGATGGAAAGGACAATCTGTAATACACAAATATATTTATAATTCAATTATTTATCATCATCATCATCATCATCATCAATAATAATAATGCTGTGATGCGTCGCATAATTATATATATAAATTTCTAACTGTTTATGGGTTAGTTCAGCACTAGTCTGAGTAGTTCCCAAGGTAACAATCTCTGGCAATGCTGCACAGCATAATATCAAATTACTCTTCCCATTTTTCTAAATATTGAATGCCACAAGCTCACGATTCATTTACACAGAACCGTCTTTTTCTATTTCAAAGCTACCTTATTATAGGGTAACGAAGCAAAACTAAAAAACAACAATTTTATCCCTCCTCCACAAATCCAAGACCACCCCCCCCCTTTATTTTAGATGTCTTTTTAAAACAAAGTTTTACCTGGCTTGTTTCAGTTCGTCGGAGGTTCCTGATGTACAAACAAAATCCTCGATATATTGTCCAGTACAGTTAAACCTCTCTGGTTTACAAACAGCCAGAAAATGGGGTCTCAATCGACCAATGGAATATTTCATTATGTCCACAGAAAACTGGGTAGAGGCGAACCCCAACAGAAATACTGCTAACGTACACGATATCTGTTCAAAAATAATTTTAGTTTTGGATACTTTCGGTTGTAAATCTCGTTCATTTTGCCTTATTTCTAACAATACCGTCACTATATCACCAATAGCAAGCTGTAATAGAAATACATGTATAACGGTTTTAGAAACATTAGATCAACATATTGCTGTTTTGTCATTTCTCAGGGCCAAATTTCTTACATTATTCATTTAAATAATGGAAAACAATTGTTCGTAATACTACTCTTTAGATTTATTGTACACAACGTTTCAACAATTTACATTTTCATATACAAATGAATACAACAAAGTAGTTTCAAATAAATATGTTTTAGAAGTACTAGAAATTTACGAAAATCGCATCATTCCTTCCAATATGCCTCAAAATAGAGATTTTTCTTCCTAATCCCAAATAATACGAGTCTCAAGAAAAGACGAGCCGTTATCTTAACTTTACCTTGTGTAGATAATTTGGAAATCACATAAAATTTATTCCGAAGGTAAGTTGTGAACACTATTGCTGATTAACTTTACTAAAAGTTATCTCTTTTCTGTAAATATTCTAAGAGAACTTTTGTATTGAAATTTAGTGGCGACATGGTTCTTACTTTAAAATAGGCGGATCATGTAGGCTGGGGTGGGATGTTGTAGGTTGGGAAATATAAGTACTTACACTGAAGATTGGTAAAACAAAGGAAACCAAATAAAGGGCAACGTTGCTGACTGTAGATTTTTTATATGGATATTTGATAGACTCGTCGCTACAGAAAAACCCTCGTTCAAACGGTTCACCAATAAAATATAATACAGCGGACCCGGAAAATACTGAAATTAGAGAAACAGGACGGAGTCACTTAAACAAGAACTAGAGACGAGGAAGAAATGTTTTGAATGTAAACTATGAGTTTAATATTACCAGTTGTATTAGCTATGTTTATAACATTAATCGATTTTACCGAAATAATCGTGTAAAATATATTAAAACTTTAGTTATATATAAAATAAAGTTACATTAAATAGCCTACTAAGATAATATATGGACTACTTCTTACTTTACTTGATAACTTCTTACACTTTACTTGATAGATGTATGTAGTTTTTATTATTTCTATATTGTTTATAAGACATACAGAAAATAGGAAAGTTAGATTATATACTAAGATATATGGATGTAGTACTTCTTACTTTACTACTTTTGACTCGACAACGTTATCTTTATGTGTTTTGAAACGTCGTATGTTATAAAGTAAGAAGTAATATATACATACAATGTATCTAAGTGTTCAGTATAATTTCTATTTATAAAAAACTAAACTCTGGACCAAATAATTAGTAAAGATTGTCAAATATCTTTAAATGTTGTTCTGTTTAATAATTTTTTTGCAGATATAGCATCCAAACATGTGTAGTTCTGTAATCTCGGGACTGGGGGTACATACAAGGGACGGGGACAGGGGACAAGGGAAAACTGTTGGGGTTGAGATTCAAATATGGTGCAGCCCCGTGGAAGCGTCTGAGAGGGTTCTCTCCCACGAAATTTTATAGAAATTTTGGTGCATTCTGACACATATTTTGGGACATAAACGAACAGGATTTTCAAATTTGTTCGAGATAATTTTATTTTTTATTATTTATTTTTATTATTTTATTCTAAGATAACAGAAAGTTATAAGAGGAAAGTCAAAAAATATAGAAATATGAAATGCTTGAAGTCATGATGAAATTCATCTTAAGGATAACCCATAAAGCATGAGCTTATTTCCAGTGGGGTCCTGAGAGGAATCAAATCATGTAATCATGTAATTTGGGATAAAATATTGTGAGTAAACCATTTTTGGAGAATATTACCCTAGGGTTTATAATGATCTACAAACCCCATTTTACTGTGGTATAAAATAAGAAATATATCTTTAAACGATAAGAGATAGTGTCACTATAACCGAAAGGTTTAGTCAAGCATGTCTTAACTTATTGGCCGATTATTTACAACTTTATAAAACGTTGAATCACTTATCAAGATCAATCACTATGTTAAACTTCCTCGACCCCTTTCATTCCCCGTGAAACCTTCAAATATCTACCGTTTTATACCTTATATTGTAACGTTTGTGCATCATTGAAACGTTTGTTGTTGGTATAGATGACAGACAGGGTCTCTCGGGGTTCATACAAATACAAAATAGGAACATCAACATTGTCACATGTCTATCTCATCTTATAAACTATTACTTATTGCGGGTTTATTTACAAGTTTGTTAAACGATGACACAGTATTTAACCAAATATCCCACCCTTCTATTCCCAATGAGACGACATGTATTTTTAAACTATTATTTATTTTGAGTTGAACATGATTTCTATTTGATATTTTAACTGTATATTAGCGAGTTTGTGTTTTATTTAGTAAAACTCAGCCATAATATCGTCTCTCCCTCATAATCTAACATTAGAACTGGGTTAAAATACGATAAAAACTTACCCAAAACGAAGAAAGTATAGTTAGCCAAAGTTGTAAACGCACACTGTTTCCCCCACGCCATTGTGATTATTCAGGCCTGAAGCGACAAGCTAAATAAAGATTGTAAACTAGGACAGTGTTTAGAAAATCGTCCAGTATTTATTCAATCATATTTTAAATCTCGACCGACTTATCTATTCTATCTGTTAACGATATATAAACTAGGATTTGACAACTCGACGTGGCTGTGTTTTTTTTATAGTATATGAGTAATATAGCCTACTAATGACAATAAAGGTAGTTCATGTGTTTTTTTTTATCAGAGTCAATCCTTTGGTTACTTTTCTCTTGTTATTATCTTTAATTGATCAGTGAACACTCCCTGACTGATCAATATTGGAAATCGATTCCTGACAGATTTTGTGATGGAATCCTTTGACTTTGATACAGATATGAAAAGGCCTACAAACGATTTAAATCAGAAAATGAAACTAAAATAGTCTAAAATAACAGTTTGACAATACATTTGTAGCAGTATATGAACTATTCATATGCGGAAGTATATCAATGATAAATAACGAGGAAGTATATCATTAAATTAGTATCAGCTGACTAAAAGAGTAAGCATACCCTGTTAGGTATATATCTCTCTCACATAATGTTGATTTGGTTATTATGGGCGAATATTCTTGTTATAAAGCTCAAACAATACCAATTAGGTTAAATTCTAATGTAATGTTTCGACGTGTTTCTCCTGTCGTCCTCAAGCAAACAATGAAACAGAGAGAAAGGCCAACCATATAATTATATTTATTTAGAACTTACTACTAATGAAACAATAGAAATTGTCCTATATCATACAATTGAAATTGTGAAATTGCTATTAATAAAAAAATAGTACGGTGGCTAACATACGACTTAACTATGATAACTGTGAAAATTAAGTGTAAATTCCTATAATTTCAAAATTAACACTATAATTTTAAGGTCAAAAACTGTTTGAAAATGAAAATTTTAATTCAGAATAATTAAAGTTGAATTGGGTCATAAGTGAGCCCCCGTACCGTAACATAAAGTTACTGGACAGAAGGTAAATTTAGTAAGATTTATTTATTATTGTTATATTGAAAGAGCATTACATTGTAAAACATGATAACCATCTTTCTCTGAAGTTGTAATATATATTTTTACTATATTAAACAGCTGGTTTGTCATATACCTGTTGAAGCTTAACAATCATAACTTGTATGGGTTTATATATAGTTTAAACAATATTATTTTCATAATTTACATAATTTTAAAAAACATATTCATTAATTAAAGTTGGTTTCAGAAACAAAGGCAGCTTATATTAATCCGTTCCACTAAACAGACATAAAATATACTGTGAAGATAATATGTACAAAGTATATTTATTATATTTATATTTAAAACATTAATTATAGAAACAGAAACATATGTAGAAATTTGGGTAGAATAATAGAAATTTACAAATGAGTTCATACACCTCAATGGCCTGCCAAATACCAGTCCCCCATGACGGTCTGTGCTAAATCAAGAACATCATATCATATCATATACATGCGATAAGTGCACAACTTTATGCCTGTTTAAGTCTAAATCCATCACATGTTTATTGATTATTAGTATATTACATCACGAGTGGATAATTATGTAGAAATACTAAAACAGGATACAAATCAACATGTTGTTACTCAGGGTTTCACTATGAATAAATATTTCTTTTAATATTTCTGTATTAGATTTGAATTGACAAGGCCAGCTTAAGACGAAACACAATTAGTTTCTAAAAACTCTTTAAATTTTAATTTGAAGGAAGCTATTCGTTGATATATTTTTAAATTCTAAATCTTTAATTGATTGTGGTCTGTAATGTATAACTACGATAGCCTCCCTTTATTCGTTGAAGTTTTTTTTCGTGGAATAAGTCTACATTTAAAAGTTTTCATCATCATATTTAAATTTTCGGGCTATCCTTCTTTCCTCTATATTTATAGCCATAAAATCAAGGATTGTGTGAAAATTTTTTACTTTACACAGGTTTTCATCCCTTTTAAAATACTCTAATCTTTAATGACGTCAAAAAGTTTTCAGCAGCAGCAGCAATAAAAACTGGATTTATTTCCCTTTATCTGCCAAACTCAAGACTTAAATTTTAGCTGTAATAAAGACCGAGTCCACATTCGGGAAGTTTAAAGTCGAATTGTGCCGAATTCACGATGACAGTATTCCAATTTGTTAGTTGATGATGTGAACATAGCCTTTGTAGATGCTGTGTTGGTCTTTTTTGTGAAAAAAATGAAAGTGACCGGTCAATCTGTCATCCTTCTGCGCAGCCGGAAGTGAATGAGTCAGATCATCCGCCATTACAATCATTGATTTTATTCGTGTAAGGATACTATCTTCAAGAATTTGTTTGTTAGGCGATTAATTGTTTGAATTTGCACTAATGCAGCCATGAGCTGGGGCACGGAGTTGTGGGTAAGTATTCTATTTACACGAATTGTTGACCTATCGTCTGAAAAAGACAATGTTTTGAATAAAAATCGTGAATTTATTTGGAAGGGGTGCGTCTGCTTGACTTGTGAACATCACTATCAGTTACAGTATCACACATTTTCAGTCGGAGACAGTCAATGTCTCAAGAGACTAACTAGCTTCATATCCGTGAATCATTCCCATAGAATGCTTAGAGATTGTATGAACCACTGCATCTCATGCTCATTTTTCTCACATGTGATAATTTTATGCTGGAATTCAGAGTATTTTGACTGAGTAAATACTAATTGGGTCCAGCTCATTCATCCATGTCCAGACCAGAAAAAGACACAGTAGTACACTTTTTCATTCATTATTAGATGTACTGTGACATTGAAGAATTAGTACAAGACTTGTATCTAACTAAACTTGTGTAAAAAATAAAGCTTGAATTATGAGCATGGTCCAATTGATATTGTTTATTACTTTGTTCTATTATTTTGATTCAGAAGAATAAGATTTGATTGATCTGAAATTATTTCCTGTTTAATTCATTGAAGGTTATAAAATGTAATGGAAATATTGTTTTACGAAACTACAAAATACCCAGTAAATAATATGATATTTAAAGACTTTTGTTGTAAAAGACGGGTGACTCAAAGATAGGCCTGACTGTTTATGACACAAGTATGAGTGTTTTTACCACTCTTACTAGATGCTCTCAATTGTAGATCTCTTTTAGTGTAAAAGGGAAACTTAGTCTAAGCATGAAAGTAAAATTTTAGTTCTCAAGAATGGTCAATATAATTATTCACCTGGTGTCATAAAATAACAGAATCCTTAAAATCTGGAAAACTCACAAAACTGAGTCATTTTTGCACAACAATTAATCAATTTATTAAGTATTTTTCAATAATCAAATGCATATTTATGGATAATTTCTTAGTTTTTTTTTATATTTATTTTTTTTTTATGTTATTTATGGCAGCAGATATATTTACTGATGAATAAAACTCTTACTGGCCAAGATTGAAATTTTCAAATTTTATGTTCATTCTAGGACCTATTATCCCGTTAAGACATATTTTCACTTTATTTTAGCCTATTTGACTGGCATTTTTTCCACAAAAAAAGTTCTATGATTTAAAGACAGACTTTTTCAGGGATGGAATTAAAGCCATAATTCAAGGAAATTAAACAGATAATGTCAAATTTAACCAGAATATATATGACATCAACTGCTTTCCCAATTTTTCACTTCCTTAAATCAATTTTCAATTTACACTTAAAATTTGAATGACTTCCCGTACATATTTATATCACATAACAACAAAGGTAGACAAGGCAGTTTATTGTAAAAATGTGGGCTAAGTTTGTTGTGTTTTTGTGAGCACTGGGAGACGATTATTATACTATGTTATATATCAGTGTAGAAAAACTGATTTCAGTAATAATTGTAATTGAAAGTTTTGGGTTTCTCTACGTTTAAAGTTCTAAATTTCACGTTCAAAATATTTATTCATTTCGTAAACTAAAAATAACAAAAATAACCTTTATTTAAGTCTCAATTAAAACAAAGCTCATTGATGTTCTCTTTAATTTCTTCAGGCACTCTTCTCTTCCATTGATAACTTTCATCAGTCATGAGTAATTTCATGTTTCAGTTCCTCTCTTTTAGTATTTTTATATTCTAAATTAGACTTAATAGAAATAAAATAACCTGTATTTGAAAACATCAATTAGTAATTACTGTCAATTGTTTCTATCTGAATGGGCTGAAGATTGTTTTTGATTTTTTTCAACAAAACTATCATAGATACTTCCACAAATCAACAAGTTTTAGGTGGGACATTGAAATCAATATGCCCTCAAGTCAAGTTAAAACTCAAGTATGTTGTAAAATGTGAACTATTTAAGATCTAATAATAGTTGATATTTAGGTTAATTACTGTATGACTTAATACTAGCTTGATTTTAGGCCTATATTATATACAGTACTAGTAGTTCTGTTGTGGTGAAATTTCAGGTCTCATGTCATTAGAAATGTCTTATTAGGCTATAGGTAGGTCTTGCCCTGTTAGTAACCGGTATCAGTAAAGTTTTTGATGGTATTGTGCAATAAGTATTATAGTCAAACACAGTGTTATAAAACAACCAATTATCACTTATAAAAATTCTTCTCTCTCTCCGTCTCCAGCCGTAGTCCTTTATCTATATATCATTTCATTCTCATCTGGTTTGGAACACCTATTACTCCAAAAAATCTTGCTCCAAGTTAAAAAAAATTATGAGAAATAAAGAGTTTTCTCTATTATCATTCTCTGATTGTGGTTTTTCAGTTATTTTTGTAGACCAAGGGGTTTATTTTGAATGTTGACAACTAGCTGTTTAAAACTGTTTATGCATTATGTGTGTTTTAATTTGAATACTGGTAGATAGAAACAATAACAATAGATACAGACACCAGAAATTTCAAACATTTGCAGAAAAAGTTGCAAGTATTTTGAAGTCTGATGATATAAGGATTTATTGTCATAAAATTGTTTTAAAATCAGAATAAAGACAATGTGTCACCAGAATAAATAGAGGCCTATTGATCAACACCTCAATTTAACATCTTCTTTCTACTCATCTTCCCTTTTATCTTCTTGACATTTAAAGGCTTGTTTTTGCAATGTGTAGAATTTTGTGAATTTGAATTTTAGCAACTATCTGCTATCCAAAGTCAATTTCAAATGCATGCATATTATAGCATTTGTATGTCGGCCAACATAAGATTGTTTATTTTGTGAACTTATAGAGTTCCAGTTGGTCTAACTCATCCTGAAAGTCCACTGTTCAAATTTTGGGGGTATTTTAAACCAAGTTTCCCGTCAGTGATACAGGTTAGAGAGGTACAAATGTGAATAGTGTCTCTCAGAATGGACAATAAACCTAGGCTGCATACATGCTACACTTAAGATTCCTCGACAGTTGGAAGTGAAAGAAGAATAATGCCTCTGTCCTCTTTAACCTATAGGGTGCTGAAGTGTATGAAGTAAAACTCTATTTATTTCATTTCAATCAGTTTAATATTTTACTTTGACTTCAGGGCTTACAGCTTATCAAGTAACCTTGAAAAAATCCTCTTTGATGGTGATTTTGTCTTGAATGTTATCAATATGATATTTGTACTGTTAAATAGATAGTGTCAAGTTGCACTCAGTTTAATTTATCTTAATGAGGTGACCTTAATTAAACATCTTAATTATCATATACCAGTTATCTATTAATTAATTAGCCTTAATTATTGTGTAAATAAAAACCCAGATTTTAACTTATCTATTAGTCCCCTCCTATTTTAACATCTGATAATTCACAGGTTTTTACTACCTTTCATCACCTTTCACATTGCTTATAGTCTTAAATTTAACTTGTGAGGTCACTGTGGAGAAATAGTTTGTTAATCGTTCAAGACTGACTTGTCTAGGATGTGTGGTAATTATAATTAAATAGTAGCAAGATACTGACTTCAACTATAGAAAAGCACTGGCCCAGGATTTAGGCACATTAAATAATTTCTCTTAGTGTGAAATTATGGAATATAAACTGAATGAAGGAAGTTTTACTTCCTACTCTTCTATACCTAATGGGCTAATGAAGACTGAAATATGGATAAGACTGTCTGATTTCTTAAGGCTCTTTGCATATTTCAATTTCTAAATGGTTTATGTAGAATTGTTTAAAACTGCTGACTCGTTTGTTTAGTATATGGATAAACAAAATAATTCTAGGTGTTCATTTTCTGAGAATTGTGTATAGTTATATATTAACTGTTCAAGTATAACTCTCTAGATTTAGGATTTTAGTTGAGATCTACAAAATAATCTAAATGTATGATCAAGTGTTTTAAAAAAAAAACCAAGAAGCAAAACAGTAGTTTGTTTCCAGCCCACTTCCTCCAGACCCCAACCTCCAACTTCCAGACCCCAACCTCCAACCTCCAGCCTCCTAGCTCCGATCTCCATCTCCTACCTCCAGCCCCTACCTCCAACATCCAGCCTCCTAGCTCCTATGTCCATCCCCTACCTCCAGACCCTACCCCAAGCATCATCCCTCCAACTCAAGCTCCAACCTCCAGCCCCCTACCTCCCAACATCCAGCCTCCTAGCTCCGATCTCCATCCCTTCCTCCAGCCTCCAGCCTCCAACTCTAGCTTCGTCCCTCCAACCTCCAGCCCCCAGCCTCCTACTGTGTAAATTATGGATTAATAGTGACATAAAGGTTGATATTGACATCTCAGAACTCAATCTGTATAACAAAGATAACAGTGTTAACGATAGTATTAATTAACCAAGTACTAACCATCTGAGCGGCCCAACAAAACCTGAAATCCAGAAATATTTTAATGAGACGTAGGTAGCAGCTAATATATCATGTTAAATAAAGCTTATGCTCGCTATATTAGGAAAGATCCAGTCAAAAAACTGGTAAGTAAAACTGGGATTCTTTCATCATTGATAACGTCTTGGATGTATTAAGATTGATCCAACCTAGGCGAACTATTGAAGTTTTGAATTGACATTTAGAAGTATCACTGCACATTGAGAGACAACAATTATTATAGATATAGACTTCTATTTATTAGAAGTATCACTGCACATTGAGAGACAACAATTATTATTGATATAGACTTCTATTTATTAGAAGTATCACTGCACATTGAGAGACAACAATTATTATTGATATAGACTTCTATTTATTAGAAGTATCACTGCACATTGAGAGACAACAATTATTATTGATATAGACTTCTATTTATTAGAAGTATCACTGCACATTGAGAGACAACAATTATTATAGATATAGACTTCTATTTATTAGAAGTATCACTGCACATTGAGAGACAACAATTATTATTGATATAGACTTCTATTTATTAGAAGTATCACTGCACATTGAGAGACAACAATTATTATTGATATAGACTTCTATTTATTAGAAGTATCACTGCACATTGAGAGACAACAATTATTATTGATATAGACTTCTATTTATTAGAAGTATCACTGCACATTACAATTATTATTGATATAGACTTCTATTTATTAGAAGTATCACTGCACATTGAGAGACAACAATTATTATTGATATAGACTTCTATTTATTAGAAGTATCACTGCACATTACAATTATTATTGATATAGACTTCTATTTATTAGAAGTATCACTGCACATTACAATTATTATTGATATAGACTTCTATTTATTAGAAGTATCACTGCACATTGAGAGACAACAATTATTATAGATATAGACTTCTATTTATTAGAAGTATCACTGCACATTACAATTATTATTGATAGAGACTTCTATTTATTAGAAGTATCACTGCACATTGAGAGACAACAATTATTATTGATATAGACTTCTATTTATTAGAAGTATCACTGCACATTACAATTATTATTGATAGAGACTTCTATTTATTCCTAAAATTGTTGTCTTGAAATATAATTATTTTTGTTACTTTGAACAAGTAGACCGGTTATATGGATCTATATTTGTAATTTCTGATTTATAGACTAATTAGTAATTAGATGTCATCTTTCAATGACATTAGTAAGGTGTTAGATTAAATAAACTAATTCTTAATAATTTATTAACCAGACGCTTCAATGGATGAGTTGTCCTAGAATTAACAGCTTATATTCCAATAAATTAGTTACAAGTATTCGAAAATACAAAATGACTAAGATTGTTCTGCAATGTTTTTAGATGTTCACTGACTATGTTACTATGCTAGTATTGTGTAATGTTTTTAGATGTTCAGTGACTATGCTAGTATTGTGTAATGTTTTTAGATGTTCACTGACTATGTTACTATGCTAGTATTCTGTTTAGATGTTCAGTGACTATGCTAGTATTCTGTAATGGTTTTAGATGTTCACTGACTATGTTACTATGCTTGTATTCTGTTTAGATGTTCAGTGACTATGCTAGTATTCTGTAATGGTTTTAGATGTTCACTGACTATGTTACTATGCTAGTATTGTGTAATGTTTTTAGATGTTCAGTGACTATGCTAGTATTGTGTAATGTTTTTAGATGTTCACTGGCTATGTTACTATGCTAGTATTGTGTAATGTTTTTAGATGTTCAGTGACTATGCTAGTATTCTGTAATGTTTTTAGATGTTCAGTGACTATGCTAGTATTCTGTAATGTTTTTAGATGTTCAGTGACTATGCTAGTATTCTGTAATGTTTTTAGATGTTCAGTGACTATGCTAGTATTCTGTAATGTTTTTAGATGTTCAGTGACTATGCTAGTATTCTGTAATGTTTTTAGATGTTCAGTGACTATGCTAGTATTCTGTAATGTTTTTAGATGTTCACTGACTATGCTAGTATTCTGTAATGTTTTTAGATGTTCAGTGACTATGCTAGTATTCTGTAATGCTTTTAGATGTTCAGTGACTATGCTAGTATTGTGTAATGTTTTTAGATGTTCAGTGACTATGCTAGTATTGTGTAATGTTTTTAGATGTTCAGTGACTATGCTAGTATTGTGTAATGTTTTTAGATGTTCAGTGACTATGCTAGTATTGTGTAATGTTTTTAGATGTTCAGTGACTATGCTAGTATTGTGTAATGTTTTAGATGTTCAGTGACTATGCTAGTATTGTGTAATTTTTTTAGATGTTCAGTGACTATGCTAGTATTGTGTAATGTTTTTAGATGTTCAGTGACTATGCTAGTATTGTGTAATGTTTTTAGATGTTCAGTGACTATGCTAGTATTCTGTAATGTTTTTAGATGTTCAGTGACTATGTAACTATGCCAGTATTTTGTAATTATTAATGGAACTTAACAATACCTGTGGT
Source organism: Nipponacmea schrenckii (assembly GCA_030562195.1). Classification (NCBI taxonomy): domain Eukaryota; kingdom Metazoa; phylum Mollusca; class Gastropoda; family Lottiidae; genus Nipponacmea; species Nipponacmea schrenckii. The sequence continues at coordinate 7,115,514 of JAUJPP010000011.1, forward strand.
TCAATCAACTGTAATGAATGGTATTGACAGTTTTCATTGATTCAGTGATAGAAATCCAGATTGTTTTAGAAAAAAATTACTTTAATTAATAATCAATGAACAAATGTAACTAACAATATAAAACAGAAAAAAATTCATACAAATAATAAAGAGAAGTTGAGATGATTTGTGACAGATCTTGAGTAATCTTCTTCTACACAGCACACCTCCATTTATCTACCAGTATAGGGAATTACATATTATAGCTAGATATTGTCCAATCTAAATTGGCTCAAGAATATTTTTAGGAAATCTCCTACAATCAAGTCATTTGTTGTAGATGCTTTGTTCTAATTTCTTTACCTACAATTGATGTGTAGTAGATTTAGTTTTAATATAGTTGTAATATACAGCTTTCCTACTATCAAGCTATGGTTACCAGTTTGTGGTCACCCTCAACCACTTATTTTATCATTCATTTTCCTATCTTGTGTTTGAATATAAATAGATTGTTGTAATAACTGTGTGATATTAACAATGATTTATATATAGTGATATTTTTTATCTAGAACTCTCCTTGTTTTAATTAGAAACTATACCAGACATTCAATTAATTTCTCTAGTCATTAATAGTGGTCTGTCATCTAACTTGATCAGAATATCATCTTCACAATTCATCAAGGTAATACACCATCTTTACAGAGCATATAAATGTACTGTGTATTTTCCTAATGACACTAGGTAGGTAAATGGCGAGTTAACGTTCGCTTCCAGCAATTGCTGATATCGCAAACTAGGTAGTTGCATTTTGGTGGTCGTTGGTAGTGGATTTAGAATCCTAATGACACTGATAGGCTATCATAGTTATAGTGCAATCCAATGATATCACTGACTTACAAACAAGCATGATAAAAGAAAAGTGCCAAACGATGTCAAGGGATTAAATGGCTTTCTAAGTTTCTAATACATTGATATTGTGAAGATGACAACACAAACTCCCACATAGAAAAGCTAGGTTTGTTCCTACAGTTGTCTGAATGTACAAATTGACATGGTATGTTGAAATATTTATTTTGTAACTTATCTAATGGGTAGAAAATTGTTGAGCGTATTTAAGAATTTGGTGGAAAAAAATTCACAAAAGGATCGGTCTATGGGTTCTAATATTCATGGAATAACCAGAGATTTAGATTGGTTTAAAGTGTGGAACAGTACCAGGTTTCCAGAAAATATAGAAAACAATTGTTTGATATGTGGTAGCTTAGTGATGGACATTGTACATGATTAAACATCTCTATATCATTATAGCACCTACAAATATCTTTTATAAAACCCTTTTAAAGGTATACTATTTCTTAAAATGACCTTAAAATTAAAACTGTCAAAACTATACAATGGAATGCCTCTATAATTCCCAAAAATTCATAAACTAGTTATAATCAATCGATTGATAAATTTGTCAATAATGACTTAGTTTAATGGATATATTGTGTTATACAGGTAGATAGATTATATTGTATAGTCATTCATGACACCTGGGTGGTATATAGCCTTCAGAAACTGGCACTCTACCTATTTTGTATTTTTATGAAAGTTCTGTCTTAATAGGATGAATTCCAACAAAAACTCATCATACAAGTTACTATATTTCCTTGATGTTCTTGTGTAGGCGTACTGGTGTATTTGTACAATCCTATCTATAATAGTGTTGTGTAACTGTACAATTTCAGTAATTCAGGGAAGATTTCTTATACATTCCCTGAACTCTAGAGATCAGAAAGCCAAGTATGAACTATAGTTAAAAATTATAAAAGAAGATTTAGTTTTGGCATTGTGATAGATAGATACTGCCAAGTTAAACTGGTTTTAGAATAAGTCTAATAGAACATGATAACACCAGTCAATAATGACAGGATTGTTTATATTTATCTGTTTATTATATTGAATAAGGTGATATCTATAGAGAGGTATATTAATAATCAGGTCACTGATTTAAATGATCTTTGAATGACATTTTGAAGTAGGTAGAACATTAGATAAATAAGAACACTATTATAGATAGACTACTCCTTCCTTAATTTAAGCAACGTTTCAATTCACATACAGCAATCTTTATCAAGCAATAATGAAATAGGTAATTGAAACGTTGCTTAAATTAAAGAGAAGTAGTATATCCAATAGCGTTCTTATTGTCTATCATTTGAATAGTAAATGTTATGTTATCCTTCAAATCAAGTGACTGTCTCACATAACATGTGAGAAAACTGATTGTATTTTCCATAGATTATGTAATACAATGTGTCAGCTATATAATGATACTTATTATGTAATATAAACTAGGTAAATGTGGGCTCACAGGGATATCTACAAACTCAAGTACCCATTGCTATGTGGACTCTCTGAAAGGTGATAAGTAGTTAAAAACCAAAATTTAAGATACCGTAAACAAATTTCAATGTACAGTATTTTTGATAAACAGAATTGTGTTGCTGGTACGGATACAGATTTTGTATACTGAAAACTTATAATACTCATAAATTGGTTGGTAGAATGACGTGACGTTTACTGTATAATTTTATCAGTTTGTCCAAAACTTGTCAAGTGAACACTATAACTTCTATCTCCTAGTATAGGTCATGAAGTCTTTTAACCACACAACTTGGTTTTTGACAGATGAACTTAAACATTGTTTGTGTTGATTTATACCAATTTGAGTGTGTAACACTGGTTTTTTTTTTTAAGGAGTTTGAGAAATTTTCAATAAAAACTGTGTGTAAATATTGAAAGTTTTGTAATCTGTGAAGTCAAAGATGAAAGAGAAGAAATAAATATTAAAAATAACAGGCTGAGTTCCAATATAACACTGACTGAGATAATAACTTGAGACATGCTCTCTATGATGTTAACATACCACCAGATTATCTTTGATAGACTGACTATTCTATTCTCATAAGACAATTGTTGGTGGTACATTGACATTAATGGTTACTTGGTTGATTCCTTCACTATTATAGTAGTAACTCAATTTGGTTTTGGTTCCTTAGGCTAGAAATTTGGTACCATAGATAATGATATATAAAACTCAATCTTTGCCTTCTTCACTCTTGTTAATATGGCTTGGCTAGAAGTTGTCTAATATATGTTTTTAAGGGACAGGTTCACTATCCATTTTCCCTATCGAAACTTTATCTCAGAAACAGGATTTTTTAAAGCTAAGCTTTAGGTTCATAGAGATAATTTTGAAGGAATTTACTTATATTTTGACTGCTTCTTGAGACTATGTTGATATTGAAGAGCCAAATAAAGCTGTAAAGATGAGGTTAAATGGGATACCATCATGTTATAATTTCTATTTAAGTGAAAATTAAATATAATATAAAGAAGACTGGACGATGTTCATATGAAATGGACGATGTCTCTACTGTTTGTTTTCACTGTCTATGATCCCTGTATTCTAGTTCACACTGACATTGACTATTTATTGACTTGCTGTGAACATAGTTGACAGTACAGAAATTTGGCACATTGCAGATTTCAAAGGATATATACCTCTCCATAGAAGCACTGGCCTATAGTAGATATTCTACTATGGAAACACTGGCCTAGGTACAGTATTAGGTGTTATGGAGATACTAACTAGTAGCACTAGTCTAGGTCACAAGTATTAGGTGTTATGGAAGATATTCTACTATAGAAGCACTAGTCTAGGTCACAAGTATTAGGTGTTATGGAAGATATTCTCCTATAGAAGCACTAGTCTAGGTCACAAGTATTAGGTGTTATGGAAGATATTCTCCTATAGAAGCACTAGTCTAGGTCACAAGTATTAGGTGTTATGGAAGATATTCTCCTATAGAAGCACTAGTCTAGGTCACAGGTATTAGGTGTTATGGAAGATATTCTCCTAGAAGCACTAGTCTAGGTCACAAGTATTAGGTGTTATGGAAGATATTCTTCTATAGAAGCACTAGTCTAGGTCACAAGTATTAGGTGTTATGGAAGATATTCTATATAGAAGCACTAGTCGAGGTCACAAGTATCAGGTGTTATGGAAGATATTCTATTATAGAAGCACTAGTCTAGGTCACAAGTATCAGGTGTTATGGAAGATATTCTATTATAGAAGCACTAGTCTAGGTCACAAGTATTAGGTGTTATGGAAGATATTCTATTATAGAAGCACTAGTCTAGGTCACAAGTATTAGGTGTTATGGAAGATATTCTATTATAGAGGTACTAGTCATGGTCACAAGTATTAGGTGTTATGGAATATCTCCTATGGAAGCACTAGTCTAGATCACACGTATTAGGTGTTATGGAATATCTCTTATAGAAGCACTAGTCTAGGTCACAAGTATTAGGTGTTATGGAAGATACTCACCCCAATTCATCATACTTCTTCAAGACTGAGCTAGTACAAAGTGGGAGAAATTGTGTATCCATAGCTAAATATTGTCCTATCAAAATTGGTCCTAGAACCTTTTTAGTAAATTTCAGCCAATCAAATCATTTGTTAAAGACGCTTTGTTCTCATTCCTCGCATACAAAATAAGTGTATTGGGCTTAGTTTGATAGGGGTCGATGTCTACCTGTATATGAGATATGATAAAGTGAAGGCTATGGATTATGTTTATAAAGTACTGTACCAGTAATTTAATTGTAAGAGTGGAGTAGTATATATGTCAATCTTGAGAAAAAGTTAAGTATAAAGTTGGTATTGATATAAACCATCTCTAGTAGACTGTTAACATTCAGTTAATCTATAACTAGTCTTACTACCTTCTTGACTCCATCTTCATCCTTCACAATATCAAACTATTACAAACCTTACACTTATACCTAGACTGCAATAGTCACCTCTCTGGTATCATGGAGATTTTTAAATGAGGCGTTTTGATTGGATTGTAATATAGCAAATACAGCCAATCAGAGGCCTCGAAAGAATGTCTGTGGACATGAAGCCATAATAACAGCCTTCTGTCAAGGCACCTACTGGCTGTATTCAAACAAATCTCTGCATTCCATGATGCAAGAAGGGTTACAATTGTAGTTGAGGAATAAGTATGAAGTTTGTAATAGCTTGACATTGTGAAGATGTAAAAGTATGAAGTTGGTAATAACTTGGAATTGTGAAAGTGTAAGCTTAGTAGATGAAGTTTGTAATACTTTTATATTGTGAAGATGTATAAGATGAAGTTTGTAATAACTTGACATTGTGAAGATGTATAAGATGAAGTTATTAATAACTTGACATTGTGAAGATGTATAAGATGAAGTTATTAATAACTTGACATTGTGAAGATGTATAAGATGAAGTTATTAATAACTTGACATTGTGAAGATGTATAAGATGAAGTTTGTAATAACTTGACATTGTGAAGATGTATAAGATGAAGTTTGTAATAACTTGACATTGTGAAGATGTATAAGCATGAAGTTATGATAATAAGTTTGACATTGTGAAGATGTATAAGATGAAGTTTGTAATACTTGACATTGTGAAGATGTATAAATGAATTTGTAATAGTTTGACATTGTGAAGATGTATAAGATGAAGTTTGTAATAGTTTGACATTGTGAAGATGTATAAGATGAAGTTGTAATAGTTTGACATTGTGAAGATGTATAAGATGAAGTTTGTAATAGCTTGACATTGTAAAGATGTATAAGATAAAGTTGATAATAACTTGACATTGTGAAGATGTATAAGATGAAGTTCGTAATAGTTTGACATTGTAAAGATGTATAAGATAAAGTTCATAATAACTTGACATTGTGAAGATGTATAAGATAAAGTTGATAATAACTTGACATTGTAAAGATGTATAAGATAAAGTTCATAATAACTTGACATTGTAAAGATGTATAAGATAAAGTTGTAATAACTTGACATTGTAAAGATGTATAAGATAAAGTTGTAATAACTTGACATTGTAAAGATGTATAAGATAAAGTTGATAATAACTTGACTTTGTAAAGATGTATAAGATAAAGTTCATAATAACTTGACATTGTAAAGATGTATAAGATAAAGTTGATAATAACTTGACTTTGTAAAGATGTATAAGATAAAGTTGATAATAACTTGACATTGTAAAGATGTATAAGATAAAGTTGATAATAACTTGACTTTGTAAAGATGTATAAGATAAAGTTCATAATAACTTAACATTGTAAAGATGTATAAGATGAAGTTAGTAATAACTTGACATTGTGAAGACAGGATTTGAATACCTGTAAATTGTGTGTGTTGTAATCTGAGATTAAACTTTATATTTTACAATCATTTTACATTCACACAGTCTTTATAGACTGGTACTTTATATTTAAAACAACATATAGCATACACACAAACCCAAATTATAAGTACTCCAACACAGTGGTGTTTCTATAATATTAGGTTGGTAAGTGAACTGGACAGTTACCATTTTAATACTGAGGGTCACTACAAGACCCTCTAACAACCTAATGTTGTTCTATAGCACAGTCGGTTAGAGCGTTGGTTCTTCATGTCACAATGTCATTTGCTTGGATGCATTGAAAATGTTGGACGTGAGTTCTAATCTTGATCGGAGTGTGAAAGTTCGATGACCTTGAATAAGTCATCTTCACTCATAATTCCAGTCCACCAAGCTGTAAATGGGTGCAGATAATCCGGGAAAGATCAATGCCAAGAGGTTTGGTCAAGGACCAGCTGGTAGAAAGGATCCTTGTCACCGAGGACATGTGAACCTCAGTTATTATCCTTGTAAAATATAGTTGTTTCTTTCTTTTCTTTTCTTACCTGTAGGCATAGGTGATTTATTTCTTATGTTAAATCTAATTTAAGAGTTCAGTTAAGCTCATCCTATTGGAGATGGTTTATGCATTAGTTATACATTTAAAAGGGATGCTGTATGATAAAATATATACCAGACCAGCACCAGTCCTGACAAGATTACTTAGTCTGTTTGGTTTGTAATCTGAGAATAAACTTGATAACACATTGAAAACACATTTCATTACCCTTGTATATTTTCTGTAATGTTATATCAAAGCTAATTCTCTGACCCAATTTACCTGTACTGTACTGAATTTTTTCAACTTCTTCAATACAACTCATTATTTTATATGTACAACACTTCATGAATTTAAAAATGGAAGAGTTTTTTTGGTATATAATAAGCCATAGCTATAATCTGGACAATGTAAAGATAAAACTATTAAAGAGGCTATAGTGGTCTGATGAGAAAACTAAACCCCAGTGTTAAAGTAACCACAAGATGAGAGATAGCGAGTAAAAAAACAGTGAGATATCTAATGGATATAACAGTATAGAGATTATAAGTCAACGTTGTTTTAAAAGAAAGGGATTATGGGAGACATTGGGTTGTTGACTGATGGTTTATCATGTCCTTTCATTCAATACACAACCTCTTTAATGATGGACCAGCTGTTAAATTGTTCTCTTATTCAACATGGATAGACTGTTTAAAACTTAGTACATTTCACAGAGACTGTTAAGCATCCCCCTCTTATCAAAACTTGCAGTCTATCTATATTGTTTTTTAAAGGAGCTATATTTGTAGGTACTGGGAAAATGAATGAGATTTCTTGCACTCTAAAGATAGCATTCAAATATTTTAATGCAAAACAAAAGTTAAGGTGGCTTAACTTTGAACTGTTCTTCAAGTGTGTTTTTTTGTGTAATTGTCTGTATGCGATTGGTTAACAAGTGCAACTAATCAGAGCCAGCAATAAATAATTTGAAAACAATAAGCCGCAATGTTTATAGTCTGACTGTCGAGGGCTGTGGTTAGCTCTATTCTCTACCGATACAATCCAATCAATTTACTGCATTCTGTGATACAACTTGGGTATTGACATTGTGAAGATGTATAAGATGAAGTTTGTAATAGCTTGACATTGTGAAGATGTATAAGATGAAGTCTGTAATAGTTTGACATAGTGAAGATGTATAAGATGAAGTTTGTAATAGCTTGACATTGTGAAGATGTATAAGATGAAGTCTGTAATAGCTTGACATGTGAAGTGTATACAGCATGATTTGTAATACTTAATTGTGTAAGAGAAAATGAAAGGGTTCGTAATAGTTGACATTGTGAAATTATAAGAAAGTCTTATCTTGACTTTTTGAAACTATATGATAGAATAATTATTGTATTTAGGTTAATCAATAGCTCTTAAGATTTAACAAAGGGGGTTTGATCTATCTTTACTAAAGTTGTTGATCCATGATTGAAATTTAATTTTGTAAGAGAGAAAAATGAATGTTACATGTGTTATAATAATTAATGACATCATCGATTGAAATAACGTGACAGCAAAAGGTACTTAGTTCTGCCATGAATAGAATTATTTACTGTTGAAACTATCTGATAGAATAATTATTGTATTTAGGTTAATCAATAGTCTTATGATTTAACAAAGGGTGTTCGAGTCTATCTGACTAAACCTTGATCCCTGACTTAGAAATCATGACAAGATCAAATACAATATGTTATTTGTGCATAAGGCTATATAGAACATTTCTAGAATAATTAAAAACAAACTTTTACAATAACTTTTTATTCAAAATATCATGACAAAATTATTGCCACAAAAAAAGAAGCAAAATGCCAAGTTTGTTACAATAGATCTGTCACTAGTAATTATAACAGGGTCTTGTTCTAAAACTTCCTGTTGGAGTATTGTCAAACTGGGTTCAAATTGTGGAGAATTTATATTTAACTGGGTGACTTGTACAGTTTTTTGGTGATATTTGATATTCAAAATGTTGTTTAGGGTCAGTATATTAAATTATTAATTATCATCTTAGGGTACCAGTATTAGTTTAGTTTAAAATTATGAAGCAATTTGAAATTTTTATGTTAAGATGATTTCTTGTCAATATATATATATATATACTGGTATCAGAGACACTCATAGCTTTTAATTCATTCTATAGTTTTTATTGAGGTGTCATTTTTGGTCAAGTTACAAACTCACACATCAGAGATTCAAACATAATGGGAAATAAGAATGGTTTAAACAAATGTCCCTGCTCCTTTGAGATGTCTGGAAGACCAAGTCTAGTTCCGAACAGAAATAAAGTGTATTAATGTATAAAGGTTGATGGAGACTGATAATTTCTACTTTTAATTTGGAATATAATTACATTAAATTAGGTTGAATCATCTTGCTGACTGTTTGTATTGAAACTTGTGTAAATTTGAAATACGCAGCTAATCAGAGCATTAGCCAGTATAAGGTTAGTCACTAGAGTTCATCTTGTATACCTTGTTAAACTTATTACATTGTCAATTTAATTATTTCTCTGTTTGTTTACAGGATCAGTATGATACTATCAGTCATCATACACAGAGAGGACTAGATTTTACAGAGAAATTCACACATTTACTCAAAGAGAGAAGTGCAATAGAGTTGGAATATGCTGGTAAATTAAAGTAAGTACAACTCTTTACTAGACTTGACTGAGGGAGCCACGGTAGCTCAGTGAGATACCGGTATTTGCTTTCTCACTAAACTGAAAGTTCTGGGTTCATACAATTAATTCCATTTCTAGACATGACTGAAGGAGCCACAGTGGCTCAGTGAGTTATTTCCTATAATGATTTTTTTAATACTGAAACCCTATACACTTGCTCTCTCAATTCATTCCATTTCTATACATGACTGTTTTTGATTCTGAACCTTTTTTACCCCCTCTTACCCTTAATATCCCTACACTTCCTTTAAGATTATTCAAAAGCTCCTTTTTTACAGTGGATAAATATAAGTCATTTATAGTATAGCTCAATTGTTTTATTCTGAAGTGTCCAAGATATCACTAATTGATAACTAATACCCAATTAACTCAACACAATTATATGGATAACAATTACTTTAATAAATAACTTGCGACGCTTCGACGAAGGTATTTAATAAAGTAATTGTTATCCATATAATTGTGTTGAGTTAATTATTACCCAGTTACTAAATGCCATTGAAAGAAACTAATACCCAAGTCCCAAAACCAGGTTGTGTTTGAAGTTAATTGAAGAAAATGACCCTAATTTGTCCCTTTTACAAATTGGGCTTATTTAAAAATCAACACTGCCTTATATAGGCCTATATATATTAAGAGTGTTTATTTCCATAAACCTACATCAGATAACAAAGTTTAAAACACCTTGATATTATTATATATCATCTTAACAACATGCTGTCCTCATTGAGGATAAGATCAACTTAGACTAGTATTTGTTATTTATCTATTTACGGCCTTCATGTATTACATATCCTTTCATCTATCTAACTTGTTTTTATGCAACACATGACTCTTTTACATACAAATATTCTAAGTTCAAAATATATCATCTAAAATTGGTATGGTAAAAGTAAGATGTATGTTGTGAAAGATGGAAAAAATCATATGAAGTCTTATGAAGTTGTAAGTTGTAGTCTATATTTGTGTAGACTTAGTTCATTTGAAAATTAATAACACTGTCTGTTCTGAGATAGGATTTGAACAATATTTAGAAATTGAGAGTAAATATAACAAGAAACAAAGTGTGTTATACCATAATATATTCCCTTGTGGTCCTTGTTACCTTCTCAATCCTGATTCTGCAACAGTTATCAATCAGTGGTAGCTATAAAATTTCCAATATTTACAATTGACACCAATAAAAACATTTATTGAAAATGTCCACCTTACCCTGCATTAGTTAATATTTAACAGTTCAGTGATAAGTCTGGAAGAGTTTAAATATAAACTAGGGCTGTACAGGTAGTGAAAGTATTTTATACTAAGCTGAAGGTTATTCCGAGTCTGTGTCTTGCCATCCTGGAGGTACAACACAAGATACAGTACACTCATCTCTACTGGGGACCTGTTCTATTGAGGGATATCGATGACAGTGTAGTTTACCAGGCCACGGTATTCCACCGCGCTGCTGGGTCAACATATTTCCACACCGTCTTTGAACTCGTTCACACACTTCTCTACATGGCACAACGAAGGGCACCTCACATTGCCCTGTACCACGTTTTATACAGAAGGGCATGAACACTCCACACAGAAAGAATTTCAGATCTGGGGAACAGTTACTGTCTATCAGTGGGTTATATTGGGCCATTTCTAATTTCATTTCCTTGACGTTACTCTGTAGAAACATATTGGGTAGGGAACCAAATCGATAAGGGATATCAGAACACAGGGGTAATCTGTTTCGTTGACATGATACATGACCTCTTTGTTTCTTTTTCTTTTTCTTCTCTGGTAAAGGATCAATACATTTGTTGGATCTTTTGGGAAGGAATTGGGAGCACCGGAATGTTCTGGTCCACGGTAGATTCTGTCGTCTCATCTCAGGAGAACATCGAGATTTCGCCCGTTTACAAGTTTCTTTACATGGCAGCTGAACCTGTCTCTGACCTGAATGGATAAAAGGCAGAGTTTTAAAGTTATAACAAGGAAATGGTTATTTTTGGAAATTATTGATAGGAAATACATATCTTGAAGAGAAAAAATGGTTTTCATTATGAATATAAATGTATATAGATAATATGTTATTTGTCTGGATATTTGGGCTGGTTTGACAGTTTGTTTACTAAATAAACACACCCATTCAAAATTACTGAAAATCCTGAAGTAGCATATTTTAACAATGTTAAGCTGTTAAGATTCTTTAGGCTAAATGATTTGCTTTACAGCTGTACAAAGGTCTTTTTACTGCGGACTGATTGGCTGTATTCAATAGCATTTAATCCAATCTTTGCATATAGAGGAACTCCATTATGTTGTCAAGGGTTTGTACTTGCTTGACATTGTACAGATACAAGTAATCTACTTTCTTACCTTCAGTACATTTAGGTAAATATAATCCACACAAAAAAATCCTGAAATTTCTAGCACATCCCATATCCATGAAGGGCCACCATTGTTGAAGTGCCCAGTATACGTCGGCTTGACTTTGATGTCCAAATTGATTGGGAAGTCTGGTATGAGAATAGTCTACTAGTCCTTTACACATGGGAACTTCTACGGTCTGACATGATAGCGGTCCAGTTTGACTGGAAACCAGGACGGTAAAGGACAATAATAGTCCAATTGGAAGCAAGTCTTTGACTCGTATCCATTCCATATTGATGGCAGCTTTAATGATAATAAAATTAAATATATTGAAACATAACTTAATAAACAGAAAAAATGGTATCACTTAGATTCTAGAATTCACTCTAACAAGGTAAAAAATGTCACTTCTGTCTGCTAGTTAGATCAATTCACGACCACACAGCACTTTCTATATTCAGATAACTTTTATATTAATACCCAGCTATTTAGCCAATTATACCTTCAAGTTTGCATTAAGAATTCTGATCACTTATTAAAACCTCCTTCTTATTTCACCAAGTTAAAACGCCCTGTTACACTGTGAAGTACCAAACAAAAGAACTGGTGACAACAGTTTCAATCTGCCAGGCATATGGAATGGTTTATCTTACATATTAAGGGAGAAAGAACATAATCTTAGACATTAATTTTACCAAGTTTTACATTTTTTTAGGAATTTATTTCTCACATTTTTTACAACTATAAATTATTCTTCATCTCTGAAGTAAAGATTCTAAGAAAAACTAAGTTTTTATGATAATTCTAGAAATTTTTAACCCCCCACCCCCCTTGTTCTGAATTTAACAATGGTATGTTCCAATTGTTCCTGTAAACCAGTTGCAGGTTTTGAGGTGACCACATCTTGAGACCAAATGGTGACCTCCAGTGTATAAGTGAAGGTTATGATAACCTGAGACCAAACCAGTTGTTTCTATAGACAGGTTTTTGTTGATTCTAACTCCACACTCGAGTTTTATTATAAGATATTTACACAAAACGAAATTCTACTTGGTTAAGATTGATATTCAGATCTTTTTCATCCAACCCCTTGTGGTACCTGTAGTTGAAGAAAGAGTTAATCAGAAATGGCTTAGCTCCTGCAAGAGGAATTATATCCCTCTACATACCACAATAATACAATGTGGTGAATGAATTATATAATCTCATCTTTGAACTAAATATTGTTCACCACTAGTTCACATTTTCTGATAGACTCACATTGGTATAGGTATCACATTGGACAAAAATCTGAATGTCTTTAATAGAAATTAAAAATATCTGTGATAAATATATAAAGGCTAGAGTTCCCCTTATAAATCCCTGTGTTATGGTAGAAGAAAATATGGTGAATTTTCCAGAAATAATTAATCGGTAACCTTAACGAATTCAGATGATTTTGAAACCAGATTGGGGTTTAGAGGTGATGCTGGTTAACCGGGGTTTATCCTCTTTGTATTATTTTATATGCTGGTTTATAGCTGATTTATAGATGATGGGTTTCGGAAGGTTTCACTGTTACTGTATGTCCTATCTCATACCACCAACTCTATCAACTGGGTCTGTGGTGGGTCTGTGAGTTAATAGATAGCTTGTTAATGGTCAAATATTCATTCCTGACATCATTTGAGGAAAAATTCTTTATTTAATTGATGTATTCCAATGTTAAAATCTATATTCTCTACTTTTGATGTAGGCTATTGCTTTAAGAGGAGAATCTTTTGTATAACATCCAATACAAGAGTCTATTGAGGTGTTATTTTGATAGTTTACTCCTATATCTCCTGATATAACAGTCTTAATACAAGTATCAATTGATTAAATTAACAAGTCAATACTAGATTGACCTTTCAACTATAACCTTTTTATTCTAACCTGTCCTTTATAGACTGAACGTTCTGGTCACTCAACTGGACAAACCTGACCAGTCAAGGTTTAGATAGATAAATTAATTGGGCTGGATTTGGTTGATGAAAGGACTTTAATTAGACAGTCTAAGCAAATGTTTTCTGTCAAAGAAAAAGGTGAAAAGTGTAGGTTATTTCTAAACAAACCAGGCCCTGTTAGTTTTAAAGATAAATTATAGAGATCTAGTGTCAATTAAAACTATTCAGATTTGGTCAATGGATCAACTATTTTATATAAATCAGGCCAGACTTAGTTTCAGAATGGCTAAACAGTCTGTAGAGTTTTATTTTTAGATGTAGGCCATATTTAACATCAAGTCTAGACTAATATTATATATAATGAGAAATTAAGATGTTACTAAAAAGGTTTTATAATAAGAATGGTGTTCAAGGTAAATCAGTGTGAGAAGAAATTAGAATTCTTACAAAATCTATAAATATATTAGATTATGTGTGGTGTAGACTGGCAGAAAAATTCAACTTTTAACACAATTTACAATCCTTTATGATGATTCCAACACTTATAAAAGAAGAAATTTTCTATTAAACTTTGAAGTGTAAAATCAATAATTTTTTTTAGAAAATTTACAAATGAAATACACTTTATAATTTGGATTAGACTTTATTTAGTCTAGATTGATGGTCAAATACAACTAGTGTTAAAATTACTAAGTACTATAACATTTCCAAAAGTTTAACACAAGAAGTATTGTGTTACTTTCTAACTTTGCTAGAAAAATGAACTTTCAAAAATCTTTCAAACTAAAACCTTGAGTACTTGTTTGGTCTAGACTAGAAGGTAAATAATACCTTTATCACAGTGCACAAGAATTATACTAGAATATATGATGGTACTATAACTGTGTCAGTGGAACAGAACATAGTGTAACATACTATAGCATATCATAACATACTATAACTTAGTATAGCAAAGTATAAATACAATAACTTAGTACAACACAGCATAACATACTATAACTTAGTATAACATACCATAACTTAGTATAACTTAGTGTAACATACTGTAACTTAGTACAGCTTACTATAACTTAGTATAACATACTATAACTTAGTATAACATACTATAACATAGTATAACAAATATACCAGTAATTTACTAACCCTGTTATTAGGGTGGTGTCCAGGGATGCTGGGCAAACTTTTTCATTTCATCTGAAATTGATTAACTACTTCATAAACCAAAACAATAAATGTTTGATCTTAATTAACAAAGAAGTAGTTTATCCATTATAGTGATCTTAATTTAAAGCCTTACAATTAGTTGAAATGATTTCATTTGGTTTTAATTTTCAAATTTCCATGATGGATGGCCTCTACCTCATTGAACTTATCTCTCTTCAAGTTATTAAAACAGAATTTATGGTAAAATAAGAGGGCATTAAAACTATGTACAGTAACTTAGTATAACATAGTACAATAACAATACCATCTGGTAGACAGTAGATAGGTACTATAGTACCTATTACATTAGTAAGTTATTGTCAGTATAAAACATCTGTTTACACCTGTACTGACTAGTAGATTATATACTTTCTTGGTCTGGTGATCTAGTGTTTTACAAGCTAGTGAGAGAAAATATATATCTGCTAACAAATTATAAAATATCTGAAAAACCAGCTTATTTTGATCAAAAGCTATCTTAAGACTGTTGTCACAAGAAGATATACAAAGTCAAATCTGACTTGTAATTGAATTTGGATCCATCCACATAACAGTCAATAAACCTTCTATTTAAGTGGTATATTAACTTATGCCACTCTTAATATGCAGAATTCACCATCTTATATGAAGCTGTTTGGATAATATGAGCAGAGGTCATCTATTGATTGATAGGTTTTAAATAATGAGTTTTATTCTTTATTAATATAGTAAAAATACATCTCTGGTATACAAACTTAACCTTGATATTTCTACTCTCATATATTTAAAATCTAATCAAACCTGTATCCCTGTACCCTCTCTGGGAGTGTCTAGACCTACAGAGGAATTTTCCCTGTTACAAGGTTCTAAATTATATTGAGATAGTGATTTACATAATAAATCATAATGATAAATAAACCAGCCCAGGAAGTATATAGAATATAGCTCAACTTATATCAGGGGTGATGAAAGAAAATTATCACGTTTCTGAGAAATGGGTTTTATACAAAATAATAAGCCTGAAATTGTAGATATAAATAAGATATCTATAAGGACTCTAGTTAGAACAATATCATATTGAAACAAGCATTATAATTAAGTTCTATTCAATAACAAAATATGGTTGAGTAACAACTTGTTTAAACTTCTCCCTTCATATTTCTACAATGTGTTCATTAACATGGTATATATTTGAATTTGTAAGAGATTTTAGGATACTTATTTTTGTTAAACATATTTTACAGACTTAAGTTAGGACTGAACTTCTGTTAGAATTTATGAGTGAACTAACTAAATGCCTTATTCTAGAAAATTTAATTTAAAATGATTTTTGTCCAAGTCATCTGATTATTTAATTATTTAAATCTATTTTCGCTGGAGACATCCCTTATTGACACGATTGAGAAAGATTTTAAGATTCCCCTGTGGTGTATATGATTATGTTATATAATTGAAGAAAGTTAAACAGTGTGATTATTAATTCTGTATGTATAATATCAGTAGTAGAAGTAGTGTTATATTACCTATTGGTAGAATACTTCCTGTATCTCTATCTATATATACATCATATATTATATTATCTTATCTTGTTACACTTTATATTTTAACTCTGTTTATTTCCATTGAAAGGGTGTCAACAGGTTTTTTAAACTTTTAATGTGTATAAAGGACACTGATAATATCAATTTGTACCATACTGATTTTTCAATCCAACATCAACAGATTGATACAATTAGTAACATTAGTATCACGAAAGCTGCTTATAGAGCAACCTCTAGAAAGCTGCTTAAAGAGCAACCCCTAGAAAGCTGCTAATAGAGCAACCTCTAGAAAGCTGCTTAAAGAGCAACCCCTAGAAAGCTGCTAATAGAGCAACCCCTAGAAAGCTGCTAATAGAGCAACCTCTAGAAAGCTGCTTAAAGAGCAACCCCTAGAAAGCTGCTAATAGAGCAACCCCTAGAAAGCTGCTAATAGAGCAACCCCTAGAAAGCTGCTAATAGAGCAACCCCTAGAAAGCTGCTAATAGAGAAACCCCTAGAAAGCTGCTTATAGAGCAACCCCTAGAAAGCTGCTAATAGAGCAACCCCTAGAAAGCTGCTAATAGAGAAACCCCTAGAAAGCTGCTAATATAGCAACCATAAGAAAGGTGTGCAATCAGTTCCCCCAAAAACTGTGTTTTCTCTTATACACATTCCAAAAATATTTATCACATCTTGCACCCATCCTTTTGAAAACATAGACAACTGGGATAGTTCATACATATTTTTACTGGTACAGAAAATTCTAGAAATACAAACCCTTTATATATATGTTATTTTATGGTTAACAAAATCTGTACTGAAGACATTTAACTGTTGGCAAATAAATTGAAAACCACATACAGTAAGACGTGCCCCATAACAGCAAGGAGCTGATACCTCAACTTGTGACTGTGAAGTGTAAGTTATAAACCTTCCCCTCACACCATATCTGATAAAAATATGTTAGTATTTGTTTAATGTATTTATTTTGTAGCTTAACTCTGTCTGAAAAGTGTTGTTATTTTGTTTTAACATTTTAATGATGTCTCACCAGGCTACCCTACACATCCTAGATACTTTACAAACTTACAGAATTCTAGAAAACACAATGTCCAGTCATCTTCGTATTTACTTTACCAGCTAACAAATCTTAAAGTCATGTAGTCTTCTAGTTTTATGCTTAACTTGCTTAACTTAGTGATGTAGTCTTCTAGTTTTATGCTTAACTTGCTTAACTTAGTGATGTAGTCTTCTAGTTTTATGCTTAACTTGCTTAACTTAATGATGTAGTCTTCTAGCTTTATGCTTAACTTGCTGGAAGAATTGTATTGGCTTTCTAAGTCATGTGATATTGAATAAGATTGAATACAGTCCTTTGTTATTTAATTGTAAAAGAACCTTATTCAAATTTCCATTTTCATATACATATTGGCAATTGAGTCTTGTTAAAAAATTGAACAGACACTATATCTACTTAGTGTAGTAAGAAATTTACTTATAACCTGGTATACTGAATTTTAGACAACTGTATACCTTTAACAGTGTTAAAAGAGTCTTGTTACACATTTAAAACCTCTTGGTATTGTCAGGTTTAAATGGTGAAGATGGCCATTGATTAGTGTGTTTGTTTAACTCATAAATATTTGGTCAGTCTCATCAAACGGTCAGTGTCTTTAAGTGGACAGGACTCGTGGTTGACCTTGAATCTTTGTTGTACAAGGTGAATTAGGGTGTCACCCCAGATAAATCAGTTGAGAGTTTAATGAAAACATGTCTGCAAAAATTATTTGTTTTAATCCAAACAAACAGTTGTGGTGAAAATGACTGTGAAATGCCCTTGTATATTAGAATTATAAAGGTGGTTGTAGGTATATATATATATGGTTATCAAACAAGGAAGAAATAAATATACCCTTAATACATTTTTCAACACATTAGGTACAAAAATGATGCCCCCTCTCCCCTATCTGCCTTACAGTTTCAGGGGTGGGGCAGTACAATTGGATGAAAGATCAGAGACAATCAATGGTTTCATTGCATTTTTACAGTTAAAAAAAGGGTCATTTTTGGAAATGTATTTACTGTTATTGATTTGTTTATTTTATGTGATGTTATCAATGACCTGAGTAACAGTCATCATAATGATAACAAGATTCAGGTTTAGATATTAGATATGTATTAGATATGTATTAAGATGTCTATTGTACTGATTATTACCTGTAGGCTATTATTATAGTGTGATATACATGTCATCTCTATCTTCATATTAACTTGGTTTATCTAGACTATTGAACTTTTAAATCACAAGGTGGAACAGAAATGATCTATAATAACTGATGTGAAAATACACCTTTATATATCCAAAATACAAATAATAATTCAACATAATCTACAACAGTATCCATAAATTCTTATCAAAATTACAAGGTGGATTGGACATATATACTAAATCAAACTTCCATCTATTGATATAATCAATTAACACTGATCAGCAATTGCTATTTTTAAAGTTATATCTATTCCAATGGTTTAAACTGATATAATATGACTTTTCAAATCACAATCTGTAACTCTGATTTACATCAATAATTGATCAGCCAAAATCACTCAAATAAAACTCAATATGTATCCAAATCTTCTTCAAATAACAAGTATTTTATAAATCACTTTTATTTCATAATCCAAAATGCTTTCATAAGATTAGACATTCCTGAAATACGTGTAATCAGGTGGACATCCATAGACTAGTCAATAAATTACTGAAGCAAAGTGCTCAGTGAAAGAGCAAGTATTAACTGTCAGTGGTCTGTCTGGTCTGACTTGGTCAAGACAAACCAGTGACTCTAATAGATACAGTGTTAGAAAGAACTGTATTTACAAGTTTAATAACTTAGGTTTACAATAAAGGGCTTTCTTCTCAGCATTGATCTTGCCCATAATATCCATACCATATATACAGCTGGATTGACTGGAATTATGAGTGAAGATGACTTATAACACAAACTATCATAAGCTTTACAACTATTTTCTTTATTTTACAGAAAACTTGTCAAAAATTTCCAACCCAAGAAGAAAGATGAAGATGAGTACCAGTAAGTAAAATTAGTATTGTTATTAAACATTGTTAACCTGCTAGATATAGATATTACTGTCTTAGAAAATCTAACAAGTATCTAACAAGCTCACTGTATCAGTCCACAAGTTGACATATAAAATAACATTAGTTTTAGTTGTGGACTAGAAATGAATCTAAAATGGGTTTTAAGATAAAGAGAAAGTACTAAATTCAGGATTTTGGAAGGGAGGAAGTGCTTTTTGTCAAGTGTAGGAAACCGTCTAAGGTAGTAAGCATAGCATGGTGTCTGTTAATATCGGGCACTGTTTGATCTGAGACTATCTGAATTTCAGTCAAGTAAGGAAGTGCATGACACATAGAACATATTATTCCTGTAAATTTATGTCTAATCTGCATTAAAATTCCATATTTTCTAATAATAAATATGTATATATGGACGATGGTCAACTATAACTATAACTGAAATATTGCCCATGAGTGTATTTTAACCATTGTGAAATGATCTAGGTAGATAGGTTAAAGTCTATTATCAGAGAGTAATAATGACTGGCTAGTGTGTCATGATAAATAGAATGATAAATCAGACCTTGTCTTTATTATTATATGAATTATATCTATTGACATTGATAGTATCTAGCTGTTGTTGACATTGCTATAGGCTATTTACTACTTATATACTGGTCATAGACCATGATATAGATCACCTCTATATAGTATTTACTTACATATTCTCTATTTAGTTCTCTGGAGTAAAATTTCATTTCGCTTCTATTTAGGTCTTCATTCAGAAATGACTGGTAAATATTAAAAATGAAATGCAATTTTACAATGTAAATTACATCATTAATGAAGACTGGCAATGCCAAGTAGTGTGCCATAGACAGCAGCATAAAAGTACTCTTTTGAATCAATTGTCAAACATGTAGCCTTTCAAGTATTTATCAACAGACTAGCCACTTTCTCAAAATCAGCCCCTTTGACCTGAGCCATGTATATAGCAAATACAGCAAAATCAGCAAAATCAGCAATTAAACTATACAGTGAATATCACCCGAATGCGTGAGTTGATTTACCTATGTTACGAGGAATAATCAATAGTGTACATGGTCGCTTTTATTGAGTTATTTTGAATTCAGATGCAGGTTAAGACAGACCATTTAAATATAGATTAACTACTTTGGGACTTGATTTCGATGCCTGATTGCGGTTTACCAGGGTTAATGTCATGTATTTTATAGTGATTCGGTTGGGACTTTTCAAATATTCCAGTTTACAGGGGATGCCGGTTTATAGAAGATGTTTTGAGGGGTTTCACTATTGTAAGATATTACTATTACTAATATTACAATAAATTGTGAAATCTGAATCTATAAATCAGTATATGACTAATGTATATACGAAACCCAATATAGTACTTATAGTACAAATTGTGATGGAATATGTTGATCTCAATTAAGAGCTAGTAGATACCATAAAGCCTTGTGCTTAATTCAATATTCCTTTATATAGATCCTAATATTATATACTGCCCTCTAATAACATCATACATGACCTCTATAGATAATAATAATTACCCCTAATATCTGACTTATTGTTTTATATCATGTTTATACATATTTATCATGTCTAAATCTTTCTGTATAGACATGACATATGTTATCGGCACCCACGTCCATCTGTTAATGGTCTAGAATCAACAGTTTTTTTTTTATCCTTTCTTGATTTAACTAAACTAGGTATGTATAAGCATAGCATTAAGATGAACTAAAGTATTTTCCAGATTTTGAATATTGAAATTGCTTTTGACTCCTTTAATGTAGTTTATTTAGAAGTGATCCACTGGGTGTAATAAGATATCCCCCTCCCCCCAAATTCAATCATTTAATTACTGCCCTCAATTACATAATACTTAGTTGAATTATTGCTAGAAATGGCTGGTAAGAATTGTTTAGTGTATTTTTAAGTTTATTTGAAAGTGATCCACTGTCATATTTAAACAGATCATAATATACATAAGCTATTCATTCACAGTATATTGAATATTTTTAATGCAATGGAATCTACTTAGAATACTTGATAACATAATACCTAGCAGAATTTCCTGAGTATCTAATCAGTAGAAATATTCCAGTTATCAGGAAATACAAGGTAAAAACATGATATACACCTAGGGTAATCAAATACAGGGCGTCTTAAAAACAAACAGAATATTTTACAGTTAGAATGTTAACACTTCATTAATTCCATATGTTATAGGCTTTACTCTCTAATATTAAACTACCATAGGCTAGAAATATTAATATATTAAAATTACTACGAACTAATAAGGTTTTTGTTTGATGTTTTCTCCCTGAAAGACACTTTTGTTACTGTATCTGACTCAGTGCATGTTACCTTCATTTTTCAGTGTTCTGAAGAATTAGCAAACTAAAACAGATTCAAATAATTGTTAGCTGAATCAAAAATTTTGGGAAAATTGATAGAAATCCATAGCTTTCCACTATATTGTGCTCCTTATACAATAAAGCCATATAATAACTTCTGGACAAGTTTTTAATTAAACTCAGATAGAAATTTATTTCATATACTAGGAGATAGGCCTACTTTAAACACAGGGTAAGATTGTTATATAGCAGACTGAACAGTACTAACTTCTGGTTTCTGGTGATTAGGTGTATATAGATAAATAACAGACTGTCTTCTTATAACTTATCTTAATATTCAGTTAAAAAAATACTTTATTTCTCATATATCAAGTCATCATAGTCCTTCTTCAATTTATTTCACAGTGATATAAAGAATATAAGTGGCATAGACTGTTTGATATTACTCTTGACATTGCCACAAAAATGTCACAAAGGGGGCTGCCTACCTGCCAGCGCCAAGTAAATTTAACTAGCAGCAAGTAAATCTAAATGTACCACTTGCAGCGGTGCAATTTAAAAGCAGCTTCAGTTCATCTCTTATGCAGAAGATGTTCGTTGCTTCAAAAATGCTTATGATAAGAGTGTTATTTAACACCTTTTGGGATTATCAACCAAACATTCATTTCAGAGAGTCCACATAGCTAGTTATATTAATGCCTATAATTTATAATTGAAGTTACCCGTAAACAATTTTTAATCGAATATGTATTGGTTTATCAATTGGCATCTTTCAGAGAATCTGTTGTGCTAATAATGTTTATTTAGGTTTATCAACTTGGCATCCTTTTAAGAGAGTCCACATGGCTAATATTGTTTATAAATTCTCTAGCTCCTATAGATGTGTTTTTATTTGAACACATATTTAAAATATTTCTATGTATTATTAATAAACAGTTTAAAAATAACTCTGTAACTAATATATCTAAATAAAGCTTTGTTTATCAAGTACCTTCTTTAAACACTACAGTAGAGTAAACAATTTATAGTGTTAAAAACAGTCCAACTTCCGTTTACTTTTAATTTGACTAATATGTTGTCAAGTACCGTGGAAAGTTTTTCAAATAGTGTTTTATTTCATTAGAAATATTTTATATACAGTATAGTTTCATTTCATTTTCCCTTTGTTGCCGCAGTTTGGGATGAAGGTTGTCATGGCAATGGCATAGGGCTATTAAAGTAGGGGTATTTGCTTGGACCAGTTGATATTAGCCATTCTGTAAAAGGAATTTAAATGGGATTGTTAAATGTCTATCTTTCTGAAGTTCTGCTAGCAACATATGGAAATGAAAGGTAGCCATCATTAATTGGAAGATCTATGTCAAAATTGATTCTGGTGTCTGGAGTCTGGTCTTTGTATGTGTATTGGGTACTTTTAGTAAATATCTGGAGAATTGTTACCAACAGTTTGATTAAAGCACAAGGTTCAACTCAGTATATATCAGTTTATGTATCAATTATTATCTGGAAACGTAATGTTACTGATTATATACCAGTAGTTCTATTGACTATATACTTCTTACATTACTGGGTTAAATAACATGGTTGCTGAGAAGGAATTTAAATATGGAGAAACTTGTATTGTAAACAAACCCTGTTCTCTCAAACATACAGGACTATTAAAAATGGGTGACTTTGGTGGTTTAGTTACACATTTGTTCCCAACTTAATGTTGGGAGGGATTTCTATGTCCTACCTTTCTAAACCTTATGGGCTAATGAAGACAGTTAGTCTCATGCAGTTTGCTATGAGGGAAATTTTGCAGCATTAACCAACTCTTTGTGCAATTTCCATCTGTCAAGGGATCTTTAATGAGCACAGCCTGTAGCCTCAGTTTATTGTCCTATCTAAAAGTTAGATGCTTTTTGCATGTCAACCCCTCAGACATACATCACTGACAAGGAGATCAGGGTTGACAAATATAACCTTTGATATTGCCAGAATTGTACCCTGGACTTCAGTTTTAGCAAGCAAAAGTCAGAAATATAAATGTAAGCATTTTCTTAGGCTAAGACAAGACTTTATTTTGCGGACCATGTTAATTAAAATCTGTCAACAATTTGATATGAAGAAAAGACAGATTTTCTTCTATTACCCACATCGTTATATATTTTCTCAATTCCTTTTTATTTCTGCTGAAATAATCCACAACACTAACAATTATCCATAGAAGTTCTTTAACACTAACAATGTTTAGTCAAATGGTTTCTTATATAAAAGTACCAAAATGAAATATAATATTTTATAAAGTCTATAATATTAATATAACTTTATGATATTATGGCAGAGTTCCAATCAGTGACATTATTATGCTCTATATTGTATAAGAATGTTCATCATAACATTCCATTCATAACTAGTCAATATAGAAGGTTATATATCTGGTACCAGTACTGATATTAATATAATAACTATTAGACTTATTCAAACCTAGTTTATAAGACACTGAAAGTGATGTTCTTTACACAAATTACATCATCCATTGATAAGATCACATGAAAGCCTATGTGACTTCACTTAACACTGGATCAATAGCCAGACAATGGTTTTACTTTCTCCATGGCGCATGAAGTTAACATGGAATCCCTGTAGCTTTAACAGTTCTGATTTAAATCATGTTAAAACAATTGAGATTTTGAGCTGTTTATAATATCAAAGGGCGTTTGTGATACTTATATCATGTGGAAAACTCTTACTTATCCTACTGTTTTGATATTTTTGGACTGTACATTGATATTGATATTGACACATAGACCTTGTGTGTTTATAATTATCTAGCACTCTATACTGCTCAGAGCAGATCAAGGCCCTGTTTAATACAGCCTGTGTACATTAACAATCCCTCAACAGTTTTAAATAGAAAAAAGAGGAGACTAATGCCACTTTCCTGGCAAATTTTCCCTTATTGCACACTGCATGGCATTGACCGTCTTCATTAGCTAAGAGGGTGGTGAAGACTAGAAGAGAAGGACATAGAACTTTATTCATTTCATTCTCAATTTCTTTGTCATTTTTTACCAAACTGAAGCTCAACCTTTGTTACTCTTATTTTATAAATTTGTTTATTTCAGATTTTCCTCAGCGAAAGGTTTTCTAGACATGATAAAAGAACTACATGATATCGCTAGTCAACATGAAATGATAGCAGAGAATCTACAGGGGGTCGTCATGAAAGAAATGCAAACTTTAATTAGTGAAATTAAACAGGAACGAAAAAAGGTGAGGCATTTCAGATGAATCTCTTTTATCCAAGGTTCCTGATAAAGTAGGCCTTCATATCGTAATAATAAAGGTCATGATTCGAAACATATTGTGAAACAAGCGGTAACATTTCAATACATCTTATGAATAGTTACAATTTCAGTCAAGTCATGATAAATCGATTATTGTGCTATCAAAATGTATCACAAAACAAGGTCACCTGTGGCCATTTGGGATAATTAGAAAACAATTGATATTTGATCTTGATTTATTTATGTATTTATCTATATTTAACCTCGCTTTTAATAACAAGTATTTGTATTTTTTACATAGCCTAGTCTTGTAATCTGTAAACTCTAGGGTTAACTTTATAAGTATAATATTTGGTAATATAGTTGACAGGAAGAGTTAATATCCACTGTCTCTTTAAATAGTTACTAATTCCATCAGCTTAAATCAACCAGTTATTTTATAATTTGAGTTTTTGAATGGCTATGTTTGTATGATAAGATTATACACTAGTACCAGTATTAATAGATAGAATAGATCAACATTCTTGGTTTTATTCCAATTTCAATCTCTTTAATATCATTTACAAACATTTATATTTTTAAATCTATTCATGTTAATAAAATGTTCTTAAAACGCGTTGACACACAACAAGTAGAAAGAGAGTATAATTTAGGTTAAGATTGCATATTATTACTTTATTAATCCAAGCTACATAATATTAATATATTTGATGAACATTATTTTGAATGCCATTAAACTACGTTACCAATATGTTAGATATTTAATTCCATTCTTACTAGTTATAAGGGGAGCCGCGGGGGCTCAGTGGGTTAGACGCTTGCTCACTGACCTGAAGGTCCAGGGTTCAATCCTGGCAAAGTTCGAGATGAACTTTCGGATTTTTCAGCCCGGTTTCCCCTTGTCAGTGATGCAGGTCAGAGGGACTGACATGGAAAAAGCGTCTAGTCGTTCGGATGGGACAATAAACTGAGGCCCCGTGTGCTACAGGCTGTGCACGTTAAAGATCTCTCGACAGTTGGAAATCGCAAAAAGAGTAGGCTAATGCCGCTGTCCTGGCAAAATTTCCCTCATTGCACACTGCATGTCGTTGCCCGTCTTCATTAGCCCATAAAAAGAGTAGGACGTAAAACTCCATTTCATTTCATTTTCATTTACTAGTTATAAGATTTGAAATAAAGAGAGTGTAATTGAAACAGGAAACATGTTGTATAGTTTGAGAGTGTTATAGAAATTACTGGATTTGTCTATGTTGTGTTTTATTTTTTTCAGTGTTTACAAGACGGTTCCAAGTTACAGGAACAAATACAGAGATCATATCAACAGTTGGAAAAGGTTTGTTAGAATTTCTTTCTTACACCTCTCGTATGATTAAAAACTGGATACAATTACACAGATAGTTAGATATAGTGAACCACGGTCCCATCTTTTGGATACAATTACACAGATAGTTAGATATAGTGAACCACGGTCCCATCTTTTTATTGATATTATAATAAATCTATATTTCAGGCTAAGAGTAAATATGAACGAGGTTTTAAAGAAGCAGAGAAAACAATGGATAATTATAGAAAGGCTGATGCTGATATTCATTTATCTAGAGCAGAAGTGGAAAAGGTTGGTATATTGACTGTTTAACTATTTAATCTCTTCTTTATTAGACTAGATTGGTCTTGATATACCATTGAGACACTCTAGTCCAGCGTTCCTCAACTGGGAGCCA
Source organism: Nipponacmea schrenckii (assembly GCA_030562195.1). Taxonomy (NCBI): domain Eukaryota; kingdom Metazoa; phylum Mollusca; class Gastropoda; family Lottiidae; genus Nipponacmea; species Nipponacmea schrenckii. The sequence goes on from JAUJPP010000011.1 coordinate 7,142,409, forward strand.
CCAATTGTCCATGACATCTTGAACGAAGCATTCTTAGAGAATAAACTTGTTTAACAATGGAAAGAATACCTATGCCTATACATGCAAATTCTCTGGAATTTAAAAATTAAGACACGCCAGAAAAAATATTCGTTGTCTGTGCCATTTTGATCAATCACGTGACACTTCGATTGTTATCATTGATGCGGAATTAGCCGAAGTTTTCCTAGTGAGACAATAGGTCAGGCCAGAGATCTTGTCTGTGGTGATAGAATTAGTGAGGATGTTGCTCAGCTTACCACCTCTTGAGGTAGACAGTTCAGCTAGTTCCTCTTCTAAATCAGGCTTAAATCCTTTGTTTAGTCTTTAAAGTGGTTTTCAAGCTGACATAGCTCAATTATAACCAAACCTAGAACTCTGTATTGAAACCAAATGTTTTGTTATCCTTCTATAGATATATTAACCATTGAAGTTTAGTATATAACATTTGTAACTATTATTTATTAGCTTACTGTTATGTTATTTTGTAGACACGAATGTTAATGAACACCAAAGCTCAGATATCTGAAGAATGTAAAAATGAATACGCTGCTCAGTTACAGAACACTAACGCTCATCAAGCTGAGTTTTATAACACTCTCATGCCAGCTGTGTTTCAGGTAATCTGCAATATTTACATTTCTACTTTCAGTGTAAACCAGTTACGCAAACTGGCGTTTATGTTTCGATAAACTAGTTTGTCATGTGACACTATGACATAGTTAAGGCACAACAATGACGCAATCTAAGATTTGTGGGAAATTCATATAAAACACTCAAATTGTATCAATAATAGAAATATAAGAATTAACCATTATTAGTGTGTAAACGTAATAGATCACACCACAAACATACTTTATTTGTTCAGTTTTTCACATGACCTATTGCGTTTACACACCAATAATGCTAATGAGACCAACGTTTAATTCTTGCTTGCAATTTACTGCAAACCAATTACTGTAAATATTTCAATGATATATTTATAAGATATATATAGAAATTTGTATAGGTAAAGAAACACAAGATATATGAATATACTATTTAATAACACCATGTTTCACATGCTCATATCAGATCAGGTGGATTCGAACTTAGACTCTATGTGCCACTCGATCTTTGAAGAATTTATGACAGTTGGAGAGTAGAAACGACTAGTCTACTGCCAGTATCCAAGCATAGAACACTTTTTGCCCACTGCATGACATTGGTTGCCTTCATATTTGTTGTTAAAATTCTTGTCTCAAATGATTCCCTTGAATTTTAAGTAATTTAACACTTTTAAAAATTTATTTCACATAAATGATCATTTCTCTTGAATTTAGAATTTAACTTTTTCTTCTAATTTTATAGCAATTACAAGATATGGATGAAAAACGTATCAATAAAATACGAGATTTTATAAACCAGTGTGCTGAAACAGAGGCTAGTGTTATACCTATTATTAATACGTGTATTGACGGAATGAGAAAAGCAGCTAGTTCTGTTGATGCTGCCAGCGTAAGTGTTTCACCTTTATTACTAGGATTATGTTATCATTTGATATTTCACTTTTACAACTTTTATGAGGGAAAATTGTTACTTTGATATTTTAAAAACTTTTATTATTGCTCTTATTTGTACTGCTTCTATGAGATTTACACCATTGATAATATAACAAGGTCTGAAGATATCGCAGAATAAATATGAAGCCATTCCAACATAGTTATTTTGATAGCATATTCCTTAATATATTGATTATTGATAAATATAACGTCATTGATTTTATTATTGATTATTGATAAATATAATGTCATTGATTTTATTTTTGATTATTGATAAATATAACGTCATTGATTTTATTATTGATTATTGATAAATATAACGTCATTGATTTTATTTTTGATTATTGATAAATATAACGTCATTGATTTTATTTTTGATTATTGATAAATATAACGTTATTGATTGTATTTTTGATAAAAATAACGTCATTGATTTTATTATTTGATTGATTGATAAATATAACGTCATTGATTGATTATTGATAAATTAACGTCATTGATTTGATTATTGATAAATATAACGTCATTGATTTTATTTTGATTATTGATAAATATAACGTCATTGATTTTATTTTTGATTATAGGATTCACGACTTGTGATAGAGAGACATAAATCAGGATTCCAGAAACCGGAGGATATTCCATTTGAAGATTTAACATTAGGGAACTCTATTGAACATTCTAATAACATAACACCCAAAAACACAATCGATAAAAATACAAAATCAGCCACACTTTCGGGAAAATCAAAAAAGCGAACCGGTTTGTTTGGATTATTTGGTTCTTCCAAAGTAAGTATTTATTTTTTGATATCTTTATATTTATCATCATTCTTTATTTTTCATTCCCGTAGACCTTGTGTTTTCTTATTCAAACCTAGTTGATTTAAACCTAGTCTCTGATAGTTGTTTTATGACACTTTCCAAAAACAACAGAAGCTGAAAAATTTGTTAAAAGTTGCTTTCGAGATACTTTTTGTGACATGGATGTCAAGAACCTTCTGGGTTTTTTATTTGATTATTTGGAAAGTTACATGTCCAGTCAGCATTTGTTATGAAAAGATGGCAAACTAAGAATATAATTTATTTCATTATTGAGCTTTTTTCTTCAGAAATTTAAAAGGAAGAATGCTGAAATCTTTTGAAAAATATTTTTATCAATTGACTGTTGTCAATAATAACTATCTGAAACTAGATTCAAGTTGACAAGTTTGAGACGAAAGTTAAATCATGAAATAACCCTCTGCTTATTTTATATTCTAGCCTGTTTCTAGCAAGGTAAACTTCCATCTTTTATCAAATACAATCGTAACTTAACAGAGTACCGAGTTCAGGTCTGGGAATAGTTTGTCAGGCATCTAACACCCCTCAACTCTCTATTGAACTCTTCCACACATGCATTCTCCCTATCAATATGATAATCAAACAAAGATATCTATACACTACAACAATTCAAACATACACGAGAGCAATCCACTTGATTTTCATAATATTTTAAGGGGTACTACCACTTAGAATGAACATAAAATAAAAAGTTCTTGGTCAATTAGAGTATATATTCATCAGCTGGACTAACCAGGTGTCATGACTAAACAAACAGAATCTCTCTTAGAAATATATTCATTTAACAAAAATTTTACTTATTTTCATGAATTGAAATGATTATATGATAATGGATTGCTCTGTATTTGGATGTATATAGATATTTGTTCAACAATATATGTATGATTGGAAGAGTTCATATAAAAGTTAAGGGTGTTTCTTGCTGACTGTCAAATTCTACCCAGATATAGTAGTAGGCCAACTAGATCTTTCTAAATGTAATTTTTATTTTAATTTCTGGTGAAGGATATTTAGTTTATTGTGTTCAGATTAGGTCTATCATAAACAACAAGACATCATAATATTGGTTTGTATTCAGGGAGGTTTAACTTTAGTCCTACTAGAGTTATGTCCCATTGAAAGTTTTATTACACATTACATCAGATTTCAGAATTCATATTAGCTTGCATTTCTCCTTAGTCTAGAGCTAAAAGTTTTGAACAAATCTTCAGAAAATGCTGTAAAAAATGATAATTATGAACTTAATCAAGACAGCTAATGAAAAATCATTTTTAATAATTGTCAGAATGAATCTACACTTCAATCTTTCCTTTTAAATTATATAAATGAAAATTTATTTAAATATACCGTCCAAAATATTTTGATGTCTTGTTGTACCAAAGATATGAGAAACAATATTTTTTTTCAGGATTTTTTAATATTTCTCTTTAACTTAACTTAACGACAGTCATTGGCTTTTTGGCTTTATAACATCATTGCTTCCTAACGTATCTCCTATTTATAATATGTTTATTATTTTACTTTGGAAAGCAAAAAGTTAGCAAGGTAAATTCTCACTCCCAATACTTGAGAATGGCATCATGAACTTAATTCATTCATTTATTCATTCATTCAATCATTTATTCATTCATTCCGATTAGTTTCATTCAGTTAAGAATTTTGAGTTTAAAACAATGACTAATTATAATGTGATAATTAACAAATTATATTTTTAATTGATCCATCTAATCAAACAGGGAAAAGTAAGGAATATATTTTATTAATAGAATTAATTATAGCTTTCTCCCAGTTTCCATTGTTTGATATTGTCCTAATCATTTCAATAATAAGGCATGCTGAAATATTTTGTTTGATATTGTACAGATTTACATTACATTTCGATAATTTATATTGTGTCATTGAGCATTAGGACTATTGTTTTTTGAAAGAAATTTTATAATTGTAGTATTTCAACATTAGAAAATGTGAAATATTCATGTAGTTAAGATGTTCTCAAAACTTTGTATGTGAATCAAGGACACTGATAGCCTATTTCAATTACAGTCAGATGGAGAGTTTTCTTGTGAAACTAGATGTTTATTGACGTCACTATCGTAAAGTTGCTAGTATTATTAGAGCTGTAAGACAGTGACGTCATATAACATTCAATACAGGAACTGCAGTCATCTGAAAGATATAAATTGATGCCATTATGCCCTCTATACAACGAAAAAGTTTTAAAAAATCTCTTTACAATCTCTATAGACTGTAATGATACAGATAAATAAGAAGTATAAATATAATGTAGCTGTACAATATCAAACTGAATATTTACTTTCATTCATTCTTCTGTAAAATCTTTATTTTTTTTATCATTTTTTCACCAGTCATGACATCTCTTGTTTTCTTTTTAATTTCATTTCTAACACAAAATAGAAACTGGTAGATTCTCTGATATTTTGATTTGAAATCTTAGTGACATTGTTTGACTTTGATACACTTCTCTAGCATGGTGCACCTCTCTATTGTCTTATACAGGGTACTAGAAACTTAGACTTCAACCTGTGATATTTCTACATCAATATTCTTTCAGAGTCTAGTCTAAAACTGATTATTGTACACTTTCAAAAACAATTCTAAAACATAACTTCTATAACTAGTCTATTTTGATGTTTGAGGTAGAGTAGAACAGTCCTAGTAATTCTATACAAGTTAAATTAAACTTAAACTTTGTACAGGAATTACTCTCTTTTTATACCTAGAGCTATTATTTGGAAATAGAAATAAAAATTTGGATAAGGGATGAAAATATTTTGTTAAAATGACTTCAATAGCATCTTATAATAGTAAAATCTCCTACCTGTACCCCACAGCTTGTGGTTCCTCAGCTGATATTTTCCATTCCTCCATTTGTTTTTGGTCCTTACTGTTATAACTGAATTTTTAACAACCTCAAATAAAAAATAGACTTCTAGTAATTATGTTTGAAGTATTTCCTGGATGTCCACAACATGGCTGTAGTTTGACAGTGAAAATATAAACTAGTAAAAGATCAATTATTATATGAGTAATAGTAAATTCGAATGAACTTAGACAAATATTTTGCATGAAGAAATGTTAGATTAGTAGATTCACAATTTTCTTCATGAAATTTCTACATTATAAAGTTAAAACACAAAGCCACCTTTTATCAATCACTTAAGGCCTCCAGTATTTATTTTTACTTTAAGAATTTCTCTTGATACGGTGTACCTCTGAACTTAGCAAATATTGTTAACTTCATTTTCACAATATTTTACCCAAAGAAATCAATTGAATACAGAACAATTTAAATTGAGTCATTCTTGTTACTTTACACATTTAGGAAAATTTCCAATCTAATGACCAGGAATGTTAAAGAACTGTTTCAGCACCAGTCAAAAAGGTTCAATATTTCCTAAAAAACCATGAAATATTATTTAAGATTGTCACCAGTTAAAAAAGTTTCTATTTTGTATTATATTAACATTACAAGACTGAGTTTATATTGAAATATTTTTGTTTTTTTCTCTCTATGAAGATTATAGGATTATTGGTATGTAATATTGTATATTGGGTCATATTTAATTTGCTATGTGTAGTTGATTGTTGTAGTATTTTTAGTTCTATTCAGCTTGGGGAAATTGAGATCGTGTATATTATATGTAGAAAATGCTTTGATAACTTCAGAGAGCTTTCGGTCATTTCTGAAACTATCTTTTAAAAAATATACGACATCAACTTTGATTAGAACTTAAGGTTCTGTTAAAAAAAATTAAAAATTAGTGTCATTATGTGTATTTGAATCTTGAGTGACATGGAAATGCGAGTCTAAAACAGGAAATAGAAATCAGTAAAAGCAGAAGCAAGGCAGTCAGTATATTGAATAGATAGCGATGTATTAGTCGACCCTGATCTTGTCTGTTAGATAAAATTTATATATCTTGAGCCGTAATAAAGAATTACATAATTACTTTTCAGTTTGCGATCTATCTATTTTTTGATTAGATCTGACTATAATCTAGAACTCAATTTCTCCAAGCTTGATACTTGCTGTATTAGTTTTATATTTTGGTGTTGTATTTTGATATCTAGAATCTTGTGAATGGCTTTCTAGTTATTTTGTGGTCAATGAAAATATTTTCAAAGAAATCAGATATCTGGGAGACGTGATGAAATTTTACAACATCCAAGTCTTGAATTTCCAAAAAAGAAATTGCTACTCTGAGATACAATGCTATGAAGTTTTTTGTGGTTTTTGGAATTTTCTTTCTTTGGGTGTTTGGTTTTCTTTTTGTAAATTGCTGGATCTTGGTTCAATATTAAGTTTTTAAGAGTTTTACTCATTGCATAAAGCTGGTTTGGAAAGCATAATTTAATTTTTCTTGTTTTCTGTGCTTAGCATTCTTTCTTGAATTTCGGTGTCTGCATATCAATTTTGTGTGGATTCTTGTATGAAAATTTTGGACTGATAATTTTCTTGAAATATTGCTGCATTTTGGGACAAAGGACTGGTTGAAAGTGTGTTTTCAAAACATATTGTGAGCTCCCACAAACAACATAATGCATATTTCATGGCATAGAATATTTATTTTGACTATTATTGGGTGTATTTCAATGAAACTTGTTGCCACAAGCATGATTAAATGCATGAAGTTTGTAGAAAGCATCTTGTAAGAAATGATGTAGCATGTACATAGTGATATGTATGTTAATTATCTAGTGCACTTTGTCTTCTTATTACACTTGCTACATCTTATATGTGGTTTGATGTTCTAGTAGGGGTTTGTATTACAAACCAACCACATCAAACGAAAGAGTCCAGATTTTGAAAAGGGCAAACCACTATATTCAATATTTTGATTTATCAGAAGACTGATGAAGTCAAATCACCCTAATTGTTGTTGAACAACATAAAGCTTGTTTGTAAAAAGTTTTTTTCTGACCAAAACTCATGTTGTCATTTAGTGGGTGAAAAATCCAACACTTCATCTGGTTGTTTTAAAAATACATAATCATGATGTTATATAATTAGATAAATTTCTGTCTAATGTTTTACTTCAAATCTTTGCAGTTGGTTGATTTGTTGGTTTGGATATGATACCCACCCTGCCTGAACATTTAGTGCATTTATTGGTTGTATCTATCTTTGCTGCTATTTATATCTTCTCTGAGGTCTTGATAAGCTTAAAGGGATGTAGTTTGCTTGTTATTTGCTAAAACAACTGAATGTCTGAAAATTAAGATGACAATCCCTTCAGTGGTTGATCACTGACTGCCTGGTTCTTAAAGTGATGCTTTATGCTAATAAATGCATGGTATTTGTTTTTTTTTAATTGGAAATGTCTTTTATTGACTTTGTCTTAAATCTTTTTCATTTCCTTCATTTCATTTCACATGTCTATTTCTTTGAATGGGTTCCATATTCACATTTTAAACATCATATGAGGGAACTTCATTAAGTATTTTTAGGGTACATGCTAAGTCTTCCAGAAACATTCCACCCCCCCCCCCTCTTATTGAAGTCCAAACAATAACATCATCATCATCATCATCATCATTAGAATGATTAAATTTTGATATTTTTTTTTCCTGAACAGTGTTTTCGAGGAGTAAGTTGGTCCTGATTTATCAATCACTTTAGATACTCTTCTTACGAAAACCACTGGTTCTTTATTTCACCCTAATCTATCCCCATTTTACTACAGTTGGTTTGATTCATTCCCTTGTGGGCAGTAAAATTAAAAGAGGGTTGGTTTTAATTTGGTTTAATCAGCATTTTGGGGCTCTATTTTGGAAATTTTGCAGAAACCCAATCTTTTAATTTAGCCTGTGTTAGTATAACTTTGGTTTCCACAAAATATTGGAGATGTGTGCAGATACTTTAAAATTCATCCCTTGGTATCACATGACTCCTTTCCCCCCTTCACAAATTCTCATTCATATTTTGGAATGATCCATAGTTTGAACATGAACCCTCCTAGAAATAGTGCATTGGAATATACCATTCATAGAGGTGGTGTAGAGGTTTTAGTTTGAACTGGTTTTTGTGTGACAGACATTAAAACACCCCTTAGGTGATAAATGAACTTGCCTGTACATGTAAAAATGTAAATGACTATATGTATTGATATATGCACATGCAGAATAGTTCATTAGATACTGAGGGGTGTTCAATAACTATCTTATTATACCTAATGTAGTTTCAGCATGAGTTATCCTGTAATAAGTTTGCATGTAGATGTTGTAGTATTAGTAGATTAGTTCTCACAACACAGGCATTTGATATTATAATTATTTAAAGGGAATTAATACTAAACCTTTATTATAAAATATATCAAATGCCTGTGATTTAACAAGGTTCACATTGGTAATTAAAGAAATTATTGAATGTATTCATTTATTTGTGAAATATTTCAATATATTCAACAAATCCTTTAAATTTTGTATAATAGGGTACCAATAATTGCCATATATATTGCATTTTGACTTATCATATTTACCATTATCATAATTGTCATTTTATAACATGACTATTGTTAATTTCCAGTAGTGTTATTATTAAGAAATATCATCTTAATAACTTTCAAGTAGTAAATTCATTTAGCTTGGTAACTTCTCTACATGTAGCAGCTAAATAGACATCAATCTACAGGCATAGAGTAGCTTAGCTCATTGCTATTACTGCATTGCAAAATCAGCCATGTCTAGTTTTATATAGAGCAGATTTGAATTGTTTTCCAGGCATTTTAAAAACACCCATTATTCTTATTGAACTCTTCCAAACATGCATTTTGTGATCAATAGATCAATATCTGCTATTGATGTAAAAAAAATTATTTAAGGTTGTTTAAGAGGTTATTGAAATAATCATACTACTGAATTTCCCTTTAATTAAAGTGGATTGTTCTATTTATCTACAGAATGGTACATGCATTATCATTGAAAATTAAAAATTAAGGGTGGTTTTTTTATTATGCCTGTGGAACTATTTCCAGTCAAAGTATAGAATAACAGTAGTGAAACATCAATTAGTAACTTTATATTTCATCTGTCTTAGACTTCATTTAACTTTCAACTGTCTCAGATATTAAACAAACATCCCTCATTGCATACTGCATGGCGATTCATATCTTCATCAGCCAAATCAGGTGCAGAAAGAGAGGATGTCAACTCCATTTAATGTTTTGTTGATAATGTTGACCTTTGACCTATCAGGTGGACGATCAACGAGAAGATTTCAGTGACTTACCGCCTGCTCAACGGAAAAAGAAATTACAACAGAAAATTGACAGTATTAAAAAAGAAATGGCGAAGGAGTCAGCCGAAAGGTGAGTTAAAGAGAAAGATTTTTTAATTTTAATCTAATAGATATTAATATATTAGACAATTATGTTGTCAGGATAACTATTAAAATGGAATGTAAAGAAGTTTTTTGAACTTTTAACATGTTACTGAGTCACTGTTTAAATTGCACCTTTCTAATTTTCAGTCAGATGTCCATGGTTCTTGCCATTTCTGTAAAACTTTAACAACTATATATCTTTCAACATCACTATTGTTAAACCGGCTAATAATATCTGACAACCTTTACAATAGTGACTTCATTAAACACATAGTTTTATTGGAATGGCATCAACAAAAATAGTATACTATAAAGAGTCGCAAATCACAAACATTAATTTTCTATTTCCAGGGAGGGTATGTTAAAAATGAAAGATGTTTACGCCAATAACCCAGCATTAGGTGACCCTTCAACTTTAGATAAAAAGGTGGAAGAAAACGCACAGAAAATAGACAGTTTACGGGAAGAGCTTCATAAATTTGAAGTAAATTTTTTAAATAATTTTTTCATTATCTTCTGCCTAGGAAATATTTTTAAATTTGTTTTCTGCTTAGCTTGCAGCTTTCCAACAATAAGCTTTAGCTCAGAAATGTCTTGCTACAGTAATGAATACTGAAGTGGTATTTGGACTAATTATATTTCTATAAATATTGTTATTAGGTATTGAATAATTCAAAGTTAAATTGTTATGTTTGAGGGATGTTTAGGGAGCAGAAGTGGCTCAGTGACTTAGACGCTTGCTCACTAGCTTGAGAGTTAAGGGTTCAATCCTGGCCAAGATCGAGATTAACCTTCAGATTTGTCAGCTCGTCAAGTATTTCGAATGGGACAATAAACTAAGGCCCCATGTGCTACAGGCTGTGTACGTTAAAGATTCCTCGATAGTTTGAAATCGCAAAGAAAAAAGGTTTATGGCGCTGTCCGGGCGAAATTTCCCTCATACCACACTACACGGCATTGCCCATCTTCATTAGCCCATAATGTGCAAAAGAGTAGGACGTAAAACTCCTTTTTATTTCATTTTCCAGGGATATTTAAATGATTCCGACAGTAGAGGTAATAGTAAGCGTAATAGCACATCCGATGATTCTATATCAATGACGGCGTCAGAAAGTAGCATGATACAGCGCCAAGACAACTCGTTACCTGGTACCCCACAAACTCAGCATAATGTAGCTAATGTGTACGCGTAAGTAGCAGGTTTTGTATTCCTGCACTTTATATATATTCACTATCCCTGTTTATCTTTATATGTATTCACTATTCCTGTTTCTCTTTATATACATTCACTATCCCTGTTTATCTTTATATATATTCACTATCCCTGTTTCTCTTTATATATATTCACTATCCCTGTTTATCTTTATATATATTCACTATCCCTGTTTGTCTTTATATATATTCACTATCCCTGTTTATCTTTATATATATTCACTATCCCTGTTCTCTTTATATACATTCACTATCCCTGTTTATCTTTATATATTCACTATCCCTGTTTATCTTTATATATATTCACTATCCCTGTTTATCTTTATATATATTCACTATCCCTGTTTATCTTTATATACATTCACTATCCCTGTTTATCTTTATATACATTCACTATCCCTGTTTCTCTTGTTATTTAATTTTTCAATGTTATATTTTTTGATATAATGGATTTATTACAGGTCTGGGCCCTGTTCCACAAAAACATTATGATAATAAATTATTGATAGTATAGAATTTAACATTTAGAAATGCCTTATAGGGAAATATCTAATAAGAAATAAATGGATAGTCAAATTTGTTGTTGAAAGAACTGAACTTATCCTGCTGTGTGTAGTTTTATCTGTGTTTTACCATTTAGAATGAAATGATTTATATAAATATATAATTACAGGCCAGTTGATGGTTTATCAGAAGATGAAGAAGATGAATTTAATTATCCAATAGAAGGGACTTGTAGAGCATTATATAAATTTGAGGGTAAGTGTTTTAATTTGATCAGTCCCTCTAGTCAGCCCTATTCAGAGTGTCCACGTAACTAATGTTATAGAGGGTAAGGGGGTAATAGTACGGATTTATAGAGGGAAGGGGGGTAATAGTAAGGACTTATGGAGAGAAGGGAGGTAATGTACGCGATCAAGGATCCTGAACGGTGTAATAGAAATAAAAAGTTTTAATATACCAGTTATGATATTTTTACTATAACTATAATAAGTGAACTATATTTCAGCTGTTAACGAGGGGTCAATACCGATGGAAGAGAATGAAGAAATGTATATTATAGAGAAAGATCAGGGAGACGGTTGGACGCGAGTTCGTAAAAATGACAATACAGAAGGATTTGTACCAACTTCTTATATAGAGTGTCATTTATACGCAGTGGATCAGGTGTGATGTGTTAACTAACAACCCTAGGCTCAAATTATAGATAATACATGATGATATTTCAATCAGAGTGATAGATTATTACCTGTTGTGTGGACAATATAGACGGAGGTAAAACTTGTGTGAATAGTGACTTGTGTCTAGTGTAAGGAAACAGTATTTCAGGTATTGTGGACTAGTGTTTGGTTTAATATTCACTCAAAGATCGATCGTACCAGAAACAGGACGGCGCCGATTGTCAGGTGATGCCAGAAGTCGACACGATTCCTGATAATCATTCAGGATAAAGACAAGACAGAGCCAGATCTGGTCAATGTGCTAAATAAAGATACTAGAACAAGTTAAGACTGGAATTCAACGATTTTACGGAATTGTGAGATTTCAGTCTTGACAAATAGAAAGATTTTCCAGACCCTTTATAAGGATCTATATAGTAACATGGGGTTTTAACAACTTTCTAATTGATTTGATTAGCAAGTTAGAAACTGGTTTTGTTTTGAAAGTATTAAATTAACAATCAATTCTCCAATTTTAAATTTATGCAGACAAGATAATGGATTGAAAAAGGAGTTTTGATATATGAACTGTCCATATATTGAGAAACTAGGAAAATGAAATTTGAAAATTGTTAGACACCTTTATCATTAGCTCATTTTGGAAAGGCAGATAACTCCATTATAGCTTCATCATCATCATTAACACGCCCACCTACATCATCGTAACCAATCACTGCTGTTTCTGGTGGCTCTTCCGGTTATTTATGATTGATCTTATTGGCCAATCACTTTAATAACGCCACCTATCGAAATTCTTTGTTTCATTATTTAAGTTACGTCCAGAAACCAACCAAGCAGAATTGTTGATTTGCAATCATCTTCATATTAAAAGTTCATAAGCTGCAACCTGTACCAATCCATTGCAAAACTGCTATTCTGGATTTCAAGTTTTGTATCGCTATTTCCATCAAACTTTGCATTTATTGATCAAGTTTGAATGTTTTTTAAAGCAACCAGGATGTTATGATATTGTTGGAATTAATGTACAAATGATTCCTCCCCTTTTTAGTTCGACATAACATTAACAATACTGTTAGAAATCTAGGTAAGGCAGGTATATTAGTTTGTAACAAGTTTGGAAGTATTATGGCCTATCACAACTACCAACAATTACCAACAACTACCTAGTCTGTGATAACAGTTAACAGTTCTCTACCACCACTACTTGCCTAATTCAAACAGCACTACATATTCTTCATGGTAGTTCTTTTTTCAGTAATTAATTAAATAGCCTATAATATCAGTTTGTCTGGAAGCAGACAAAACAACTAGACTAAGTGCTGTATATGATGCAGGATTATCATTAGTAAAATATTAAAACAGTGGATTGACAAGGTATGATACAAGCAATGGAGACCTTCTATTTTAGACAGTATCAGTAACCCTGGACCTGGCACCATACCGAGTCTATCCTCACCTTGTTCATTGCCTTAACTCTAGTGCTGTATACCAAATCTTTTCTATTGACCAAACCAGTGGTCACTAATTTATCTATGTCTCTTTCTCAAAAAATCTTACCATCAGATTTATGAAAAATGAGATTTTTTTTCACATGTGCTTTCAACAAATTTAAATTTAGATTTTTTGAGATACACTGAAAATGTTCTTGATTTTCAATAAAAGTGATTTTTTCACTTGAACAAGATTGATAAAGATTTCGTACGATTTTTTGAGAGAGAGAGAATTCATAACAGGGTTTTTGTGTACAGAATTTGATATATTTCCATGTTTCTAAAAGTTGTTTTGACTGTTGTAAAGTATTTTAAGCTTTCTGTCAAACTTATCTTGGTGTCTTGTTTTTTATCACAATTAGATTGAAAATCATTCTTCAATATTTTGTTGCGATATTTTATTTACCTTCGTTCCGTCATAAAGGCAAAAGATTTCTTCCTGATAATCCAATGATTAAATCAAAATAAAGAGATGTGGTCCCTGAAATATTTCCTTAACCAGTTGATACATTTCAATTTCATATAACCCTATTTCTTTTCAGAATGATCATTTGACATTTAGTTTGTCTACAATGAACTAAAAAGCATCTTTAGTTTATGAAGTTTTAATGTCGACTTGAATAAATGTTTTAGATTGTAGATGAACTGGAAGTCAAGTTTTCTTTCTGAATTATTATGTTGATAATATTCAGCTGAATTAAGTATTAATTGAGATGATGTCCCTTGTAGTTCCTGAGTGTGTACGAGTAAAAAAACGGGTAAAACTGATCAATTTCAATATAAATGCAACTTATAATGCTCTGTTTTGTGTTGTGTATTATATTTGGTCTTCGTAAAACAAATTTTGAATCATTTGCACAATGTGTCAACCTTTTTTTTAACTTTATTTCAGAACATTATCTAATTATTGCTGCTCATATTGAATTCTGAACCAAGTTTTTGATATATAATCTATAATTAGGTTTTTATTGTCAGCATAACAGGACTCATTACACTAGTTGGTTTGCTACACTGGCTGATAGACCAGAGTCATTCATGGCACTTTTCATAATCAAAATGTGACATCCTGTTCTGCCACAATTAAATACAATTTTACCACGAAAGCTAAAGAGATACTGTGTCTTGGCATGAAGATAATATTGTATAATGGTTTATATGAGTAAATATTCAGTGATCGTACCAGGTGTCATTTAATAACAGAATCCCTTAAATTCTGGAAAACTTTCAAAACTAAGTCATTTTTAAAAAACGCTTAATCAACTTATTAAGCGTTTTTCAATAACCAAATGTATCTTTCCCTTTTCGGTAATTATTTATTTTTTTATGTTATTTATGGCAGTTAGTATATTTACTGATGAATAGAGCTCTTACTGACCTAGTTTAAAATTTTTAGATTTTATGTTCATTCTAAGACCTATTATCCCTTTAACTTTCTTAAAGGCTCATTTATCTAGCATTAGCTCATTGTTGAGTTACTAGAATATATTAGTTTGTTTAATTATATGAAATAATCCAGAGACTGTTCAGGTTTAAAGTTAAGATTTTGTTGGTAGGACCTCTAGTTTGTAATAGCTCATGTTTATCTGACTACTGATTGTAGTATATAGGTGGGAGTAGACCCGGTCCTGGTAGCCTATCTACTGGGCTGTAGTTTGGTGTTTATTTATGCAATAGAATATAGTCAAATCCTATAAACAAAAACTCAAACAAAGATATTATTGTTCTATTGTGTGTTATATTAACCATCCAACAGGCTATATAACTCTATATACATTATAACTTGTATTTCCATCTCAGTACATGTTCAACATCTCTTAAGTGATAGAAAGAGAGTTATCTAATGCTGCTATCTTTGCAAAATTTCCTTCATTGCACACTGCATGGTGTTACCAATCTTCATTAGTCCATAAGTGGATAAGAGTAGGACTAAAAGTCCATTTATTTCATTTTGTTTAATTCTAGACACATACCAAACCCTATAAGAAATATAAATTACTTGACTAGAGATATCTAGATATTTGAACCATGTATTACATTTTGTATATTCATTCTAATTGTTAGATATTGTAATTAATGTAGAATTAATTGATTCATAATCTCTCTCATTTATTCTCTGTGTGGTTGGTTACCTGGGTTTATTTTTTCAATCTGATTGAAATACCGCTCAATCTCTTTAAATTAAACACACAAGGGGGAGGTAACAATAAGTATGTTTAATTACTCCTGTTTTACTCACTCATCATTTAGTTTGATAAAGGTCATAGTTCACCAACTTCTTATTGACTTATTAAAGTCCAGGAGATATTCATAATGACAGTGAACTAAGACGGTGTATGTTATTTCCTAGTAAGAACTATAAGTAGTTTTATAGAAACCCTGTCTGTGGTGTCCTGTCTGTTAAATTATATGTAAAGATTCATGGCCATAAAGTACAAAATTTCTTCTCGAAACTACATCTTGTCACAATCCCTGCTTGATTATTTAGATTAAAGATGTCTGAAATACCATTTATTGTCAAAAATATTTCCTTAAATTCCTTCCAAAATCATGAACCTGTCAAATTTGATATTCAATATATTGTGTTCTACTTACTTCATTATATATTCATACCTGGTTAGCATCCTTTAAACTTTATCATGAAAGGGGCCCAATCATCTAGATATTTACTTTATCAGTTGATGGAGCACAGAATTAGGTATCTGTATCCTTTGTCAGAATTAAAATCCAGCACCAAGTATTTTTATTATCAGGCATTAACTCCCCATAAATATGTAATATGGTCAGGAACTTTATTATTGAAAACTTCAGATAATGTTAGTGTTCCAGTCATTAGATTATTGTATTTCTTAGATCTAGGTTTTATTTAAGTAAAGTTTTAGAAAACAAGGCCCCTGATAATATGTTCGGTATGATATAAATTGCTGCACCACACATTTTTATTATGATCAATAATATGATTAGGCAAAACAAGCTCAGTAAGCTGGTAAAGTAAATATTAAGATGACTTCATCCTACAGCATCTTACCAGTTCAATATCAATCATGTTAGATAGTTTGATACATGGAAATATAAGGTCATCAAGCCTTAAATATAAAACGTTTTATAAAGTATTAAGAATATTAGACTATTGGAATAGATTAAATATTAATGAGATACGTTGAAGTATTGGGCATGTTTTTACTACTGGTGTATTTGTACACAGAAGCTTTGATAAAAACATTTGTTCAATACCAGTAGAATAGATTGGAGCACAGGTATTTGAGCACATACAATTTCTAGTCTTAGCATTAATATGACCAGTCCACTATATTTTGAGGTAGCTTAAGTACTAATGAACACTATTTAATTCTGACTTGTTGAGTTTGTAGAAGTATTTATTCTACCTATATATAAAATGGACTGTTTGTGTTTCTAGTAGATTCCTTGATGTGCTCAAATATCTTGGCTCAACATTAGTATGATTGTAAATTATATAAAATGTACATACAGTTTTTATTATCTCCCCTTGCCCTCTCTGTCACCTGCTGTAGTGGGTCGGTAATAATAATGCACATGAAAGGATGATTCCAATATATGAACAGGAATGGTCTACTTTATTATCAGGTTGGACAAGTTGTAATGGACACGTATTAAGTATTATTATTATGTTTCAATATGAATGTGAATTTATCCCATCAATTATAATATATACATTTTCGGCTTCATAATTTGCACCATAAAAAATTGGTTGAAAGTGTCGGGTTTCAAATGTTTTAAAGTACATGTATGTAAGGGAAATATTGTATGTAAGAAACTTTATAAATGAATCGAGACCGGGAACGTACAAGACTGACTTGTTTATGTTTGTAAACTTTCGTGCATGTGCATTTTTATCTTTGACCTACAATATTGCTGTATATAATATATATATTGCTTATTGTTATACTAGCTTCCTGCATTCCCTATTATAACTATTGGACGTACTGATGTCTATCACAGTTAATTTATAAAAGATGCCCCTAGAGCTCAATTAGTAGCCGTGTCCGAGACAGTAGCTTGTTGCAGTTTGTGTCTGCAGTTTTTCTTGTAATTTATTCTCCTTGTCATGTTTTTAACCAAAAAACATGTAAATTTTTTCAAGTTTTCAATTCAGACTTTTTTCTCTGTGATTTTTTTTCTAGTTACTAATTACTAAGTAATTATTCAGAAAGGCTGGTATCTGGTTCAGGTTCTGAAATAAAATACAAGGTGATGAGAGTCAGAGAGTAGATCATTATTGCCCTGGCCTTGGCTTCATAATAGCAGTCTATATTTATAACTGATTCTACAACTCCTAATATTCCATCAAAAACGGCTTCAGTCATGTCAGTATTTGCTTAAACAGCCGATACAGATAGCTGAAATTTAGCTCTATCAACTGGTGAAGTAAGTATTTAGAAAGCTAAACAGATAGCTGACAGCTGAAAAGCAAGACTTGACATGAGGATAGTAGTATTTCAAACCTAGCCAAGACCAGTCTTTCTATCGCCTAATACTGTTGATTATTATTATTATTATTACTATGTATGATGTATATATATACTATGTTATTTCAACTCTTGCTTGTTTTAGTAATTTTTACAATGTCGAACTTAATTGCTGCTTTTAAAACCATATTGTTGCAATAAATAATTCTTATTCAGTATTCTGGTTTGTTTTACTGCCAATCTACCAATCCGACATCATATTGTCAGTACCTTTGTTTTGGGGGTACTGTGCCCCTGACCCCTCCCCAGTTTAAATACATATACAGGACCACACCACATTTAATAGCCTCTGTAGACCTCTTCCAAAATAACATAATAAACAAAAACTCCCTCAAAATAAAACTGTTCCCACATCCTCTTTAAGACTCTCTCTAATATAAATGATACTATAACCTCTTTAAGACTCTCTCTAATATAAATGATACTATAACCTCTTTAAGACTCTCTCTAATATAAATGACACTACTTCTTTAAGACTCTCTCTAATATAAATGATACTATAACCTCTTTAAGACTCTCTCTAATATAAATGACACTACTTCTTTAAGACTCTCTCTAATATAAATGATACTATAACCTCTTTAAGACTCTCTCTAATATAAATGATACTATAACCTCTTTAAGACTCTCTCTAATATAAATGACACTACTTCTTTAAGACTCTCTCTAATATAAATGATACTATAACCTCTTTAAGACTCTCTCTAATATAAATGATACTATAACCTCTTTAAGACTCTCTCTAATATAAATGATACTATAACCTCTTTAAGACTCTCTCTAATATAAATGATACTACAACCTCTTTAAGACTCTCTCTAATATAAATGATACTATAACCTCTTTAAGACTCTCTCTAATATAAATGACACTATAACCTCTTTAAGGCTCTCTCTAATATAAATGATACTATAACCTCTTTAAGACTCTCTCTAATATAAATGACACTACAACCTCTATAAGACACTCCCCAATATAAATAACACTACAACCTCTTTAAGACTCTCTCTAATATAAATGATACTATAACCTCTTTAAGACACTCTCTAATATAAATGGCACTACAACCTCTTTAAGACACTCTCTTATATAAATAATACTACAACCTCTTAAAGACACTCTCTAATATAAATAATATTACAACCTCTTTAAGATCCTCTCTAATATAAATAACACTACAACCTCTTTAAGACACTCCCCAATATAAATAACACTACAACCTCTTTAAGACTCTCTCTAATATAAATGATACTATAACCTCTTTAAGACACTCTCTAATATAAATGGCACTACAACCTCTTTAAGACCCTCTTTAATACAAATGATACTATATCCTCTTTAAGATCCTCTCTAATATAAATAATACTACAACCTCTTTAAGATCCTCTCTAATATAAATGACACTACAACCTCTTTAAGACTCTCTCTAATATAAATGACACTACAACCTCTTTAAGACTATCTCTAATATAAATGACACTACAACCTCTTTAAGATTCTCTCTAATATAAATGACACTACAACCTCTTTAAGACTCTCTCTAATATAAATGATACTATAACCTCTTTAAGACACTCTCTAATATAAATGATACTATAACCTCTTTAAGACTCTCTCTAATATAAATGATACTACAACCTCTTTAAGACCCTCTCTAATATAAATGACACTACAACCTCTTTAAGACTCTCTCTAATATAAATGACACTATAACCTCTTTAAGACACTCTCTAATATAAATGATACTACAACCTCTTTAAGACTCTCTCTAATATAAATGATACTATAACCTCTTTAAGACTCTCTCTAATATAAATGACACTACTTCTTTAAGACTCTCTCTAATATAAATGACACTACTTCTTTAAGACTCTCTCTAATATAAATGATACTAAAACCTCTTTAAGACTCTCTCTAATATAAATGACACTACTTCTTTAAGACTCTCTCTAATATAAATGACACTACTTCTTTAAGACTCTCTCTAATATAAATGATACTACAACCTCTTTAAGACTCTCTCTAATATAAATGATACTATAACCTCTTTAAGACTCTCTAATATAAATGACACTACAACCTCTTTAAGACTCTCTCTAATATAAATGACACTACTTCTTTAAGACTCTCTCTAATATAAATGATACTACAACCTCTTTAAGACTCTCTCTAATATAAATGACACTACTTCTTTAAGACTCTCTCTAATATAAATGATACTACAACCTCTTTAAGACTCTCTCTAATATAAATGACACTACTTCTTTAAGACTCTCTCTAATATAAATGATACTACAACCTCTTTAAGACTCTCTCTAATATAAATGACACTACTTCTTTAAGACTCTCTCTAATATAAATGACACTACTTCTTTAAGACTCTCTCTAATATAAATGACACTACTTCTTTAAGACTCTCTAATATAAATGATACTACAACCTCTTTAAGACTCTCTCTAATATAAATGACACTACTTCTTTAAGACTCTCTCTAATATAAATGATACTACAACCTCTTTAAGACTCTCTCTAATATAAATGACACTACTTCTTTAAGACTCTCTCTAATATAAATGATACTACAACCTCTTTAAGACTCTCTCTAATATAAATGACACTACTTCTTTAAGACTCTCTCTAATATAAATGATACTACAACCTCTTTAAGACTCTCTCTAATATAAATGACACTACTTCTTTAAGACTCTCTCTAATATAAATGACACTACTTCTTTAAGACTGCCTCTTATATAAATGATACTACAACCTCTTTAAGACTCTCTTATATAAATGACACTACTTCTTTAAGACTCTCTCTAATATAAATGATACAACTCTTTAAGGCCCTCTCTAATATAAATGACAAATGATTACTATAACCTCTTTAAGACTCTCTCTAATATAAATGATACTACAACCTCTTTAAGTACCTCTCTAATATAAATGATACTACAACCTCTTTAAGACTCTCTCTAATATAAATGATACTATAACCTCTTTAAGACTCTCTCTAATATAAATGATACTACAGCATCTTTAAGACTCTCTCTAATATAAATGATACTACAACCTCTTTAAGACTCTCTCTAATATAAATGATACTATAACCTCTTTAAGACTCTCTCTAATATAAATGATACTATAACCTCTTTAAGACTCTCTAATATAAATGATACTACAACCTCTTTAAGACTCTCTCTAATATAAATGACACTACAGCATCTTTAAGACTCTCTCTAATATAAATGATACTACAACCTCTTTAAGGCTCTCTCTAATATAAATGATACAACCTCTTTAAGACTCTCTAATATAAATGATACTACAACCTCTTTAAGACTCTCTCTAATATAAATAACCCCACAATAAGACAGTATCTGATATATAAAATATGGTAAATCGATGTCACTTCCTGAGAAGGGTGAATACAGCACCAGCTGTCATACTTTTGGGAAGCCATTTTCTTTTTTATGATATTAAAAAATGCGACACCTATCGCGGATCGCATTAATTTGTACTAGTATTTTAGTCTCTATACCCCATGTTGCATTAATTTGTTGATGCATGAATTTCTAGCTTGACAGTATCCGTTATTCTGGAAAGGTCCACAAATGTGTCTAAAAGTAAATAAACATTCCAAGAATCATTAGTCCGGGATTTGAAATAAAAATCATCATAAATAAAAGTGAATTAAATTTTTATTCTTTTTCAAATATACAAAGAATTAAAGAATTAAAAAAAGTAACATACGAGAATAACATCGATAAGATTCGTAACAATTTGACAAAACACACATTAAACCTTTACCATCCTGTCTTTATCTCATACATTCTGATAATCAGATTTACATACAGCACAAGATTTCATTCACAATGATTATCAACTGGACATGACAAGGTTTAAAAACCGTAAAAAATAGGTGTCTAATTTTTAAACCTCACAATGCCAGACCAACATTACAAAATCTAACGAAACAATCTTCATTCACAGATTCACAGCACAGGAAGTCATCCACAAATCTCAAGATCAGATGTAGAAGGTAGCTCACAATAAAGATGCTCACCAATCTTCACCAGATATACAAAGCAAAATACATGTATGAACAGCATCGTGATCAAGGACAGTTGGTAGCTGATCAAATCAAACTGGATTCAAGACTACTTTAAATTTCACGTTTTGCTGGAGGTACATTTTGCAAGTTGTTCAATGGTTTGAAATACGTGTCAATTTAAGGTTGTGCAAGATTGTAAGTTATTTGTCAGCAACTAATAGTCCATGGTAACTAGATATTATCATCACTATAATAGATTATAAACATATAGGTTTATACAACAATTAATGGTGAATATTCAAGTTTTACACGTTTCTTCGTAGTTGTTCTTTAAAGCATCCATAAACATGTATATATATATATTTAAATATTGTACAAAAAATTACTTAAATGCCATTGAAAGAGATAACATGTAAAATTTCTATAATAACAATATAGATATATTGGAACTAACACTTGGCACTTGGATTGAAAGCAGAATGAACATGTATATAATCACATACGAAACATTGTATTACAACGAAAACATTATACACATTCATAATTCAGACCACTAAAAACCTTACCAACCTTAAATTCAAGGAAAACACAACACTTTCACTGGATTGGGAAGGTCTAAATTATTGAATTGAATGTTCATTAGAGCTGTATTCGGAATTTATTACGGTTCATCACAGGAAATAAGAATATAATATAGACCAAAGGTGTTTATGCACATGCAGGGTTATCCTATCAGACCAGTCCACTTTATATTTAGGTAGAAATGGAAGAACTATGTACGGCTGCTATAGCAATGTGTATAATGCATCAACAATTTTTTAACCATCTTGTTAAAGTATCCAGTTTAATTTAACAATGATGACATAAAAACAATTATTATATTAAATCCAACAGTTGACACATTTGGGTTCAATTCATTGCAACAGTATTGATCCAAGCCCAGCAAAGATATTTGTGTCAATCCTTAACATTTATAAGATCAGTCTACCTTATCATTAGGTAGTGTGAGTAGTAATCAACACAATATAAGTTAAGTCTGTATAGTTTCTGTTACTATCTACTCTACCTATAAATAAAGTGAACTGGTCTTGAGTGACCAGTTGTGATACTATTGTACAGATGTCACTGGTTATTGTTTCTATCACATTCTATCATTAATGCAACATCCCAACAAACACATCACTGCTTGTTTTACTGTAATTCAAACCCATCAACAAATACTGTTCACTTTATATACCATAGCAACAAGATAGTTCATCTTAAATATACACTTTCAAAATTTACACAACACATTTCTGTTAGATATAAATATCACAGTGGAATTTTACATTTGAGAAATAATTCAAATGGAGAACAAACATCAGTTACTACTGTGATATACTTGAACGACAAGTCTTCTATCAAATTAAATTTAAAAGAGATACAATCATCTAAATAGGTACTGTACCAGCTTACATAACTCATTATCAGCTATCCATATTACTCTTCAACATTGAAATGGAAAGGTATTTGTATACAATTAAATCCAATGATCTTAGAAGTAAAATGGAGTGTTTGACCTTGAACTTCTAGCTACATGTGCGCATGTTCAATGAATGAATACAATTTGGATATTCAATATTAGAGGGATAATATTCTTTTAGAATGAACATAAAATTTACAATATTTTGGCCAATAAGAGCTCTATTCATCAGTAAATATACCTGCTGCCAAAAATAACATAATAAAATAAATTAATATTCAAAAGACTTGTTAGTTTTCTAGATTTGAAGAGATTCAGTTCTTTATTAACATCAGGTAAGTTCACTGAAAATATACTCATAACCATTCTTAAAGAACTTTTTATGTTCATTCTAAGACACAGTATCACTTTAATAACACTACAAATTGCTGATATTGAGCTCTATTAAATGGTATAATAATTATTAAAGTCAACTAGAGATGAGATACAGTATATGCTATGATTTATCAATATACATGTAGTTAATAATAATAAAATAAACACATGAGGTCAAGGTTCAGACATAATTCACTTGATTGATAATACCACATCAGATACTGTATCTGATGTCTATTGACAACTAGATCCTGTACAGTAAGACTGAATTATTGTAAATACATACTAAGAATAATGTTGTGAAAACTATAAGTATAGATATAGGTTGAACTGTGAACTATCAACATGTATCTAGAAGTATCTTTGGAGAGATATGGTAAGATCTATAGCTAATAAGGCAATATTAAATGAATATTAGTATAAACAATAACAAGTTGGGGCAATATCAATATCATATCTTGTACTGATGGCTTAGCATTAAATCATTGATTTACGTATATACATCATTGGCCAATCTGTAAATATATAGAATCAAGTGGGACCTCTTTCACCTTATATATCTTTACAATAGACTTCATTTAAACTTTCTCAGATCAATAAATCTGCAGATTTTGTTAGAATAATGCCAAGATTAATCCTGGCACTTCAAGACAAGCAGAGTTCTAACAAGTATGTCTTTCAATGTGATTAATTGGCACCAAATATTTCATTTTGACAATCAAATTCTGGAATTACTAGTTAGCTTTGGTCTAACAAGTATTGTTATATTTCAATGGTGGCAGTCTACCTAGTGACAAATACAAGACAATTAAAAGATATTTACAAGGAAAATGAGATATAGAAATAGAAGATTATATAACTATATCTTACAAAATAACAATGATGTACCAGAACAGTCACATGACATAGCACACACCCTTGACACAGCACTGTTGTATCAGTGATTCTAATTGGACGAGACTACACTTTACAACCAATTAAATTCATTGTAACTTATTTTAAGATGGTACACAATATAAACAAATTGATAGGCTTGATGAGGGTTGGTGGTTGGAAAGATGGTCAGTTAACTGATATCAAAGACTAGATAGTTGTTGATAAATGACAAGTTAATGTCTGTTTCCAGCGTAGGTTGGTATGGCTGTAGAAGCATAGTTTAGAAGTGTTTAGCACTGAATACATGATGATAGTGATGTTAGGGTTGAGGTGAAGTCATACACACTATATAAATCAACAATAATACAACCTTATATACAAACTTCATAATCTTATTCACTTAACAATAATAGTCATAGCAAGAAATTATTACATAATCAAGTCTTAAATTACTGGAAGCTGATTGGTTGAGATCATTACAAGTTGACCAATCAGATTCTTAAACTAGATATTTGAATCCAAAGTAATAAACTTTCTGAAAATTGGATTGCGGTTTTTAATAAACATGATAGCTTGGTCACATTAAATTATTTCAACAATGTTAGCGGTTAGATTCAGTCCTGTTTGGGTGTAAAAATCTTGTGTATAAAAGACCACATAACAAAGGCAATGTACAGTTGGGTAGCACATATCAAATAACTTGTCTCAAATCCATAAAAATACTAGCAAATGATATATCATATTATCAATTAACCAAAATATCATAAACAACACAAATTATCAACTTGAAACAAACAGGGGAATGATAAGATCAATAAAAAATACCAAGATTTAGATGGAAAATTTCATTAGCTTCATATCAAAGCATAACCACCTGGTCCTGTATTATCCAAATAATGTTAGAGCTAGGATATCCTAGAAACAATAGTAACTAAACTATAGACCCAAGGATATTCTACTAACAGTGGTAGAAGAAAGAACCCTACTAGGATATCCCAAGCTCTTAGACCATTCCAGAATACAGTTCTAGGGTAGGATAAATAGTTAACACTACCTTAATTAAAGCAGAGTTGTTATGGTAACGTTTTGTATAAATACATTTGCTCCACTCTATAAAATTGACAGTTTTAGATAGATACGGGTATATGTCTAAATATTGGCTTTACCATCTGATAGAACTCTGTGTCAGCTATTTATCCCTTTTCAGAGTTAAAATCCAACAACAGACAGCAATTCACTGTACAGGAGGATAGTCTAGATTAAATATTCTAGTGTGAAAAGGGTTACACAAAGCTGAATTAAATTCCCAGATTTTGCAAACCAATATTTAGACTATTCTAAACCTTATAAAAGAATCTTTCAAAAACAACACAGACTCATCTCATCTCTCTCAACATTCATTCATTCACAAAGAAAAAAAAAGGTCCCATAAATAAATAGTGAAAAATATTAAAACAAGGATTCAAAGCAAGTCTTCTAGAATTTTTATGATGCTAGAGGGGCCATATCAGTTTATTTCAGTGAAATAGAGTTTAACATCCTACTCTTCAACATCTGATTTGACAATTGCGGAGCTAGTTATACTATACTTCATGCAATGAGGGAAATTGAAGGAAGACAACTGTTGATATACTATTCAATATTTCAACTGCCAGAATAATTGCCCTCTGTATTCCCATTCCATAAAGGATTGTAAGGAGGTGTGTATGTGTATCAGTAACACTTATTGAATCAATTTGTACCATTACAATTTATTTCTAGAAGTCTGTGATTTTTGCAATTCCAATAACACCCACTAATCACAAAATATGTTTATATCAAATAAGGCCTTTTGCATTAGTGACGTCATGATACATTTAGCATTGTAGCATAATTTTCTGGAATCACAGACATCTGAAAGAAAATCAAAATGGCACAAATTGATGCAATCAGTGCCTCAATAATCATACAAATTTTACAAAACCTCTTTACAATCTCCCCTAACCTCATAAAAACTATAGAAACCGTTTAACAATCCCATTAACTTAATATAAAGTAGGTTAGAAGAAGTAACAATATTTGTATGAAAGAGATTCACTATATTTTGTCCTTTAATTATCTGTGTGAAATATTTTCTGTTATTTTCTATTGATATTAATTACTAACTGTAAAAAAATAGCATGACACAATATAAGTCGGGTCTAAATATACTAAAACTACATGTTAATATAGAACAACCATGAGATGTAATCAAACAAACCTATTCTGTATCACTGGGATATTTTGATTCATGTGCTAAATTTTGTATCGCAATGTATCATAGCAGCACTAACTTAAAAGGGATAATAGGTCTTAGAATGAACATAAAATTTCAAAATTTTAAAATTGGTCAGTAAGAGCTCTATTCATCAGTTAATATATCTGCTGCCATAAATAACATAAAAAAATATCCAAAACACAAAGTAATTATCCATAAAGATGCATTTGATTTTTGAAAAACGCTTAAGAAATTGATTAAGCGTTTTTCAAAAATGACTGAGTTTTGCGAGTTTTTAAGATTTTAAGAGATTCTGTTACTTTATGACACCAGGTAAGTTCACTGATGAATATATACTCATATTGACCATTCTTGAGAACTAAAATTTAATGGTCATGGTATGACCTGTTATCCCTTTAATACATACATATACAGAGTCTATGATGTAACAAATAGCAATTGAAACAAAACAGAAGTTTATATTTTGAAGTATACCCCACTTTACAGAAATAAATTTGTTTCGACTAGATCTAGATATTATTTCATTGTTCACTCCCCTTGGCTGTCTATCAGCGTTATTTCTGACTCCCTAAAAAAATGAACTAAATAAACCATGTTAATAGGCATTCGTTTACCACAGAGGGATATCTTGGTGTTCATTTACCACAGAAGGTGTAATATATCAAACAACAATTTTAAACTGGGTATTGAGTTTTTGTTACCCAAATTAAATTTGATTTCAATATCGTTTCACCTAAAGTACATTACCCACTGAGGATGTTGTTGCTACTAAATAGTGTTATATTTGGTGTTATTTTCCCCTGAGTTACTCCCAACATAATTCACATTGGGTATTTTTGAACTCCATGGTTACCTCTATGAGTATTTAAAATGTAACCCAAGAAGTTTACTTTCCACCCAAACGAACTTGTTACCCTATATTACCCATGGGTGTTATTTACCGCTAAGTACAAGGGGTATCTACCCTCAAAATGGGTGTTACTTGCCGCTGGGTAAAAGGGTGCCTATAAACAAGGTATTTCACAACAATATTAATAACTAGTTCATTCCTAGCTGTTTCCTTATTTGTTCATAAACAACATAGCTTATACTGACAGCTGGGGCTACTTTCAGGAAGTTGGGGGCTATACCACGATAAAATCCTAATGGACCATCAGTTTGTAATATTTTACGACTCATTGATACCATTGTGTCTCTTTTGGTTGCCGCTGGAAAACAAAATAAACATATGATAAGGTTTGTTCAATTTACAATTAACACAATATGAATTCAATATAAATATTGCAAAGGTAAATAAAAAAATTGGGTTTTAATGACAGAAATTTTGCCTGCTGTCAAGGAATATCATTGAGCACACAGGGCTATGATTAATTGTTCCAGGTAAGGCCCTCTGACCTGCATTATTGACGGAAGGGTTAAAGGGATAATAGGTCTTAGAATGAACATAAAATTTGAAAATTTTAACTTGGACAATAAGAGCATATATTTATCAGTAAATATACCTACTGCCATTACTAACACAAGTAATTAGCGATAGATATGCATTTGATTATTGAAAAATGCTTAATAAATTAAGCGTTTTTTCAAAAATGAGTTTTCCAGATTTAAAGGGATTCTGTTACTTTATGACACCAGGTAAATTCACTGATAAATATATACTCATATTGACCATTCTTGAGAATTATACTTTTATATTCATGTAAAGACGCAGTATTCCTTTAAAGAATCTGACACCAGAAACACCACTGTTGTAAAATAAGGGTCTATCTCCAAAAGAAAGACTTACAAGATTGAGCCTGTAGCCTGGTTCTTATTAAAGCTAGAGGATAACTAGCTAATTGTCCACAAGTAGAACTAACAGTACCACATCCTAATAACACAAATACACCTGGATCTTTATCCTTATTCTTCTTCATATAGAATTTCTTTAAAGTCTGTAAAATATCATACAAATATTCACTATTTATACAACTGATATCTTTTCAAAATTTAATATCAAATAAATATGATATTTTTAATATCTCCAAAATTTCAAGGAAAAGTTTAAAATGTACAGATGATTGTGACAATGAATTAATCTTTACTTTTTGTTTTTTGGTCTATAAAAACTGGAACAACCTTAACATTTATCCATTTTAATCTGAACAATAAAACTCTATAATACTGTCAGCTTGTAGACTGATCACTAGCTGTCTGAAGATCTTACTTAAAATTGCCAACATTGAAAGATTACCTTAATGAGTGGAATAAATTTCACTGTTAACAGTGAAACAGAAAGAAAATTTACCAAGACAATAGGATTACCATCATTGTTTGCTAAGATTTTAACAGTCTTAACAATAAGATGTTGTTTTCTATGTTAGCACCTAAAATACGCTGAAAACAGGAGCCATTTTGAAAACATAATCTGACCTGTGCTCGAAATCCCCCGATTTTTTTTTACTGGTACACATGTATGGCTGGGATTAAACCCAAGACCCACAACAACCTGAGCTCACCAATTAGAAATCAAGAATATGAAGAAACTTACTTCATAAATAGCTAGATCAATACCAGCATAAGGTATTATACCAATTAAATTAGGTACATAGCCTCGATAAAAACTACCAAGTCCTTCGTTTTTTAAAATCTTCTTGGCACAATCAAATATACCATTATATTGACCAGTCTTTCTTAGAGCTAACCGCGTTTTTAATAGCTGAAATTTTAATATACATTTTATAATATGTTGCTACTTGAAGTTTATACTAGCTGAACACATGAACATAATATATGAACATACAGTTGATGAATAACATGCTAGCTGTCTGTCACCTTTACTAAAGTGTCAATCAAAACCAAAATATACGAACATACACTTGAACACTGTCAAATTTACTAAAGAGTTGAATGATGTTAAGGAATTAGACACAGTTTGATTATGTAAGGATAAGTATCTGTGGAAAAGTAAAATACCAATTTCACTAATTCTTGGGAGTCTTGGTTACTTTTTGTTGATCAACATTTATAAGAGAGATTTTCATTGGTTGATAGAGAGGACATGTAACACCTAATACTAGAATAACACGATAGATTGATACAATGTATGAATATAATATTACCTCCATAGGATAAATAATAGTTTGTGATATAGCTCCAGCGGCAGACCCCGAAATTAATCTGTCTACAACACCAATTTCATGTTTACCTTCACCTTTTATCATTGTTTTTACCTGAAAATAATAAATCATATCAATTAATGAAGACAGTATCATAATAACAATTGTACCAAAAATCACAAAAATTCTGAGTTCTGATTGGTCGAAATACATGGGGTTTAATAGCATTTGACATCATGTCTTTGCAATTTGGCGTATTAATTTCAGCGAACTAGTTACAAATCTTGTTAATGTTAATGATAAAAAGGAGGTCTTCTTTCTCATTCGGTAGCGCAGGTGCAGTTTGTTGTTATGTGCGTCATACTGCACCTAACGTCATAAAAACCGAATAGCCCATGTCTAAATTATCCATAAAAAAGAGTCCGGGAACAAAATAATCACAATTTGTGGAACAATTCCGATAAACGACTTTCTGTTTTAGATTTAGAGGGGGTTTATTCGATATTTAACCATGCTTGAATATACCATTAGAGATCTAATGATTCAAGCATGGTTAAATATCGAATAAACCCCCTCTAAATCTAAATCAGAAGGTGTTTATCTTCTAATTGTTCTTTCACCTCCTTTGTTAAAGCATATTACGACACATGGCTAAAACCATATATATATATTCAGGCTACTGTACAGGCTGAGAGTCTAAGTAGCAAGTGACTCTCTTATATCACAGTCGTAGTGAGCACGCAGGTACCTCATTAATATTCATGACAGAATATTAGCAGACGATTAATATCCTTTTCTCAAGTGGTTATATTTAAATCTATTTATAATATTTAATAACAGAATACAGTTTTATTGACCAAAACAAGTAAAAAATGATGTGAACGAGCTACTGTTTTAAAGATGATATAATGGTGAACATTCTCATTATTAATTTAATTCAAGTGTTAAAAGTTAAAATAACAGAACACAACAAACCTTTGTAAATTCTACATTAAATCTAGAATTAAACCAACCTGTTCATATGCCATAAACTTCAGAGCTGTTTCTGGTGCGATTTTAATTACATTCATAAAATTCCCTCGCCATAGTGACCTGTACCCTCCTTCCTTTAACATCTGTTTAAAACCAGAAACTATACCTAAATTATGTTTAGAACCGTGTACCTGAAACAATAGTTAATATATAGGTTCAAATCATCATTCAGTTTTATCAATGATATTAAAGGTAAACTACAATCTGACTACTTGAACCACAGTATCGCTTCTCCTCTGTTTGTCAGACAAATGGTCATTCTCAACTCTAGTACATTTTGTGACAGTCATCAGTGGGCATAAGCTTATCATACCTGCGAACAATCCTACTATAACCAACAGTACTCTGAGGCAGATATTAAAGGGATAATAGGTCTTAAAATAAAATTTGAAAAAGCATAGCCAACAGTAAATATACCTGCGGCAATAAATAACATAAAAAAATATATAAATATCCAAAAACTTATTAATTATACAAAAAGATGCATTTTATTAAAATTATACTAATTGAACCAATCAAATTGCTATTTGCTTAAAATTTGAATTCTATTTCAGTGAGAATTTTATGAAACAGGTCTGTCTAAACGAATGGTAAATTGTGAACCGAACCTGTAACAAAACTTTTAATCTGTCCAGAGGGGCTGTGAAAGTACGAGATACTGCTCCTGCACCAGCACCTGCTACCAACTGCCGCCACCATAATCCTGTTTTTAATTCCTTTTCTGTGAAATCATCTGGTATCATTCCATTTTCACCAATATCTATAATCTATAAATATATTCAGAAAAATCCAGAAATATTAAACAGACCAGATGAATCATTATTTTTCTTAAATACAGGTTTTGACATGGTCTTATTACACCTTCACTAGATTTTCTAAGAAAGAATCTAGGACCAATTCTGATGGATAGTATATAGCTTGAAAAGTATAAAGACTTGATGGGTGCTTTATACAATCTGTATATCCCTATTTCTATCATTGTTCAACAACAGATTAGCCATAGTAATACATATTAAACAACATCAACTACTAAAAGATTTTAAATTGGACTAGAGAAACTAAAGGAAATATATTTTTAATATGATATCAATTTCCTCAGTAGGTATAGTGAGGAGTTATCCATCTTTCTTTCTATTATTACATCATCCTCTATTTAATATTCAATAAACCAGGTAAGCTCACTCAATATACCACGTTATTATCTTTATATATATGTCTTTAAAATTAACTGAAATTTACTTTTCAATGTTTATTTATTAAATAGATAGAACTATTGTCATGAAAGTCGTGTTACAACATGCTTGATTGTAGAGAATATTCCTGAAAACACCCACCTGTCTTGTGTGCAGTGCATTATCCACCATTCTTAAACAATAATTAGTTTAATTAATTAAAAAAGGCACTAATTACAGATGAGGTCACTTTATAACTTAGTGGAATACACCAGGACTTCCAATAGACACCTACAGGCACATGTTATAGACTATTCCAAATGGAATCTGGGCCAATCTTAATATATCTTGACCTTTTGACCTATCCTAGCACATGCTGGTATTTGTATGAAAGGTCATACTATTCTTAACTCATCTTCATAATGAAGGGAATTTAAAGACAATGGGAAGGTAAATTATTTCATTTCTTTACTGTGGTTTTATTTCTTGTTTTTAAGAGAAATTAGGGTGATTGAAAAGTAACAAGTTACTATTCAATATAAGGCACTGGCACAGGGTTAAAGTTATGTTTACAATAATTGTGTGGTTATGTGTAATGAATTAAGTAAAACAAAATCATAATCTTGGACCTAATAAAGAAATTCATAAAACTATAATTTACATTAGGGAAATACTTCAAACATTATTAAAAAATTTTTAATTGAAAGTACAGGATCAAAAAGGACAGCTTCAAATTTCTGGAATAACGAAGAAAATTTATTAATGGCTACAACTATAGAAAATAAAGTCGTTCATACTGTTATATATTATAAAGTACAATGATAGTTGATAAAATGAGAACATTAAGTTCTGTGGGATCATTCTACATTATCGATAGAGTCAAGTCTACCACGAAGAAGTATATCTTGTAGATTTTTATTTTTTGAATATGCTATGACTAATTTTTTGTAAAAAACAGTGGGAAATTTATTTTGTAATTGGGTATAGTATCTTTTGATGATTCGGGATGCTTGGCAAGAAATGTTATTGAATGGAGCAACAAATGGGATTATTTGAGAATCAAACTGTATATTTAATCCAGAGGGTGAAATGGTTTTTAGTTGATTCATCCAAAAGCTCTCCCTGTATAGTCTTGTACTCTTAGGGTTGGTGTCTTCTTCTGTGATGACTTTTTCAATGGGTGTCACTTTCATATCTGCTAAGGAATGGTTGACGGAATTGAAATGGTTCCCAATAGGTTTATCCAGGTGATGGGAGATGTCGAACCGATGACCGTTAATTCTTTCTCTCAAAGAGTTTTGAGTTTCGCCTACGTACTGTAAATGGCATTTGTCGCATGAAATTAGGTAAATAATATTAGTAGTGGTACAAGAAAGTAAGCCGTTAATCGCGAATTGTTTACCGTTATGTTTATTAGAGAAGGAATTGGTTGTTAAAATATGCTCGCAGGTTCTACATCTTGTAGATCTGCACGGCCGTGATCCGAAAGATTGATTAGAGTTTACCGGAACGAGGATTGTATTCCGGTTCTCAATTTCTGAAAGAGTTTTGCTTTTAATGCTGCGGAGATATCGTTTT
Organism: Nipponacmea schrenckii; assembly: GCA_030562195.1. Taxonomy (NCBI): domain Eukaryota; kingdom Metazoa; phylum Mollusca; class Gastropoda; family Lottiidae; genus Nipponacmea; species Nipponacmea schrenckii. The sequence goes on from JAUJPP010000011.1 coordinate 7,176,441, forward strand.
GAATATCCCCGCTCTCGCAATTTCTTAAAGACTAATTGGCACGCATCATCAAAATCCTCTGTTCTGGTGCAAATTCTACGGAACCGTAGAACTTGCGATTTTATTATGCCTGAAAATGTATGCTTAGGATGAAAAGAGCTTTTCAATAAAAGTTGGTGGGTATCGGTAGGTTTGAAAAATACTTTGATATCAGCCTTCCTAGTTTCATTAAAATCCGGTCCTTTGAATACTGTTGTGTCGAGAAAGTCCATGCTATTATCACTTATATTTGCTGTTAATTTGATTGATGGGTGATGGCTATTTAAAATTTCGAAGTATTGCCAGAATTCCTGGATAGTGTGTTGCCAAATTAAAAATATGTCATCTAAAAAGCGTCCGTAGAAAAGTGGTTTAAAAGGAGAGATCAATTCAATTTCACGTTCCCATTCTGCCATGAAAATATTGGCATAACTTGGGGCAAATCGCTTACCCATTGCTGTTCCTGAAGTCTGAAGATAAACCTTACCGTTAAAATAAAAATCATTCCGTTTTAAACAAATTTCGAGTAATTGAAGAATTTCAGAATCAGGTCGTTTTGGATCGGGAGTTCTCTCAAAGCATTTTTTTACAGCGTTCAAACCGGCTTCGTTGTCAATATTGGTATACATGCTACTAACGTCCATTGATATGAAGAAAGCATTTTCCGGGATTTCTAAATTCTTTATTTTTGCAACGAAATCGGATGTGTCTTTTAGATAAGATGGGTGTTGGCACGCTAAAGGTAACAAAAAATGGTCTATGTATTCCGAAACTCGATAAGATTCGCTGGAGCAGTCTGAAATAATTGGTCGACCCTTAGGTACAATGTTTGGTAAAAACCATTCTGTTTCCGGGTTCTTATGTATCTTCGGGAGTGTATAAATATGCCGTTGACGTGCCGTGGAATTTGCCGAAAGGTAATCGTATTGTTTATCTGAAATAATTTTGTCATTCAATAATTTCTTTAAAATGTCATTGATCATACTGCCGGTTTCTCTAAAAATCGGAGCATCTAAAATTTGGTAATGTTCGCGTTTGTTTAATTGATTTTCAACTTCTTTGATATAATCTTCGCGGTTTAAAATGACACACGAGCTTCCTTTATCACTTTTCCGTATGATGATACTTTTATCATTCTTTAGGTTGGTTAAAATGGTCCTTTCAGCGCGCGTTAGGTTACTATTTACTTTTACCAATGGTAAGAGAGAGGTTTCAAATCGTATGTTGTTTTTAAGAGAAATTCAAGAGTTAGACTCTAGTGTGGTAATATATTAAGGTTGTCTCTGTACTGTTTATGTTAAGAATTAAGTTCCAGTAGGTTCGAGTAAAGAGTTCAATATTTGGTACCAACTTTCACTGTAATACAATGTTGATATTAAGACAAGTAAGGCCTGTAACAAGGGTCTCTTTTGATATCAGTAATGTCTTTTATCCAATGTTTGGGGTAAACTTTACTGTGACAGAATATCTATAGTGGATGGTATTTTAATATAAAAAATGTTGTTAACCAAATTCACTTTATAATCTATTTAAGGCCTTTTAAGTATTGTCATGGTTATTTCCTAATCCAAATTAATCTTATTAGGTCAAATTCAAATCAATTTTTATATATCCTTGGACATTTCTGTCCATCAGATAAAATACAAATACACAACAATACAAACCTATTTACATATACACAAATACATTTAGAGAGTGGAACATTAGTTGCTCAAATCTCCTTTTTTCTTCCCTAAGGTTAGGAAAATACCAAGTGTTTTTATTTTCAAGTAATGGGATTAACTTCAGCATGTTTGGATTTACAAAATAATATTTTTTGACATTCTTTATCCTTATTTCTTTACAAAATGGACTAAACAAATTTAAAGTCTAATTATCTTCAATTTTGGCCAAGTCACACATACATTCACTGTATCTATTTCTATTATCAAATCAGATTACTTTAAATTTCTTAAAATTTCTTTAAATGGTTAAATTTTTGTGGGAAAAACTGTTATATATGTAAGATATCTATTATATCTACATAAGGTTCAGTTGATAACAATAAATATAATATAAACTTACTGATGAATGTCTCCAGTAATGTAAGATATCTATTATATCTACATTAGGATCAGTTGATAACAATAAATATAATTAAACTTACTGATGAATGTCTCCAGTAATGTAAGATATCTATTATATCTACATTAGGATCAATAAATATAATATAAACTTACTGATGAATGTCTCCAGTAATGTAAGATATCTATTATATCTACATTAGGATCAGTTGATAACAATAAATATAATATAAACTTACTGATGAATATCTCCAGTAATGTAAGATATCTATTATATCTACATTAGGATCAGTTGATAATAATAAATATAATATAAACTTACTGATGAATATCTCCAGTAATGTAAGATATCTATTATATCTACATTAGGATCAGTTGATAATAATAAATATAATATAAACTTACTGATGAATGTCTCCAGTAATGTAAGATATATATTATATCTACATTAGGATCAGTTGATAACAATAAATATAATATAAACTTACTGATGAATGTCTCCAGTAATGTAAGATATCTATTATATCTACATAAGGATCAGTTGATAACAATAAATATAATATAAACTTACTGATGAATGTCTCCAATAATGTAAGATATCTATTATATCTACATTAGGATCAGTTGATAACAATAAATATAATATAAACTTACTGATGAATGTCTCCAGTAATGTAAGATATATATTATATATACATTAGGATCAGTTGATAATAATAAATATAATATTAACTTACTGATGAATGTCTCCAATAATGTAAGATATCTATTATATCTACATAAGGATCAGTTGATAACAATAAATATAATATAAACTTACTGATGAATGTCTCCAGTAATGTAAGATATCTATTATATCTACATTAGGATCAGTTGATAACAATAAATATAATATAAACTTACTGATGAATGTCTCCAGTAATGTAAGATATCTATTATATCTACATAAGGATCAGTTGATAACAATAAATATAATATAAACTTACTGATGAATGTCTCCAATAATGTAAGATATCTCTTATATCTACATTAGGATCAGTTGATAACAATAAATATAATATAAACTTACTGATGAATGTCTCCAGTAATGTAAGATATCTATTATATCTACATTAGGATCAATAAATATAATATAAACTTACTGATGAATGTCTCCAGTAATGTAAGATATCTATTATATCTACATTAGGATCAGTTGATAATAATAAATATAATATTAACTTACTGATGAATGTCTCCAGTAATGTAAGATATCTATTATATCTACATTAGGATCAGTTGATAACAATAAATATAATATAAACTTATTGATGAATGTCTCCAGTAATGTAAGATATCTATTATATCTACATTAGGATCAGTTGATAATAATAAATATAATATTAACTTACTGATGAATGTCTCCAGTAATGTAAGATATCTATTATATCTACATAAGGATCAGTTGATAACAATAAATATAATATAAACTTACTGATGAATGTCTCCAATAATGTAAGATATCTATTATATCTACATTAGGATCAGTTGATAACAATAAATATAATATAAACTTACTGATGAATGTCTCCAGTAATGTAAGATATCTATTATATCTACATTAGGATCAATAAATATAATATAAACTTACTGATGAATGTCTCCAGTAATGTAAGATATCTATTATATCTACATTAGGATCAATAAATATAATATAAACTTATTGATGAATGTCTCCAGTAATGTAAGATATCTATTATATCTACATTAGGATCAGTTGATAATAATAAATATAATATTAACTTACTGATGAATGTCTCCAGTAATGTAAGATATCTTTTATATCTACATAAGGATCAGTTGATAACAATAAATATAATATAAACTTACTGATGAATGTCTCCAATAATGTAAGATATCTATTATATCTACATTAGGATCAGTTGATAACAATAAATATAATATAAACTTACTGATGAATGTCTCCAGTAGTGTAAGATATCTATTATATCTACATTAGGATCAGTTGATAACAATAAATATAATATAAACTTACTGATGAATGTCTCCAGTAATGTAAGATATATATTATATCTACATTAGGATCAGTTGATAACAATAAATATAATATAAACTTACTGATGAATGTCTCCAGTAGTGAATGATATCTATTATATCTACATTAGGATCAGTTGATAACAATAAATATAATATAAACTTACTGATGAATGTCTCCAGTAGTGTAAGATATCAATTATATCTACATTAGGATCAGTTGATAACAATAAATATAATATAAACTTACTGATGAATGTCTCCAGTAATGTAAGATATCTATTATATCTACATTAGGATCAATAAATATAATATAAACTTATTGATGAATGTCTCCAGTAATGTAAGATATCTATTATATCTACATTAGGATCAGTTGATAATAATAAATATAATATAAACTTACTGATGAATGTCTCCAGTAATGTAAGATATCTTTTATATCTACATTAGGATCAGTTGATAATAATAAATATAATATAAACTTACTGATGAATGTCTCCAGTAATGTAAGATATCTTTTATATCTACATTAGGATCAGTTGATAACAATAAATAATTCCTCCATTCATTCCAGTCTATATTTAAGGTTCCATCTTTGTCCATTCTGTAATAGAAAAAATTAACTAAAAGTAATTTTTTTTTTAAGTCTAGAAGATTTGGACCATCTTTAGAAGCAATGAGCGCTTGTATAACACAAACAATAATGGGATAAAACACACTTTATTAATCCATGGGTACATAAGTTACATGTGTCATCATCGCATAACCTTGTGTTGGAACATTATGCTCCAATGTATTATATTACAGAAGTGTGTATTTATCCCATAATTTTTATCTTATGTTATATATATATCAAGCCTGTTATTTATATTTTAATATATCTTTCCCGTGTTGCTATACTGAGTCTGTCAAAAATAGCTAAGGCCAAGGATTAGCTGGAAGAAAGGATCCTAAGTACAGTAGTTATTGGTTAATAGCTTCATTCTTTCTTACCTCTTTAAGAGATTTGCAGCCTCTTTCTTGTCAATAGTGACCCCAAGTTTCTGGAAAGAAGCCTGGATTTCATTGGCATCGATAATACCTGAAACCAATAAACAAATATTCACATGATAATATGGTAATTTTACATAAAATGGTATATAATATAAGACATTATAGTAATATAAGATAAAATGGCAATATATATATATAACATAATATGGTAATATATATATACAGTAGAACCTGCATTCAGAGACCACTTAAGGGAATATTAAAAAACGGTCGCTGAATGAAGGTGGCCTCTCAAAGAGAGGAACTGCAAGACATAAAATGGCAATATATATATGATAATATGATAATATATATATATATAACATATGGCAATTTAACATAATATGGTAATATATATATAACATTATAACATAATCTAGTAATATAACATAATATAGTAATTTTACATATATAGAAAGGGTTTCAAGGATTGTAAAGTGGTTTTCTTTATATTTAAGTATTGGGGACACTCATAGAAACTATTTGAACAAATCTGATTTTCAATTGGGTGTTTGCAATTCCAAAGATTCCTTTTTTTTAAATTACATTTTTATTATAATCTTTGAATGACATTTAGAAGTAGATAGAACATTAGATAAATAAGAACACTATTATAGATATACTACCGGTACTCCTTCATTAAATAAAGGAAGGAGAAGTATATCCATAATAGTGTTCTTATTTATCTACATATTTATTGTTTTGAAATAAAGATAAAATTGCAATAAATGTGTGACAGATGAGCGATTGTAATGTGGATTGAATGCTAGGAGGTAACAGATGATAGTTTGATAGTATCATTAATGGCCAGGTATCAGTAAAACAAAGCTAAGATAAAATCAACTATAAAATTAAAATTACAAAAAAAGAGAAACACAAAGGACAAGGAAGTTGTGGTATTATTTGATGTTTTCTAAGAAATTTAACTAAAACTGGTGTGTATGATGTGTTAGTCATAAATTACACTCATTATCACATCAATTCTTCTCTAATATCAGCCTCATCAAACACTGAGTTTTAGTGGAATAACAGACGTCTGATTATAAGTGGATCATGGAACCGCTTACCAAACTTGGATCTGTGTGCAAATATCCATTTTGAAGCTTGTAAAATAGCCAAACTCACAAAACAAACCTCATAATCCGCAATTACACATTGACAATTCATAGGTAGCAGATAAACTATTCTCCAGGAAGTACTGGTATCAAACATACAAGAACAAAAATTTCATAATGAAAGATTTTTTGAAAGGCTTACCATCTGAATTTGTATCGATCTTTTTAAAAAATAATTTCAAGGTCTGTTCATGTTCAGTGACGTAATTCACGAATTCTCGAAAATCGATCTGCCCATCACATTTATCAAATATTTTCTGAAATTCAAAAAATAAATAATTATGACCTAGTGCTCACACGAATAGTGATTTTTGCTATTCGACAGCATAACTCGATTTGTATTCGATTAATCGACGATATTTTCAATTAAAAATTGCATCGAAAAATCAGCCTTAATTATTAATATCGATGAAATTTCCAGTTTTTCTCTCTTGCAATACAGATTTACAACAGTGCTATAAATACCTCGCTTTGAGAATTTTTCATGACATACAATTATTATTTATTACATGCCGGTTGCGTTTTGATGAACAATAAAGCCGGTAAACAGTAGAATAAAACGTATTCAGTTCTAATTGATAAAAAATCGAAGTACCAAAATAAAAGGAAACCATACGAAGTGAACCTTCTTTCATCTGTTTGGATAATTACATGTTTCTATTTATACCAGCTAATCAAAAGTTAAATACTTTGATTATCAAGCACTAGTTATATAAACGAGATGCGACGCTGAGAGACTTGACAACACAATCTATATATAACTTGGTACGGGGATAATCTTGAAATAATTCCTAATAAATTGCTTAAAACGGTGTATTCTTCCTATATCCGGGTCGGTTCGTCTAAATAGAATTTACAACACACATTTTGTAATCTTAGAACTAGGATAACCAACAGTAGAAATCCAGAACTACTGTGTGCGAATTTATGTCCAATTTTGAAACATCAGTAGCAGTTTGGGGTGATTTATTTAAAGTTAAATATTTCTAAACAACACTCTTGCATTTAGTCGGCATATTATTAGTTTGACTGCCGTTATATAGACAATGTTGTTCAAAGGGGAGTTTTCAAAACGTCCAAATATATTATCATTTAATAGTGTTTATAGGCGAATAATCGAATAGGAAAATCCGATTCGAATAATCTGGAAAACGGCTTCGAATACAACTAATCGATTATTCGTGTGAGCACTATTATGACCAAATCTATCAATAATTTACCAAGTTTAAATAATTTCACTTTCTATATATACAACTGAAGAATTTTTGCTCCGAGTTAACTAACAAAAACGTGTCTGCCAATTAACATGTACCCAAGATGCCCGAGTACCCAACTGAAAGACTAACTCAACTAAACTGTTTCTTTTAAGAGTTGATATTTCAATAGAATATGATGAGCATATATCAATCAGCTAATTAAACATAATGTTAATTGAAAAGATATTTAAATAAAGGTTTAAATTTGATGAATATTTCAAATGCTATTCTTTACAAATATATTCCCCTTTAGCAGATGTCTACCATCTTCATTAGTCCACTAAGTGCAGTAGAGTAGGATGTAAAACTCCATTCATTCGATTCATTTTGAATTTGATATGATTGTTATATTTTCAAAAAAATCTTGCATCCGACTAAGAATAAAACTTGGAACAAATCTAAGGTATATCTTGTTTGAGAAACAAGTGTACCAGATCTACTTTCAATCTTAATATTATTAGACTCGAAAGTTATTTTGATACAAGTTTTTAAAGGTAAAGAAAATCTACCATTAGTTTTTGAGTTGGTTTGAAGAAATGTATTTCCATATCCTGATATAACCTGGTGTAATGAGATATCACTGAGATATAGAATAATACCCAGTCAGGAAGATAATGAGGAGAAAATGAACTGTTACTGTAACTGGAGAAAGGTGTGAGTGGTGTTTAACAAGTTAACACCCTGGCTAGCAGGGTATCTATTGGCTGACAATAGCTTACTAATAGATCACCCTGAGCACTTATCAACACAACTCAATCACAGATCTCACTTCGTTCACATCTCTACAATTTATTGAGTTTATACAATTTCCTTGTTTATTCAGTAGGCAACAGGAGCTATCAGAAGTTGAGAAAATTGACTCAAGTCAGAAGATTATGATGTGATTAAAAAATAACCACCGGCACAGGATTTTATGGGGCAGTGTTTGAGGACTGGTGTTCTGTGCTTAAAACTGTTGTGAAGAAATTAAAGTGGGCCATAGATAAGGATAATTAAAACAAGAAGACAGTTATAAACATTGTAATTTGTGTTGACAGTCACACAAGATGTCAAAGAGCAATCTTTCATACAGGTAAGCCTTCAGTTTTAATTTTCAAATTTCAAAGAGTAAGCTTATAGAGCAGTCTATATTTTTAGACTTTTCGTCTGCTTGACGATTAAGGTTCATAAGGTGTTCTATCTCAACCCATTCCCCCCCTCCTTCCCCATGTTATGATGAAGCCCAATGATGGAGTGTAGCCTTGTTGTCTAAATTTCATGTATCATTTTTTAATTGAATGGAAACATCTACCTCCAAACTAATGATTTGAAAGGCCAGTCTAATAGAATATAGGCTACCTATAATGTAAGTTTTATATCTATTTAAGCTAAAAATTTTTATTGTAACCCCTAGTCCGAAACTTGCTGACTCTTATCTCCAGCCTCTAATAGCTATTTGTACAGATATGGCTTGGGGAGAGTCAGAAAAACTAGGCACCAAGAACTTGGATTTTCTGCACCTCTGTCTCTGAGGTTGGAACTTTCGCTGCATGTGCAAGAAAGCATTAGAAATGGCGACTGAAGCCATTGAAATTCTAAAAAAAAAACATAGGCGTGACATGAGTGGTGTAGGGGATAATGATGGTATGATTGAACTACAAAAACCTCCATCTTTCCAAATATATCAAGGTTTGGTGGATTCAAGGTATAAATACGTTTTAAAAAACCAAGACACGGTGCGGATAATAGCTTTTAGAAGCTGGGAATAGAGTCAGCAAGTTTTGGACTATGTAACCCCAGGCTCATTGCTGTCAAGTTTGCTTTATGGCAATGTTCACAATGTTAGTAAGAAAGTAAGTAAGGAGTGACTGCCCTATTTATTTTATGAGTTCAATTGAGGACAATCTATCTGGATTTTAATTTGGTCATTGACATCTATGTTCAACCAGGCATGAGTAGTTTGATTATTATTAGAATAAGTCTGTAAGCGATTAGTGTGCTCGTTCTGGTGTTGTAGCACTAGCATAGGAACTTTTTGTTACTTTTGCTTATTAAATAAAAAATGTAACAGGTCATCTGAATCCGGTAAAAAAAAGCAAGTGACAATCACCTTTGTATGAGCCGCAGTAGTGTGGATGTCCATCGCTTTGAGAGCTTCGGCAAGATCATCGAAATCGACTTTTCCATTTTTATTCTTGTCTATCTTTTTAAATAATTTCTCTAAATCCTTATCTTCGGCTATCGATCGTATAGGTTTATCCTTCGAACAATTTTCTTGTTCGGGCATAGTAATTCTTGAAGACTTGCCGCTATATTTCGTCGTCTACTTCCATGGATTACTCGGCAGTATCGAGAAATGGAAATTATCACCAATTGATTGGTTGAAATTCAGGGTCAAGGGTCAAGGACGATTTACATTGTTTTAAAAGTCGATGGGAGGTAACTCTTTTTAATTTGCTATAAATTACCTCCCTTAAACACAAACCTAAAAATCACCTATCAAGAGTTAACGTATTAGATTCCTATCTCTTCATTAATGAAAAGAAATTCATTTAAAGGGTTTGCAATTATTTTTATATGTCTTGTCATGTCTAGGACCGATGGTACTGTTTCTGTTTCTCACCCGTTAGTGTTGTGCTAGGCATATTAATGTGATACTTGAAAATTCAGGACTATATTATTATATAATATATTGAAACTGTAACTTCCGTGCTGCCAAGTTAATTGGCACAGGTCCAGTTACTCAACAGTTTCAGAAAAGCTTGCCATCTGATCTAGCCTAGCAAAAACAGATTTATGTGAGTCTTCATTACTGATGACCTTTTTCCAGCACACAATAGCTTAGATAGTGAATTTATGTAAACATGTCAAATCAGCATCCCTTTATGAGGGTCCAAATAGCTAAAAATGTTGTGGTATTTTTTTGGCTTGTTACTTGGTCTCCATTTATGAGAGTTCATATAGCTAAGTTTATTTGTAATGTTGATGTGATATGATTATCATATATATCAGTTGTTCTATCAATAAGTATTTCCAGTCGATAATAGAACAATTAATGCTACATCATGGTCCAAAGACCACATTCCAATCTCACTGTGTAGCCTATATTGACAAACATGTTATGTATAGACAGCAAAGACAGCCTATAGGAAGCTGTAGACTAGTGTATATATTTATACACTAGTAGAAGTAGGTAGTATATCTAGTATATCTATAGGAAGCCACACTTAGACTTAGTATCTTAGTATAGGCTACATCACTCTCTAATTAGGATATATAAATTAATGGTAGGTTGAATATTATTTATTTAAATTATCTCAACAGTTCACTGTTCATACAGACAGCAAAACTAGGATTTTAAACTTTCTCTGTTATTTTTATTTAACAGGCAAATGGCTTATAGAATCGTAATAAAGAGTAAATAAGAACACTATTATAGATATACCGTACTACTCTTTAATTTTAGAATATAATGAACTTGTGGAATATGGTGTATATTATTGTAAATTATAATAATTATTACCATGATTAAGCATTTTTGGAGGGGCAAACTAGAAATACAGCTTAACATAAGTGATAATTTGTATATCTGAGAGAAATGAAATAGGTGTAAGATCTTCTTAGACTCATTCTTTTCCAACATCAAATTTTAATCTATAGCACAGCAGTTAGAGCGTTCTTTCTTTACTTGACATCATTTGCTTGGATGACGCATCATTTTGATACTCTGCTATACACTATAGAAAATGAAGTATAATTTGTAATTTGAGATATTTTAAAATGAAATATAAGATTTTCGTGCATTTCTCTTACTTCTGGAGGCTAAGTACATATTATCACAACCTTAATCAACACAGGAAAGTGGAGAAGCTGTCCATTAGTTACAAAAAGTGTTAAAGTGTGCTACCTTACTATTTCCAATATCTTATCACTTGATACATGGCAACTTTGATGATAAGGAAAATTGTTGTGGGTGTAACAAAACCACAAGAACATATTTATGTATGTGACTCTATTAAAGTCAAACTGCGTCTTAGAATGGACATAAAATTTAAATTCTCAAGAATGGTCCATATGAGTATATGTTCATCAGTGAACTTACCTGGTGTTATAAACTAACAGAATCGCTGGGAAATAGGGAGAATTCATAAAGTGAGTTAATGAAAAACACTTAATCAATTAATTGAGTGTTTTTCAATTGTCAATTGATATTGGATTATATAAGGATTCTGTTATCTTACTTAATGCAGCAGGTTTACCTCATGATGAATATGCTCTTATTGGCCAAGTTTAACATATTTTCTGATTGACCATTTTGAAGAAGCATCTGGGATAACTAATATATCATATTTAAATGACATTAAGAAGTAGATAGAACATTAAAATAATTATTGATATATATATGACGAGAAATAGAAAGTTTCATTTAAATAACAAAGTTTAGAGAATGAAGGTGAGTGATGTATTGTATGGTACTATATCAGCTCATCTGATACTACACGGATACCGTATCCTTTACAGATCAGCTAGATTGGAAATAGGGGTTCAAAAATTTGGACAAATTAGGAATAAGAGCTTAGTTTACCAAAACAAGGATTGTTTTTGTGTAAATTTATGATTGATTATGAAGGAAGTATAAAAGAGAATGATATTTGTACCTATATTGTCATCACTTTCTAAAATAACAGACAGACCAGGTGTTGAATTGTCATCACTTTCTCAAATAACAGACAGACCAGGTGTTGAATTGTCATCACTTTTTCAAATAACAGACAGACCAGAATTGTCATCATCACTTTTTCAAATAACAAACAGACCAGGTGTTGAATTGTCATCACTTTCTGATATAACAGACAGACCAGGTGTTGAATTGTCATCACTTTCTGATATAACAGACAGACCAGGTGTTGAATTGTCATCACTTTCTGAAATTAATAACAAAAACAGACCAGGTGTTGAATTGTCATCACTTTCTAAAATAACAGACAGACCAGGTGTTGAATTGTCATCACTTTCTAAAATAACAGACAGACAAGGTGTTGAATTGTCATCACTTTCTAAAATAACAGACAGACCAGGTGTTGAATTGTCATCACTTTCTAAAATAACAGACAGACCAGGTGTTGAATTGTCATCCTGAAAATTGTTGGAGATCTGCAATAGAAATGCTCTATAAAGCAATTGCTCTTAAGCATTATTTTCTTGTAACAGGAAAAGTCGGGGCTGAAATTGCAAAAAAACGGGAAAAGTGGGGGTCGAGCAGTATATAAGACAGAACCTGGCTAGTGAGTTTTAATCAGTCTGAAGAGTTCAAATAGAATGAAACTAGTTACTGAAAATTAGGGATAACTCGGTCAATTTGCCAAATTTTATCTCCATTATTTTCTTAGTTGATTTTGTTTACTGATGTTTCTCTTTTATTTACAGAGCAGTGTACGAACCACAGAATCAGAACCACACAACATAAACTAAATCAAAATGGCAGCAAGTACTGGTCTAGTGTTGGTAACTGGAGCTTCTGGATTCATAGCTTCACATATTGTCAAACTTCTCCAATCACAGGGTCATAGAGTTCGGGGTACAGTGCGTAGTCTGTCTAAAGAAGACAAGGTGAAGCCGTTGTATTCTCTGTGTTCTGATGCTAAACACAAATTAGAGCTTGTAGAAGCCAATTTAAATTCTGCTGAATCCTGGGATGCTGCTGTTAAGGATTGTGAATATGTCATCCATGTAGCCAGCCCCTTTCCGAGCACCTCCCCACAGGATGAGAATGAAATCATTCAACCAGCTGTAGAAGGAACAACCAATGTTTTTAAGGCGTGTGCGAGGGCCAAGTGTGTTAAACGTATTGTTTTGACCAGTTCGTGTGCTGCAGTAGCATGGGAAACTAGTCAAGATTACAATGAAAGAGTTCGAACCGAGAAAGACTGGAGCGATACAACCAAACTCGATGCTTATGCCAAAAGTAAAACTTTGGCTGAACGTGCCGCTTGGGACTTTATTAAAGAACTGCCAGCTGAAGAAAAGATAGAGTTAGCTGTAATTAATCCTGCGTTTGTAATGGGTCCAGTACTTCACGGATCTACAGGAACCAGTCAAGAAGTAGTTAAAAGGTTACTAGAAAGAGCCATGCCGGCCGTGCCTAAAATAAACTTTCCAGTTGTAGATGTACGTGATGTGGCCATAGCTCATGTTAAAGCCATGACATTACCTGAAGCTGCTGATAACCGCCATATTTTAGCCACTGATAATATGTATTTTAGTGAAATGGCTCAGGTTTTGAAGAAGGAGTTTGAACCACAAGGATACAACGTTCCTACTTTCGTAGCTCCATATTTTGTTTTATGGCTGACAAGTGTTTTTGATAAAACCATTAAAATGATTCTACCACAAATTGGTCTGGTGTACAAGTTCGACAACTCTCGCATGAAGAATGTTTTGGGTATAGTGCCACACTCCACAACTGAAACCCTTGTTGACATGGCCTACACTATGATCGAGCGTGGATTTGTTTTTAAAACAAAGAAATATCGAGGACCACCAGAACAAAAACAGGGATAGATTGAATCAGAGGCTATCTCCAGCAATCTTTCTTTCTGACAACTCCTGTGGAAAACTTATCATTCTATTATTGGAAGTGTACTTAAGCTATAACTTTACAATTTGCCTTACTGCTCAAAGTTTTACATCTTTTGGAACAAGTGATCAATTACTTGTCATCCACCACCTGCACTGCCAGCAGCAGCTTGCCAACAAGACATCCAGGATGATACATCAATAATTGTGTAAACTTATAATTGTGGATGAGTTCAAATTTGACAATTTTTCAGTTCATTGACAATATTTTATTTGTATTTTTTATACTTTACCATTGTCTGACTGCTAGACAATACATTGGTGTATAATGTTAGTTTTATAGGTGTCTGTATCAGTTTTAGTGATAAAATTACTCTTTTTGTCACCCTATATTAAACAACCAAGAATAATTTACCATATCAACTAAATAATTGATATTATCAACCAAACCTTGGTGGATACAAAACTTTTCTTTTTCATTTTTTGTATTTATCTTTGATACTTACAGGTATATACATACCATATATTCTTAACTTGACCATTATGTTGTTAATGCAACGGTATATTTGTTTGCTTAGCCGTTTTTGTTAACTTAAACCATATATTTGTTAATCTAACCATATATTTCTTAACTTAACCATCTAAACCATGTATTTGTTGACTTAACCATGTGTTTGTTAACTTAACCATGTGTTTGTTAACTTAACCATGTGTTTGTTAACTTAACCATGTGTTTGTTAACTTAACCATGTGTTTGTTATCTTAATCATTTATTTGTTAACTTAACCATATTTTTCTTAACTTAACCATATGTTTCTTAACTTAACCATGTGTATGTTCACCTTTTTTTTTGTTAGTGTTCTTAAAATTGACATAAAATTTTAATTCTTAAGATATGAGTATATGATTCCTCAGTGAACTTACCTGGTGTCGGAATTCCTTAAAATCTGGAAAACTCACAAATATAAGGAAGTATTGAAAAAGCTTAATGGATTTATTAATAATTAATGATCAAATGCATCCTTATAGGTAATTACTTATTGACATATACCTATTATCCACTGATGAATATACATGCTCTTATTGGCCAAGATAAAAATTTTATGATATTTTAAGACCTAATTATCCTTTCATACTGATACATCCTGATATCAAGTTAGTACAAACTTCAGTCTTACACCTTGATATCATAACATCCTACTCTTGTATCGGTTGTCAATGCAGCTGCTTGATTGTATTGTATGTCGGTGAATACCGCCACTCGGAGCCCTGGATAACGCAATGTTACATTCTTTCTGATCGGGCCTCCGACTGGATCGTGTTCGCTAAGGTACCTGTCTTAGGTAACCATTGGTCAATAAAATTATACATGTTACATCAACTTTGTTTTCGGTACATCTTAAATGACCTTGATATAAAGTAGACTGTGTTCTTCTTTCCATTAAGACCATCTCTGGACGAGCATAAGTATATTTGATCCATTATCCGATCTACTAACTGACCAGGTTAAATTCCAAAGGCAGCAGCCCTGTGTAAGCGTAATAGGTACAAACCTCCCATGGAACGTCTGAAGGGGTCTTCAACACACTAAATTCAATTAGATAAAAAATAGAATTGATTTGGTGCTTTCTGATACAAGATTTGTAAGAAAATCAAATAGGGTACTAGCAATTTTTGGAGGAGCAAATATCAACCGTGTATCCCCATCCATTAAAATACACCAACTTCACCTCTAGTGTGAAATAATTGGAGCATGAGAAATAATAGAAAAGCGCAAAGGGGTGTATAAGTCACTTTCCGTATATCCCTTCTAATTAAAAAAAATACACTTGAACATCTTTAAACATCTAGGCCCTACAACTAAATAAATGTAAAACTAATGGATCCTGTTTATTAAATTCTATTATTAAGTATGATGTATTAGTACAAGAGGTGTGTTACTAACATCCAATTCTTTACCAGTCCGAAAAATAAAGCCACTTATCTCCCTTAGACAAGCCTTTTCGTGAGAAAGCATACGAAATAAAGTGTGTAATATTTTAAAATACTGTGCTAAGAACCAATAAGTCAAATTATATGTTTTGCCATTAACAGTAAATAATGTAAGAACTGAACACAGTGGTGGACTATATGATAATATGTTAGATCTGGCGAGTCTCTCATAACCGACAAGGACTGGTTTGCTGTTTTTATACGTTATTAAATGCATCAAAACTGGCTTTCATTTTTTTAGAAGCTACAATTTGTATCCAAACTTGATGAATTTTATTAAAAGCATGTAATATATTGACAAGATTGTTAAGTTCGATGTTGGTAACGATCAGATGAACGGTTGTTGACCTTGATTTAATAGAAAACTGTTGAAGTATAGCACTCAAGGTTTTTTACCACTTTTTTTGTGCATTTCGTCCATAAGATTTATGGAAATTTGTATGCCTAATTTGTACTCGCATTTTAGTTTAAACCCCATGTCGCATTAATTTGTTCACGCATTAATTTCTATTTTGATATGGACATTGCTCTTGACGGATACAGGATGTAAAGAACACAGAATCTACGTATTTATCCTATTTTGATGATAAAATAAATGTGTTTGTTAATGAGACCTTCATGTTTGAAATCGATGATAAAATGCAATGTCTTGTTAACTCGTACCTTCAAGATTTTGTCTTATCAATCGATTGAACCCAGAACTCAGGTTGGAACCAAAGAAGTTCCTCAAGTTAACATCAGCTCGTAACTACATACTTCCTCTATCTCATCAACAAGGTGTATAAGAGCCCCAAAAACCCCACCCTCGAAAGACATCTATTATGATGTAGTTAGTCATACATTTAAACAGAAATCTGGAATACATATTGTAAGTTTCGAGTTAATATCTAGTGTAGCCTACGAACCAATCGAACATGTGTTATAACTGTGTTGGTTTTGTTATTTCTATAGCAAGTACCGTAATAACTATCTAATTGACATGTATTCATATCAAAGGCATACTACCCCTTAGAATGAATTTTTTTTAAAATTGTCTTAAATACGTCTCTTTTCATCAGTGGACTTACTTGGTGTCATGAACTATACAACAGAATCACGTCATAGTCTAGAAAATCAACAGAACTACCTAATCCATAAAACTTAGAACATGTAATTTTGAAACACGTTTAAAAATGTTTTGTTAATAGGTCCTTAGTTTAATGAATATATCGGATGTTATATAAACATAACAAATTGAACAAGTTTGAGACTTTGGATTGTATGTACATTCTAAGAGATAGTCTAACTTTAACGATCTAGTATTTATCTCATTGAAATAAATTGATTATTTTTATTTAAAATATGACTAAATAAGTAACAGCTGGTCTCATTCTCAACTCTTCATTTATACATTTATAGCTTTAAGGGGCATTATACAAAATTATCATTTCTAGAAGTTTGTCGTGTTTTTTGTCTTTTTTAATTGCTTGATTATTAGTTGGAATTTTTAGTATCAGTAAGAGACTTATTTCTCTGCAACAACGCGTTTATTTTGCTTAAATCCGTTCAAATTCTGTGATTAAAGAAATGCTTAACATTGAGGTCATACAGGCCCTTTAGTTTTAATTTTAAAAAAAAAGATATAGTGGAATTGTTTGAACCAAAATCATCTGTTCGTATCTGAATTTGTACGCACTTGTATATGGTACACACACATATTACCCACCAGTATATAATACACAACAATATATAGTACACACCAGTATATAGGGCCAACAATATATAGTACACACCTGCATAAAGTACACACAAGTATATACAATATGTGGTACATATCAGTATTATACATACCTGTATAATATACTCCATACCTGTATAATATACTACATACCTGTATAATATACTACATACCTGTATAATATACTCCATACCTGTATAATATACTCCATACCTGTATAATATACTCCATACCTGTATAATATACTCCATACCTGTATAATATACTCCATACCTGTATAATATACTCCATACCTGTATAATATACTACATACCTGTATAATATACTCCATACCTGTATAATATACTCCATACCTGTATAATATACTACATACCTGTATAATATACTCCATACCTGTATAATATACTACATACCTGTATAATATACTACATACCTGTATAATATACTACATACCTGTATAATATACTACATACCTGTATAATATACTACATACCTGTATAATATACTCATACCTGTATAATATACTCCATACCTGTATAATATACTACATACCTGTATAATATACTACATACCTGTATAATATACTACATACCTGTATAATATACTCCATACCTGTATAATATACTACATACCTGTATAATATACTACATACCTGTATAATATACTCCATACCTGTATAATATACTCCATACCTGTATAATATACTACATACCTGTATAATATACTCCATACCTGTATAATATACTCCATACCTGTATAATATACTACATACCTGTATAATATACTACATACCTGTATAATATACTACATACCTGTATAATATACTACATACCTGTATAATATACTACATACCTGTATAATATACTACATACCTGTATAATATACTACATACCTGTATAATATACTACATACCTGTATAATATACTACATACCTGTATAATATACTCCATACCTGTATAATATACTACATACCTGTATAATATACTACATACCTGTATAATATACTACATACCTGTATAATATACTCCATACCTGTATAATATACTACATACCTGTATAATATACTACATACCTGTATAATATACTACATACCTGTATAATATACTCCATACCTGTATAATATACTACATACCTGTATAATATACTACATACCTGTATAATATACTACATACCTGTATAATATACTACATACCTGTATAATATACTCCATACCTGTATAATATACTCCATACCTGTATAATATACTCCATACCTGTATAATATACTACATACCTGTATAATATACTACATACCTGTGTAGGCCTAGTACACAACAGTATATAGTACATGCACGTATATAACACACACCAGTACTCACCAGTGTACATTCGTCACTCTGTGGTCTGGGCTTAGTTTTCGAGTTAAAATCTGGTGGACAAACCATACAAACATACCCGATTGTATGCAACTCTTCTGTAGTGGAGGTAAATTTAAACACTCACGTTGAAGAGAGTGTTATGGAAGAAAGCTGTACAAGTGTCTTCGTGTAACAAGTCAACTAAACTTCCACTGACTTCCTGATTAAGATGTTAACTGTCTATGACAATTCATGATGAAGTTTGCCATATTTCTATTGTTTTCTTGTTGTTTGGTGTTCGTGTTTCCCTCGGAACAAGGCCTGTATTCTCAAGGAAATGGGATAAATGTATTGACTACAGAAAATTTCTCGGATGTTGTGTTCAAGAAAGGAAGAAATTCTACTTGGTTGATACAGTTTTATAACGCCTGGTGTGGACATTGTCGAAGATTTGCTCCTAAATTTAAGAAATTAGCCAAAGATGTAGAAGGTAAGAGTCAAAGTGATTAGAAACCGCAGTTTTATAACCATAAAAATTGAAATATGGTTGGCCCCTAACTTCGACATATTAATATGCCATACCGTATTTTGACTAAACGTATTCAGTATGTTTACAGGATTTCTCAGTTAAAGAGATTGTAAAGAGGATTTTCTTAATTTTTTACATGTATGGGTACAGTGATATCGACCACATTCCACTTTTAAGTCATCAAACACTAAGTTTTAGTGGAATCGCTGGAACTATTTGATTTGAAATTGAAATGGTGCAAATTCCATAATTATGCATTCAAAAGAAAACCTTAACAATCCCTTTAAAATATCTTCAATTATAAGCCACTGGGATGCAGAACGTTAAAGTTATAATTTCAGTTGTTTTTTTTTTAAAGCTGACACTCTATCTCTCTCTTCCATACTGGAAAACATGTATGTTACGGCGGATATCTCTGGCTTGGCATAAGTTACTTATGCCAAATATTAGCCATTAGCTGGCGTAAAAGTCAGAAAATTTGGAGTAAATCTCTGCTGAATGAAATCTCAATCGGCATGGCATTTATACTAAGACTAATGTTGGCATAAATCTCTGGCGGATGAAATACAAACTTTCCAGTATGGTCTCTCTTTCACTCTATTACTTCCTTATTATATACTAATTGATGTTTATTTCCTTTATGAATTAATATTTCACAATCTCAATTGATCTGATTTGATCGACATTTAAAATATTTAAAACTTCAATCTATAATTTGTCTTTGTATCTCGACTAAGGGCTTTGATATGGTCTTATTAACCTGTACTAAGCCCACTACACTTTGTTTCTGTGTGAAGTCAGAACAAAGGGTTTTTAACATGTGGATTAATTTGATTGGCTGAGATTTCCTAAAAAGACTCTAGGGACCAATTTGATTGGACAATATTGAGCTATGAATACATAGTTTTCCTCATTTGTATTACCATGGCCTTGAGGAAATATGACGAATGGAGGTGTGGTTTAGACACAATGAAATATTATGCCAGTATGTTACTTCACCTAAAAGACAAACACAAAATCAGAATTAAACTGCATTTAATCTATAAGATAAAATTGCATAAGGAATCATGACATTCAACATAGACTTGTTTAAACCAGGCTTTTTATAGATAGATAGGGCCGCGTGATCACTTTGTATTGTGGCTAACTTTTCAAAATATTTTTATAATACAAGAGGCGTTGCACTTAATCACTTACATACCGGTACTTATGGCAAAATTTCCTAATTGCACACTGCCCGGCTTTATTAGCCCATAAGATGCAGTCAGACGTGAACTCATTCATGTCATTTCATTTAATTCAGGAATAGTACAAAACCTAATTGCCTTGCCTTATTAAGCATGATAATTGATTATTTGAATATTTTTATCTCAGCTTCAAGGATAAATAGACAGTGAACTGATCTCAGGAACAAACAAGATATAAACAGCGAAAAAACACTTTACGATATGATAGATAAATTATATTGATTAAGCCTATTAGCTTATATCAGTCATGGTAGCAAATACTCAGTGAGTTTCAGATTTAAAAATTTGCCAGCTGTCACGTCATGATGTGCCAGTTGTCAGTTTACTGTATATTTGTATATAAAGTTACAATCCACGGTATTATTTCATCTTTGATGTCGACTACGATTATTTCATGTATTAACCTGTGGATGAATCTTTCAGAAAAAGGGGCTTAATAGTAAATAAGAAACATAGTTTACCTTGGATTGTAAGTTAGATATAGACCTCAAATCCCTTGGGCAAGCCCTCAACATTATTTTGAATATTAATCTGGTATCGGTCTATATACTTATACTTGGTATTGGTGTATGTTGATATATACCATTACTTATTGTAATGTGATGTATGATAATCAGTTCAGAAAGTTAAGGTACCAATTCTGATGAATCTTACCACATATTGTTTTCTTCTATCCATTATATTGCCCCATGGGCTGAACAGGTCTGTGTATTCAGCCTTATTCTGACCCATGTAAAATAAAGAGTCTATATTGGTCCCCATGGGCTGAATGTTAGACAAGAGCTTGTCCTTGTGTATTGGACCTAATTCTGACCCATGTAAAATAAAGAGTCTATGTTTGTCTCTATGGGCTGAATGTTAGACAGGACCATGTCCTTGTGTATTGGACCTAATTCTGACCCTTGTAAAATAAAGAGTCTATGTTGCTTCCCATGGACTGAATGTTAGACAGGAACATGTCCTTGTGCATTGGACCTTATTCTGACCCATGTAAAATAAAGAGTCTATGTTGCTCCCCATGGACTGAATGTTAGACAGTACCATGTCCTTGTGTATTGGACCTTATTCTGACCCATGTAAATAAAGAGTCTATATTGGTCCCTATGGGCTGAATGCTAGACTGGACCATATCCTTGTGTATTGGACCTAATTCTGACCCATGTAAAATAAAGAGTCTATGTTTGTCTCTATGGACTGAATGTTAGACAGGACCATATCCTTGTGTATTGGACCTAATTCTGACCCATGTAAAATAAAGAGTCTATGTTTGTCTCTATGTGCTGAATGTTAGACAGGACCATATCCTTGTGTATTCGACCTAATTCTGACCCATGTAAAATAAAGAGTCTATGTTTGTCTCTATGGACTGAATGTTAGACAGGACCATATCCTTGTGTATTGGACCTAATTCCTTTGGACCCAAAGTTAAAAAGGATGGTGAGAAGAGTCTATGTTAGTCTCTATGGGCTAAATGTTAGACAGGAACATGTCCTTGTGTATTGGACCTAATTCTGACCCATGTAAAATAAAGAGTCTATGTTAGTCTCTATGGGCTGAATGTTAGACAGGACCATATCCTTGTGTATTGGACCTTATTCTGACCCATGTACAATAAAGAGTCTATATTGGTCCCTATGGGCTGAATGCTAGACAGGACTACATCCTTGTGTATTGGACCTAATTCTGACCCATGTAAAATAAAGAGTCTATGTTGGTCCCTATGGGCTGAATGTTAGACAGGACCATGTCCTTGTATATTGGACCTAATTCTGAACCATGTAAAATAAAGAGTCTATGTTTGTCTATATGGGCTAAATGTTAGACAGGAACATGTCCTTGTGTATTGGACCTAATTCTGACCCATGTAAAATAAATCTGAAACTCTGATCATTGACATGATATGAAAAATAATATGGTAATGAAGTATTGATGTTTCAGGATGGTGGAAAGTCATGTCTATAGGAGTTGTAGATTGTTCAGATAATGTGAATACAGAATTATGTAGAAAATATGATATTGCTGCCTATCCCACCATAAAGGTATGTACAGAACTTTAATCAATTTTAACCTGGAATGAAATGAATGGAGTTTTACTTCCTACTCTGTCTCAACTGGAACGACAATAATTACCTAATATATACGCCAGGGACTGGTACCCAATGAAGTCACACAATGTTAACTATCATTTATATAATTTGGAGGTCAGGGTATATGGCATTTCTTCTCATTTACATTCAAGTGTTCAAATTGTTTAAATCAGTCAAATGAGAACACCGTTTTTAGGATATCAGGTTAATTATGTAGATTACTCACTCCTGAGGGGAAAATACCCGAAGCATTGGATTTAATCAAAATATCCTGAATTAAAACTTATTGTATGTATAATATTAACTAATGTGAAAAATTAAAATCTGGGATGCTAAACTTATTATCCTTCTGTATGAAATGAATGGAATTTTATATCTGACTTTCCTGCACCAAATGGTCTAATGAAGATAGACAATGCAATACATGGTGCAGGGACATTTTGCGGCATTAGCCAACTCTTTTTGCGATTTCCAACTGTCGAGGGATCTTTAACATGCTCAGCCTGGGGCCTTGGTGTATTGTTTCATCCAAACGACTAAACGTTTTTTTCATGACAGATCCTCCAACCCCAACCTGCATCACTGACAAGGGGAAACCAGGTTGAAAAATTCGACACAAGTTCATCTCGAACTTTGCCTGGCTAACTTGATTAAAGATAAGGTTTAGTTTGATTTAATCTCTAATTGAATTTACTGTACATCATAATGAAGAAATTGTCATCTTAATGATCAATGAAATATATATATTTATTTACATATTATTTATATTTAAAAACTTAAAGTGAACTTCAAACCTTAAAGTTTTAAAATGAACAAGTTGAAATAAAAGTCAGACTGAAATTGTAAATAAAATGTTGAACATAAATAGGTGTCACCAATAGCCTATTATTTATTATTAAAGGGATAAATCATCTTAGCATGAACATAAACTTTGAAAATTTAAAACTTGGCTAATAAGGGTATATATTCATCAGTTAATATACCTGCTAACATAAAAGAAAAAAAACATATGCAAGAAAGTTAAGTTATTATCTATAAAGATACATTTGATTATTGAAAAACGCTTTCTAAATTGATTAATCGTTTTCGAAAATGATTTTTTGAGTTTTCAGTTTTAAATTCCAGTTACTTATGACACAGGAAGTTACTGTAATATAATATATTGACACATCTTAAGTACTGAATGTTTATATCATCAAAGATACCTTTACACATTTTACTTAATAATTATTTAAAATTAATTTTTCATGCATCAAAGACAAAAGTACATATACTGAATTATTTTAATAAAGTCTATCAATAATTAGTTGTCAAACTGGCATCAATTTATTCAATGAATCAAAGACTTACAGTTAATCGAGTGAATTATTTTCAGCATTAAAGAGTTATCTAAAATATAATATAAAAGAATTAAACATTGGTTTCTTTAGAATTATGGATGTGTTAACACAATAGATAACCTGACAAACATACATAAATAAATGATTTATTTTAATATTAATTTGTATTCAGCTAAAACTAGAAGAGAAAAGTAATATGTATTCATTAAATCATTTGCTATCTAACTTCAGTATATATCTATTTAGTTATTTAGTTAATTTCTACAAGGTAATATAACAGACAGTTTAGAATGGAGTATTATATTTGATTAGAAATGTATTGTTTAATTGGCTAGAAGTAGAAAGTATTGTTTAATTAATCTGTTTGTCAACCCAGCTAGAGGACACTCTATATATACCCACTCTTATTATTTACCTCATTATTTCGGTCTAAATATTCGCCATTTTTCAGGTCATTGTTAAAGGTTACAATTATTTAAATATATAGGCCTACTACCATATCTGACTTCTATTCCCCTTTAACAGCTGATAGAACTAGACTCTCTTATTCATGATTTGAATACAGTAAGGCGACCATTTTGTTAATCAAGTTGGTTGAGTAACTGTCCAGTTATTAGAATACCTTGATTTACCAAGTATTCCCTTGGCTGTAGTCAAAACTTGGCTTTTATGAAAAATAAGGATATTTAACCTTCTGATTTACACAAATATCATAAAACTCTTCCATTCTGTTGATACTAACTTAAATAAGATGAACAAATTTTCCGATAAAATCATTCTGGATTCCAGGTTTCACATCGGACAAAAAAAGACTAGAGTTTCCCTTTTAAATCCCTTTACAGATGTCCTGAATATTTATATGACAACTGTGTTTCTATTGGTGGAGCTGTGTTAATTTCATTTAAGTCTTTCTACAATCCAATAAACACCAGGTATAAGACAAAGAATCTCAATGATTTAAAAAGAAGTAAAAAGTTTCTGTCATAGACATAAAAGGGCTGGAATTCCCCTTTTCAATTCCTTTACAGATATCTGAATATATATATTTTACCAACTGATATCTGATGTATGATTTTATTATATAAAATGGAAAAGAAGGGGTTCTGTTGTGTTGAAAAAGAGTAGTCTTCTCCTGCTGGGTTCGATGAAGAGTTGGAATTATAATTATTACAGTGTTTATATTTAAATCATGGAATTTTACATTTCAGTTTTTCCCACTGAATGTGTCACCAAATAAAACCACCATGGAGTCAGTTCCAGCCCTGGATCCCAACGAACTGAGACTTTCTATGTCTCAAATAATCAACAATTTACATCTGAATCAAAGGCACACATCTTGGCCTAAACTAAAACCATTAAGGTACAGTATTGTTTATAGACAACTCACTGAGTTCAGTTACTTACTCATATTAGAAGTCTGATTTAAGAAAGTTAACTTCCATTTAGGATTATACTGTCCTGATGAGGGTTTTGTATCTGATACATGTGTCTGAACTGCTCACTGATTTCCCTAGTTCGCTCAGAATATTTTCTCATGTTCTCAAATTCTCGTGTTCTCAAATTTTCATGTTCTCAAGTTTTCATGTTCTCAAGTTTTCATGTTTTCAAGTTTTCATGTTCTCAAGTTTTCATGTTCTCAAATTCTCATGTTCTCATGTTTTCAAGTTTTCATGTTCTCATGTTTTCATGTTCTCAAATTCTCATGTTCTCAAGTTTTCATGTTCTCAAGTTTTCATGTTCTCAAATTCTCATGTTCTCAAATTCTCATGTTCTCAAGTTTTCATGTTCTCATGCAGTTTATTAAAAAAAGTTCTTGATGACTTTACATAACTTGATACAATTCTGAAAAAAATATGTTACTTGGGCTTCACTTAAAAGGGTTCATAAATTTATTTAGTGTTTTTTAAAATTGATTTATTTTCCAGATTTTAAGGGATTCCGTTACTTTTTGACACATGGTAAATTCACTGATAAATATATACTCATATTGACCATTCTTGAGAACTACAATTTTATGTTCATGCTAAGACACAGTATCACTTTTATAAAATGAAAGTAACTTAAAAGATGCCACATATACACATTGAGTCTTTGTAAAACACCTGACACCTGTGACTTGAATGTTCCTCTTTGTTATCCAGTCTTAATAACTTTAATATAAGACTGGAATAATCTGATAAATTCTATATTATAAAGATATATTTTGATAATCTATTGCAGGCTTTTAGACATCCAGCCTTTTAAAAAGCTTTTAAAGAATAGAAAAAAAGATCCCACATTGAATAGGGCATACAAATTCAAGTAATCTATATTCATGACCCTAGACTAGAAAATGCATAAGATGGTTATCACTTATGTTGTTATTTAGATGAGAATAAACACTGGTATGGATTATTGAGCAATAGATATATTATTGATTATGTGAAAATTTGTAGGCATTGTTATAAAGTAATTGGATGTTATATAGAAGTACTTGGTCACATAGATGAGTATCATTGAAGTCACTGGCTAAGGTCACATATATATTGATAATAATAGGGATGTATTGAGATGAGTACTAGTGAAAACACTGACTAAGGTCACATATATATTGATAATAATAGGGATGTATTGAGATGAGTATCAATGAAAACACTGACTAAGGTCACATATATATTGATAATAATAGGGATGTATTGAGATGAGTACTAGTGAAAACACTGACTAAGGTCACATATATATTGATAATAATAGGGATGTACTGAGATGAGTATCAATGAAAACATTGACTAAGGTCACATATATATTGATAATAATAGGGATGTATTGAGATGAGTATCAATGAAAACACTGACTAAGGTCACATAGATATTGATAATAATAGGGATGTACTGAGATGAGTATCAATGAAAACACTGACTAAGGTCACATATATATTGATAATAATAGGGATGTACTGAGATGAGTATCAATGAAAACACTGACTAAGGTCACATATATATTGATAATAATAGGGATGTATTGAGATGAGTATCAATGAAAACACTGGCTAAGGTCACATAGATATTGATAATAATAGGGATGTACTGAGATGAGTATCATTGAACACTGACTAAGGTCACATAGATATTGATAATAATAGGGATGTACTGAGATGAGTATCATTGAACACTGACTAAGGTCACATATATATTGATAATAATAGGGATGTACTGAGATGAGTATCAATGAAAACACTGACTAAGGTCACATAGATATTGATAATAATAGGGATGTATTGAGATGAGTATCAGTGAAAACACTGACTAAGGTCACATAGATATTGATAATAATAGGGATGTACTGAGATGAGTATCATTGAACACTGACTAAGGTCACATATATATTGATAATAATAGGGATGTATTGAGATGAGTATCAATGAAAACACTGACTAAGGTCACATATATATTGATAATAATAGGGATGTATTGAGATGAGTATCAATGAAAACACTGGCTAAGGTCACATAGATATTGATAATAATAGGGATGTACTGAGATGAGTATCATTGAACACTGACTAAGGTCACATAGATATTGATAATAATAGGGATGTACTGAGATGAGTATCATTGAACACTGACTAAGGTCACATATATATTGATAATAATAGGGATGTATTGAGATGAGTATCAATGAAAACACTGACTAAGGTCACATAGATATTGATAATAATAGGGATGTATTGAGATGAGTATCAATGAAAACACTGACTAAGGTCACATAGATATTGATAATAATAGGGATGTATTGAGATGAGTATCAATGAAAACACTGGCTAAGGTCACATATATATTGATAATAATAGGGATGTATTGAGATGAGTATCATTGAAAACACTGACTAAGGTCACATATATATTGATAATAATAGGGATGTACTGAGATGAGTACCAGTAAAAACACTGACTAAGGTCACATAGATATTGATAATAATAGGGATGTATTGAGATGAGTATTAATGAAAACACTGGCTAAGGTCACATATATATTGATAATAATAGGGATGTATTGAGATGAGTACCCAAAGAAAACACTGGCTAAGGTCACATATATATTGATAATAATAGGGATGTATTGAGATGAGTACCAATGAAAACACTGGCTAAGGTCACATAATATTGATAATAATAGGGATGTATTGAGATGAGTATCAATGAAAACACTGCTAAGGTCACATATATATTGATAATAATAGGGATGTATTGAGATGAGTATCATGAAAACACTGACTAAGGTCACATAGATATTGATAATAATAGGGATGTATTGAGATGAGTATCAATGAAAACACTGGCTAAGGTCACATATATATTGATAATAATAGGGATGTATTGAGATGAGTATCAATGAAAACACTGACTAAGGTCACATAGATATTGATAATAATAGGGATGTATTGAGATGAGTACTAGTGAAAACACTGGCTAAGGTCACATATATATTGATAATAATAGGGATGTATTGAGATGAGTATCATTGAAAACACTGGCTAAGGTCACATATATATTGATAATAATAGGGATGTATTGAGATGAGTATCAATGAAAACACTGGCTAAGGTCACATAGATATTGATAATAATAGGGATGTATTGAGATGAGTATCATTGAAAACACTGACTAAGGTCACATAGATATTGATAATAATAGGGATGTATTGAGATGAGTATCAATGAAAACACTGGCTAAGGTCACATAGATATTGATAATAATAGGGATGTATTGAGATGAGTATCAATGAAAACACTGACTAAGGTCACATATATATTGATAATAATAGGGATGTATTGAGATGAGTACTAGTGAAAACACTGGCTAAGGTCACATATATATTGATAATAATAGGGATGTATTGAGATGAGTATCAATGAAAACACTGGCTAAGGTCACATATATATTGATAATAATAGGGATGTATTGAGATGAGTATCAGTGAAAACACTGGCTAAGGTCACATATATATTGATAATAATAGGGATGTATTGAGATGAGTATCAATGAAAACACTGGCTAAGGTCACATAGATATTGATAATAATAGGGATGTATTGAGATGAGTATCAGTGAAAACACTGACTAAGGTCACATAGATATTGATAATAATAGGGATGTATTGAGATGAGTATCAATGAAAACACTGGCTAAGGTCACATATATATTGATAATAATAGGGATGTATTGAGATGAGTACCAATGAAAACACTGACTAAGGTCACATAGATATTGATAATAATAGGGATGTATTGAGATGAGTATCAATGAAAACACTGACTAAGGTCACATATATATTGATAATAATAGGGATGTATTGAGATGAGTATCAATGAAAACACTGACTAAGGTCACATAGATATTGATAATAATAGGGATGTATTGAGATGAGTATCAATGAAAACACTGGCTAAGGTCACATATATATTGATAATAATAGGGATGTATTGAGATGAGTATCAATGAAAACACTGGCTAAGGTCACATATATATTGATAATAATAGGGATGTATTGAGATGAGTATCATTGAAAACACTGGCTAAGGTCACATATATATTGATAATAATAGGGATGTATTGAGATGAGTATCAATGAAAACACTGACTAAGGTCACATATATATTGATAATAATAGGGATGTATTGAGATGAGTATCAATGAAAACACTGACTAAGGTCACATAGATATTGATAATAATAGGGATGTATTGAGATGAGTATCAATGAAAACACTGGCTAAGGTCACATATATATTGATAATAATAGGGATGTATTGAGATGAGTATCATTGAAAACACTGACTAAGGTCACATAGATATTGATAATAATAGGGATGTATTGAGATAAGTATCATTGAAAACACTGACTAAGGTCACATATATATTGATAATAATAGGGATGTATTGAGATGAGTACCAGTGAAAACACTGGCTAAGGTCACATAGATATTGATAATAATAGGGATGTATTGAGATGAGTACCAGTGAAAACACTGACTAAGGTCACATAGATATTGATAATAATAGGGATGTATTGAGATGAGTATCAATGAAAACACTGACTAAGGTCACATATATATTGATAATAATAGGGATGTATTGAGATGAGTATCAATGAAAACACTGACTAAGGTCACATATATATTGATAATAATAGGGATGTATTGAGATGAGTATCAATGAAAACACTGACTAAGGTCACATAGATATTGATAATAATAGGGATGTATTGAGATGAGTATCATTGAAAACACTGGCTAAGGTCACATATATATTGATAATAATAGGGATGTATTGAGATGAGTATCATTGAAAACACTGACTAAGGTCACATAGATATTGATAATAATAGGGATGTATTGAGATGAGTATCATTGAAAACACTGACTAAGGTCACATATATATTGATAATAATAGGGATGTATTGAGATGAGTATCAATGAAAACACTGACTAAGGTCACATATATATTGATAATAATAGGGATGTATTGAGATGAGTATCAATGAAAACACTGACTAAGGTCACATAGATATTGATAATAATAGGGATGTATTGAGATGAGTATCAATGAAAACACTGACTAAGGTCACATATATATTGATAATAATAGGGATGTATTGAGATGAGTATCATGAAACACTGACTAAGGTCACATATATATTGATAATAATAGGGATGTATTGAGATGAGTATCAATGAAAACACTGACTAAGGTCACATATATATTGATAATAATAGGGATGTATTGAGATGAGTATCAATGAAAACACTGACTAAGGTCACATAGATATTGATAATAATAGGGATGTATTGAGATGAGTATCAGTGAAAACACTGACTAAGGTCACATATATATTGATAATAATAGGGATGTATTGAGATGAGTACCAGTGAAAACACTGACTAAGGTCACATAGATATTGATAATAATAGGGATGTACTGAGATGAGTATCAATGAAAACACTGACTAAGGTCACATAGATATTGATAATAATAGGGATGTATTGAGATGAGTATCAATGAAAACACTGACTAAGGTCACATATATATTGATAATAATAGGGATGTATTGAGATGAGTATCATTGAAAACACTGACTAAGGTCACATAGATATTGATAATAATAGGGATGTATTGAGATGAGTATCATTGAACACTGACTAAGGTCACATAGATATTGATAATAATAGGGATGTATTGAGATGAGTATCATTGAAAACACTGACTAAGGTCACATAGATATTGATAATAATAGGGATGTATTGAGATGAGTACCAGTAAAAACACTGACTAAGGTCACATATATATTGATAATAATAGGGATGTATTGAGATGAGTATCAAGTGAAAACATTGACTAAGGTCACATAGATATTGATAATAATAGGGATGTATTGAGATGAGTATCATTGAAGTCACTGACTAAGGTCATGCAGAATTATACAGTTTATTGATCATGTCACATAACTTACTATTAATAGGATTTTTTAAATGTTTTAATTGTTTACCTTGTGAAGATCATACAATGATAGAAGCATGTTCTATTGTTACTGACTTGAAGAAAGTTTTAAAAAATACAATAAAGTTTAAAAGCTTTATATCTATTGTTTATATCCATTGTCAATGCTAACAATAGACATGTACAAAATTGAACTCGAAAAAAAATCTATAAATTGTTTTCATTTTAATAATAAGAGGGAGCTCCCAGTTTGTTAGCCCTGTTTAAAGTTGACTGATTGCTAAAATTGGACAGTGAGCACATTTGTACGTGAGTTAGGTTGGCTAATTACTGTTATGTGTTTGGTTCATTTCAACTTGAAAATATTTCATTGTTTTAATAAATTCTTAATAAACTATCAACCAGTTTTCACCAAACATCAATTTCTTTTTCTATTAGCTTTTAATTTAAATTTAGCCACTTCAGTAAAGGTTTAATGACAGGCCATGTGAATGCTGTCCAAATTAACCTTTTGACTTTACTTATTGATTCCACCAGAATGTGTATGAAGCCAAAGACACTGAATACACCTTTAGTTAGCATGACCAAATTCCAGGATTTGGGAGGGCAGAAATCTCATTGGTTTAAATAGATTAGTTCAATATATAAGTTTGACAAATGTTAGACCCTAACTGGAGTGGCAGAATTGAAAATCAAAGCTTAAAAAAACGGAACTATAGTTTTATTGGAAATTGCTGCACATGCTCTCTTCTATCTGATAATGTTTTATCAACTGTATGAGTCTTGCAATTCTTCAAATTATTTTGTTTGTAGCATGACTACATGTTTTTATTACAGATCAATGGAAAATACTAGAGAATGGAAATATTCACATTTAAAGGGATAATAGGTCTTAGAATGAACATAAAATTTGAAAATGTTAAACAGGGCCAATTTCTATTGCTCTATTTATCAGTTAATATACCTGCTGCCACAAATAACAGAAAAAGATAAATAAATATCCAAAAAACTAAGTTATTATCATACATTTGATTAATAAAAAACGCTTAATAAATTGATTAAGCGTTTTTCAAAAATGACTTAGTTTTGTGAGTTTTCCAGATTTTAAGTGATTTTTTTACTTTATGACACCAGGTAAGTTCCCTGATGAATATATACACATATTGACCATTCTTGAGACACTAAAATTTTATGTTCATGCTAAGACGCAGTATCCCTTTAAAGAGTACCGGTATAGCTGATAAATCATTAAGAACATGTTAAACTATTATTATAATAATATTACAGGTCAATAGAAGAGATATGGGAGGAAGCCAAGTCAGAGCATCAACATGTTATATTGATATTTGAGGAGCAGGATTCTTTACTGGGTATCCAGGTAACCTTCTACTCTATTGTGATTTATATCTTGTCATTAGTTTTTATTCAACACACTCTGACAAAGTTAGATAAAGACAGATGTAACCATTGTTTTGTAATGATAATAACACCATCTTCACATATCTCTGTCTTATACCTTGACTTTAATAGCCATCATTTTGCAGAGAATGTGTATTTCCAAATATTTACATTTCTACTATCATTCGCTTCAATAAACCAGTTATACAAAATGGCTTCAATTTTCCAATAACTGCGGTCTGTCATGTGACAATATGACGTCAAAATTCATCTCCAATGAATGCCCTTAGCTTGATTGACAGATACCATTTGAAAGGAAAACACAATGGTCTCAGACATTTGTACTATTAAATGATAAAAACTTGTTCTAGTATTTCATCCAAAAAGACAGACCAATGTAAATATAAGGAATCAATGTAGATCTTGTTATTATTATGGGGAAATAAACACTGGTTTATCACATTAAAGACGTACATGACTCGCTTTGTCACGTGACAGCGTTACATAACGATAACAAGATCCACATTCATTCCTTAAATAAAGCAATTTGATTATATTGTACGACTGTGAATACAGCCAATCAGATTTTGGTTGAAAACTCTGATTCTCAATAAATCCAATCAAATTGACAGATTAATATCTTAGTGTTGATCTTTCTCAGATTATATGGAAATAATTGAAACTGTAGAAAAAAAAAACAAAGTTCTCTTCCGGTTATCACCATACTGGCTTAACAGCAACTCCTGAACTCGGACACATTATTAGATATTAGAAACTATACAGACTAGACTTATATTGTGTTGATAACTACTTATTCTACCTAATAATAACATGAATTGCCCATGTTTGTGATATAAGTTTTTAGGTCTATATTATTTTATATGTACTATGTATATTGTAGTTAATACTGGACTATATGAGAGAAAAGAAAGTATTGATAAGAAGGTTGTTAAAAGAAACAGTAGTTAAATATGGTATAAATAAAATACCATCATTGTATGTGGTTAATACTGATGGTACTTATAATCATATAGCTAGGTAAGTATCTTTAAAGACGGTAATTACTCTGGATATAGACTTCTATTACACATACAGGTAATGTTTCATTACACATATTGGTAACATTTCATTACACATAAGCTTACATGTAAAGTTCTCAAGTGATAATACAGCAATACAAAACACTCCTTATATGCCTTGGATAACTTAACGACTTGCCAAATGTACAAAATAAACATAAATAAAGGAGGTAAGAGGTAAGTATCTTATTTATAAAAATATATCAAGATGAATTAGAAGTATTAAAACAGAACACTGCAATCTTCAGACAATTGAAGAACAAAATGGAATATTAGATATTGTTAAAATTATAACAGAGGCTGAAGTCTGAGAATTTCAAAATTTTGTACAGCAATATAAAAATGATGGCATTTAATAGTTGATACATTATAACACAGAAGAAGTCTTTATGAATTACAACTATTGTTTATTAATACTGCTCTGTATTCTCTTATCGTTGGGGATTTATTTGAATGTAGCAGTATTAATAAACAATAAATGTAATCCATAAACATTTCTTATGTGTTACAATATTGTTATAAATTAAACAGAACTTGAGACATGCTGTTGCTGAGATTTTCATGCTACAAATTTATCACAGGGAAGGGATATAAAAATATTCAAAACGAACCTTGAACATGTTAGTACTATTCAAAAATGTCCTTCGTTGCAGACTGCATGATGCATGACCTTGCTGTTTTCATTGACTATTAAATGTAGAAGAGTACGATGAGAAAATCCTTTCATTTAATGTTATAACCAATTGTGATATTTATTCTAGTGGTATTGGTGTGAATGTTGATACAGATAGAACAACATTTCGACAAGCCATAGACAACCTCATGAAAAATAATTTTAAAACCAAGGAGGAGAATAAAGTAGTTATTAATAAAGATGGGAAAGTTGAAAGTCCAGAAAGCGTAGTGGGAGCTGGTGATGGCCCTAAAGATGATGATGTGAAAATTAAAGAAATAGAAAAGTAAGCAATTTTCTTAATTAATTTATATTTTTAGTACCGTATACGAAGTGTGAAAGGTAGGTGGTAAATGACGAGTTAACGTCCGTGCTAGATAATGCTGATATCATAGGCTAGGTAGTTATTGGTGGTCGTTTATAGAAGATTAGGATCATTTGGATGATTTGGTTTGGTGGTTTGAGAAATCGTACAATCTGGTCAGAACAAACGTCATTGCGGTGAAACACAGCCCTGGATGGTGTGGTTCTTGTACATTCTTCCAAAACTCGTTATGATCATGGTAGTTCTTGTTGGTTGTTGTTGCTTTGGTTTTGGTTTAGTTAGATTATCTATCTTTGATTGGATGAGTTGAAGACCTTACAGAAAGAAGAAACGGAGATTCGAGAAAGGGAAAAGGGGTTTAAAGCTTTCACCCAAAAAAAAGAAAAAGAAAAGAAAGCTAAGCCCCTCACTAGTTTTATACTCTACTCTCAGACAGCTCCTCTTCTCCCATACATTATAGAACACAAAGATCATTGTTGATTGTTGATATCATGTTATAACACTATTTTATCCAAATGTAGAATGAATCAATATACTGATTGATTTGTTTTATTATAAATACTATATGATCAATTGTCATTGACAACCCCGAAACCCTGAAATTCGCACATTTTATTTAAACAGAACAGAATATTTTTATTTATCCTTATTTCCTAGGTTCTTAATCTTTAATCAACCTTTTGAACTCATGGGTCAATTTTTAAGTATAATCTACAATGTTTTTGTTAATTTAAAATTTGCATACCACAGTGATTTCCTGGGGTCTGATTTAACAAAGATTCCATCAAGATTTTAAGAAATACAGTAACCTGAATGGTTGATTAAAACCCAATTTTAGTGATTGACCAATCTCACCATTGGAACACTAAATCATCCTAAGTTAAGTTTTTGTGAAAAAGGTTCCTGGTTTTTGATATTATAAAATGCCTTTATTTCAGACCACAAGTATATCTACAAGATTTAGAATCAGCTCTTCATTATTCATTTCGTCAAGAGATTGCTATCTGTAAAGAAATAAGTGGTGATAAATTATCTGCCCTTCAAAAATTTGTGTCTGTTCTTTCAAAGGTTGGTATCTGGTTTTTATGGCATTACCTGTCCTAAAACTGAATTATAATATTTATTTGTTTGTCATTGATAGGTAATTGGTAATACAGTATATCCTGCTCATACGACCACCTTTATTAAGAGCCCACCTTCAATAAACGACCACAATAAATTCCCCCCTACGAGTTTTCAATGTAATTATCGACTAATAAGCGGCCACCTTCATTACGCGACCAGCGGCCATGTATTTATACTCCCAATTGATTAAAATAACTCAATTAAGCGACCATGACACTTTTGATTATCTCCCGTAACAAAAATCAAGTTCACGCGTCGGTGATATTCAATGAGATTATCGCTAATCGGTAATTAGATAATCTTCTACAGATTAATTTAAAGCTTGTTCCTGATTAATATTGATAGATATCATCATATTGACAATTATTATAAAGTATTGTAAAGGCTTCAATATTTCGTTTTTGGTAAAATTTAGACTACCGTAAATTTGATCAGAAAGCGAAAGTAGAGTGTTCCGGATGTTGTTATAAAAACATATTAATCAGGTGAAAATGGAATAAAGCGTGTTAACAGGCAACTAAAATGCAAGTAAAGAAGGATATCTTATCGATTTAAGGTAGAGAATTTTGACTTTGAAAACGATAATAACTGTGAGAACTTTGGTATCTAAAAGAAAATAAAATACGATAAAATAGAGTATCCCGTCGGTAGATAGGAGATAGCATGCAAAAGCAGTAGAAACTATACATGTATGAGTAAAAGTAAGATCCTATGATTTCCAAAACGTCAAAACGAAATGGTTTTGCAGTTCCTCTCTTAAGAGGCCACCTTCACTCAGCGACCGTTTTTGAATATTCCCTTGAGTGGTCTCTGAATGCAGGTTCTACTGTACCAGTAAAGTAATACCTGTTAACCCCTATTTAAAACACGTACCAAGGTCTTTTTAGTTAAACCTTAACTGAAGTGACAAAGTTAAAAATGAAAACAAAAAAAAAACAACAAGATTAGGCTAATCTTAATCAGTTTGGAAATCATACTGAAACATATCGAGGTCATGCATGTGTGGAAGAGTTCACTAGAAATTTGAGGGG
The DNA here is from genome assembly GCA_030562195.1 of Nipponacmea schrenckii. Classification (NCBI taxonomy): domain Eukaryota; kingdom Metazoa; phylum Mollusca; class Gastropoda; family Lottiidae; genus Nipponacmea; species Nipponacmea schrenckii. The sequence goes on from JAUJPP010000011.1 coordinate 7,213,866, forward strand.
TGTTTATATCCAGCCCTGCTCATTTGGGTTATGACCATTTATAATGATTGTTATTTTTCAGTATTTACCAGGCCGAGATGAGATAAGAAGATTTTTACAGCAAGTCAGTGATTGGTTGACAACCGTTACTACAGATTTAACTGGTGGCGAGTGGGTTCACGGTATAGATAACCTACAGGTATGATTATCATAGCTTATATAGCATGGTTTATAGCATAGAAGAGATTATAGCAGGGAATACCCAGGCATATCCACTCATTATGTGAGGTATTTCTTGTGTTAGTGTTACGCGGTTAATTTGGTATTATATACAGTGTACTCTGAGTAATCCGACATATATCAGGACCGCAAAATTATGTCAGATTAGCAAGTGTGTTGGATTACACTGTATATTAACATGAAGAATGAGCTCATATTTTGTGTTATGTGATGGTGTGAACTCTAACACAGAACACTAACACGAGATTTGACCTCACCCATTATAACAGATAATTTGAAGTCAAGTCAAGATAAAGCACATAGCATAGCTAATATAGCATAGCATACAATATAACATAGATTATAGCATATATGGAATTTAGAGATGTGTTCAACATACCTAATAGGGCATAGAGTATAGCATATGTAGAATTTAGAGATATGTTCAACATACCTAATAGGGCATAGAGTATAGCATACACTAATGCATAGATATTAAAAGGATTAGGTCCACATAGATAATTTTATTTTGTAATAGTCTTTGCTAAAATATGAGAAAGACTAGAATTTTATAGCTGCTCCTTCAAAGATACCCTTATTGGCAACTGCTAAGTGTTGTCTATCTTAAGAGCCAAACCGTCTTCATTGGCCTATAAAGTTTAGAAGAGTAGGACGTAAAACACCATTCATTTCATTTCATTTCTCAATAGCCAAAATGTTGATCAGTATAGTAGGATATAGTTACCAGTTTATTGATATTTTGTATTTTGTCTATCAATAGGATGAAATGGCCTATCTACCTGAGAAAATTGAATGGAGAGGGTGTAATGGAAGTGAACCACATTTTAGAGGCTATCCCTGTAGTATGTGGACATTATTTCATACTCTAACAGTCAACGCCTATTTATCAGATAAAGGTACATAACTCTTGATAGCCTACCTACATAACACAACAGTACCATATTCTAACGACTTATTGATTTTAACTGTGTTAAACTATAGAATTTTTCTAAATATTTAAAGTGTATAGAGTGTAATGTTTTTATTTCTGTCAGATGTTCTTCTTTAAAAATTCAAATGCTAAGTAAGCCTTTATGATGTCAATTGATTCTGTTAGCTTTATCATAAACAGCTTAGAAACTGTACAAACCACAGATATCTGATAGGAAAAAAGATTGGCAATAATAGATTTAAAGAAGCTTAAACTTACTTAGACTTCACTCTCTTTAAAGGAATAGTAGGCCATTTTATAATCACTTTACCCCCTTCCCCATTCACCCCAAATTTACTCCCATTATGCCACAAACCAATTCACTATAAGTAAGAGGCAATATAACAAGAGGTGATATTGAATAGGAGTGAAATAGGAATAATGAAGAGATGAAGGTGGGATATGGTAATACTACTAGTAAGCTTTCTGTAATAATCTTTGTAAATAATTTGCTAATATTTTATAATAATTTATGTTTTACAGTAGTAGATAATAAGGAAGTGTTAAATGCCATAAAAGGGTATATGGAACATTTTTTTGGCTGTGCTGAATGTTCAACTAATTTCTTACAAATGGCTAAAACTATAGAGAGTGATATTAATACCAAGAAGGATATGGTTTTATGGTTATGGAGTGCTCATAATAAGGCCAATAAAAGACTTCACGGAGATCTTTCAGAGGATCCGCAATACCCCAAAATTCAATTCCCATCTCCAGATGCTTGTCCGAAATGTTTTGAGCCTGGAAGCAAACCATGGAGTCCTAAATACAGAAATACAGAAGTGTTAAATTTTATTGTTGACATGTATAGTGGTGAAAATCTCGTGAAAACATTCCTGAAAGAGGACAAAGAAAGGGCAGTAATTCGTTCTAAGTCTACGCCAGACAATCGAGCGTTAGATTGGTGGGAGAAAAAACAGCGTCAACAAGATTTAAAACAATTACACAATATACATCAACAAAAACGCGATAGAATCATAGCTAAAGCTTTAGATGACTATAAAACTGAAAATTATGTACGGAGACAAAAAATAAAGCGACACCCCCATGGTATACCAGGGAGAACATCCTGGGGGTTAAGTACAGTTGATTTGGGAATGTGTTTTGCATTCTATGTTATTTGCGCTATCATTCTGTTAATGTTATATTATCATTTTACGATCCGAACTAAACGTAAAACAGTGTGTAAATTCCTACCTGTATGACTAGCAGGAGCCATCCTCGTGATATTTTTAATTTTAATTCTGTTTTATTTTAAACACTATTGTTATATTATTAAGAAATTGTTGTGATTTTTTTGCTGTATTGTAAAGGGGTAAGGGTTGGTAAAAATATTAGTTAGTTGAATAAGGTGCAGACTTTTTTGTTTGTTGTTGCACAAACAGTTAACAAAAAATTCAAGACAATTCTACACTCATGGAAGCTGTACAGATGTTTAGATAATCAGAATGATGTTAAGGTATTCCAAGTAAAGGTATTTCTTAATAAGCATTAGCAGGTACTACAGGTGGTACAATGGTTTATCAAGTACTACAGGTGGTACAATGGTATATCAGGTACTACAGGTGGTGCAATGGTATATCAGGTACTACAGGTGGTGCAATGGTATATCAGGTACTACAGGTGGTACAATGGTATATCAGGTACTACAGGTGGTACAATGGTATATCAGGTACTACAGGTGGTACAATGGTTTATCAGGTACTACAGGTGGTACAATGGTTTATCAGGTACTACAGGTGGTACAATGGTATATCAGGTACTACAGGTGGTACAATGGTTTATCAAGTACTACAGGTGGTGCAATGGTAATTACTACAGGTGGTGCAATGGCATATCAGGTACTACAGGTGGTGCAATGGTATATCAGGTACTACAGGTGGTACAATGGTATATCAGGTACTACAGGTGGTGCAATGGTATATCAGGTACTACAGGTGGTACAATGGTATATCAGGTACTACAGGTGGTACAATGGTATATCAGGTACTACAGGTGGTGCAATGGTATATCAGGTACTACAGGTGGTACAATGGTATATCAGGTACTACAGGTGGTACAATGGTATATCAGGTGTTACAAGGAAGAGTATATGTCTGTGCATTGTTGATAAAAGAAGACTGGGACTAGGAATAATAATACCAAAGAAAAATCATTTAGCTATTTGTTTTACTACATACACTATTTTAGATCTGACATAATTATTCTCTAATTTGTGTTCTTGAAAGGGGAATTGTTTAGTTCAATAAGAATGATTTATACCAAAGAAACTTAGTTTTTGACTTTCAAATTAATTTCAAAATCTGTATGTTTTGATTCTAGTTTTTTTGTATTTTCTTTTTAATGTGTGCTAATTCACTTGAATATGCTTGATCCAACAAATTTTTTCTATAAATTGTGTTCAGTTTATGCTATTTGGATAAAACAACTGTCCCATCTCTTCATTGATATGGGGGTGTGGTTTTGTTCTTCTTCAAGTCATGTTTTATGATAATTTGTTTTCACGTGGAACTACTCAATTTATTTTTCTAAATTTTAATTAATTTACATGAACATATTAGTCCATTTTGTGACAAATTGTGGAAATTTTGTATATCATAGTTAGTTTCCATGTTGACCAACAAAATTTGTTTTAAAATAGAACATATTAGTTCATTAAGTTTTAGAATTTTAAATCTGGTTATGTGTTGATGTAATATTTCATGGTTTTGGGCTCAAAATGTATGCAAGATGAAAATAATGTTTATTTGAAAGACTAGAGTGAGAGTAAGAATTAGTTATGTATGGTTCTAGTTCGGGACACAAATAAAGAAAGAATGGAGTAGCCCCATGCCTTTATAGTCAGGTAAATATATTGAGGCTCACTTTATCAATCCTAATTATAATTTGTTTTAAGTTTTGTAAATTTTTGATTCGTCTGATATGACACAAAAGAATGTATGGAGCTATTTGATGAATGTTTACATGTCTTAATGTGTTTACATGTCTTAATGTGTTTACATGTCTTAATGTGTTTACATGTCTTAATGTGTTTACATGTCTTTATGTGTTTACATGTCTGCAAGTCTACATGTTAATGTATTTTATCTAAAACTCTATTAAATTTTATGAAATGTTGAGTAAGAAATGGTTGGAATGGAAGTGTGTACCTGTGAGTATATGGACACGCCTCTCTCTTAACCATCCCCTGACCCCAGGTCCACCAAATATTTCTCATGCTCATCTTAGTTTCTACTCAAATTCATAATGGCCCTCGCATAAAAAAATGTTAGTTTTAAAATTAATGCGATAATGCCAGAAACTTTAGAACATTGTAAACTATGGAATAAATTGATATGTTTTTATATTTGATACAATCGGTAATGTACCTGTAATATCTGCTACAAATAGAAGGAAAATCTCTGCTAGGTATGAAAGCTTTGTGCCCCTGGCGTTTGGTATAATATATATCTGGACCAGGCCTGTGAAAGGGATTGGACCTGGCCTGTGAGAGGGATTGGACCTGGCCTGTGAGAGCGGTAGAAAATTGAGGTTTGAGAGGTGTGTCTCCTTTCTGTTTTCATACATTCAATGGTAAATCTTTATTTAAAAAAAGCTTTTGTAAATGAATAGAAAAATCAGCTTAAAAAAATATTGACTTGTGTGCTGATAGAATTTTAAACTGGGTAATTTCTTTATGTTGAAATTTGAAACAGAACAAGTTGAAGTATAGAATAGAAAAAAGATAGCTGGCAAGGCAACTTGACCGAGATATCATCAATATATACATGTATACTGTAGCTTCTATTGTGGATACAACCCAAATTAGACGCGTTTTTACTAAGTCAAGGGCAATAACTCAAAAACCGCTCATGCGATTATTTTCGAACTTGACTGAGATATCATCAATATATACATGTATACCAAGTTTCATTAAGATCGGATAAAAACTGTAGCCTCTATTGTGGATACAACCCAAATTTGACGCGTTTTTACTAAGTCAAGGGCAATAACTCAAAAACCGTTCATGCGATAATTTCCATTTTCGAACTTGACCGAGATATCATCAATATATACATGTATACCAAGTTTCATTAATATCGGATTAAAACTGTAGCCTCTATTGTGGATACAAACCAAATTTGACTCGTTTTTACTAAGTCAAGTGCAATAACTCAAAAGCCGTTCATGCGATAATTTCCATTTTCGAACTTGACCGAGATATCATCAACACATGTATATACATTTATACCAAGTTTCATTAAGATCGGATACAAACTGTAGCCTCTATCGTGGATACAAGAAATGTGGACGGACGGACGGACGGACAGGGGCGACGGCAATATACGTCCACATTTCCATGTGGGCGTATAAAAACCTATACTTAATTATGTTTAAAAAATTTAATTTTCTTTATTCATATACATGTAAACAATATCTATATGATGGTTAATGTATGATTGTTTCATCTGATACCTTGATTGCAATAGACACCTTGTTTCTCAGTTAACGATTTGATTGTATTGTATGTCAGCTAATACAGGCAATCAGAGCCGTTGATTTCATCGTAATTATTTGATACAACTTTTCTGTTGAGGGCTAAGCTAAGATTAGCCGTATTCAATCAATTTAAGGTATTTACTAACTACATGTACTGTGAAACCAGAAAGTGAGTTATTGAATAAGATGGGGATAGAAGTATAAATTTACTCATAAATAGAGTTTGGCCACAAAAAGTGTTTTCTGAGAAATATAAACTTGATTTGTCCTAATTGTATCCTTATATATACTTAAAGTATACGTTATATATATAACCTGTTTAAATAAACTGATTTCCCCATCCCAATTTTATTTTGTATTTGTTCAATTTCCACATGATTTGAATCGTGGTAGTATTATTGCTCTACCAATTTGTCCCTATTGAATACTACTTTGCTTCATGAGCAGTCAGGTATATACACTCAGTTTATGTTATAATAATTATTAGATGAATCAGTTTTGGGCTCTTATCCACCCACGGTCCACCCAGCTGTAAATGGGTATGGATAATCCAGGAAAGATTAATGCCAAGAGGTTTGGCCAAGGACCAGCTGGTAGAAAGGATCCCTGTCACGGCAGACATATAAATCTAAGTTGTTATCCTTGTAAAATATAGTTGTTTCTTTCTTTGCGTGGCAATCTATCGATTGTCACGCTTTGTTTTCGTTCGGATTATTATTATTTTTTTGGGGGGGGGAAGCTCGCTAGCCCAAACGCAAAAAGATAGACTATTTCTGTTTTCACCAATGGTTTTTATATGGGCTGGAATCAAAATTGAATATCTAACAAGAAATTTTCGCTAACCCGAAAGTGGCTAATTGCATAATATGCAAATAAGATTTCAAGCTAGCTCGGGCCCTAATAGTCGGATCGGTCTGAAATATACAGGATATAGATAGAAAGGCAGCGCAAAAATCATCAAAATTTTTTGATCACTTCCGGTTTGGGCGTGGGGACCTCCGGTTTTTTCGTCCCATGTCGGGTGACCCTGCTTCCTATGTAATTCAAGAATCTAAACAAAAACAGTATATTTTAGCTATACTAAATGATTTTAATCCCCTGAGATGAAGGAAAATTAAATTGAATGTTGAGAATGCGCAGTTTCAAAAATGGCAAATTTTCTTTAATATTGAATAAGTCCGCCAATTATTAACCGATTTTTATGATTTTGGTGTCTTTCGAAACCTTGATACTTTATCTAAAAAATGGTCGGAACAGAATTTATATTTTCGAATTTGAATTTTTTTTTTATGCCCGTTCGAATTTTTCGAAAATTCAAAACTCTATATCTCGTGACCTTGACCTTCAATGACCTTGAAATTTGAGATGTAGAATGTCCTTGACCTCAGGTGTCTACAGATGTGCTGATATTGCATGACAAATATCAACTTATAGCCCACCGAAATCTGACTATTTTGCAATTTTGGACGGTTATGTTACACTTTCGGGCTCTAATGTTCGGATCGATCTGAAATTTACAGGATATAGATAGATACGCAACACAATTAAAAATATATCATCAAAATTGTTTGATCACTTCCGGTTTGGGCGTTGGGAATTCCGGTTTTTTCATCTCACTTCAGACGACCCTACATCCCGTGTAATGCAAGAATGTAAGCAAAAACAGTATATATTAGCTATCCAAAATAATTTGCATTCCCCGAGAAGAAAAAGTTCCAATTGCTAGTTGCGCATGCGCCATTTTCCGAGAATGGCAAATTTTCTTTAAAATTTAATTACATTAGTAGTCCGTCATTTATTATCCGATTTGTATAAGCAAAATGAAATTTTACAACTCCAGTACTAACATAAAATATATTCATCCCACATCAATGTGGTATACATCATTGGACTACAAATTAAATTATCTCTTAAATGATATGCGACATAGTCGTTTTACCATGAAAATTCAAAGCATTAATTTTAGATAAATTAATAAAATAAATACCAATTTAGGGTTTTTTATTTCATAAAATATGTTTCAAATTGATCAGTCAGGGTGTTAAAGCCTGTTATATAACATGCCAATAAAACTGGTGGTTTAAATTTTCACACCTACTTGTCAAATCACTGACCTGGGGAACAAATTAATCTGATTATGTGAAATTTTCTTTTTTTTTCTTTTTGGCAAAATATTTCCATTCAAATTCAAAACATACATCAAGTTAAAGAAGTAAATTCGCTTGTCATTGATCAGTTCGAATTTTGTTCGTATCTTAAATAGAAATGATTTTAGAAAAAAATGTCAAATACAGTAATGTGAAGAGTAGCAGACATATAAGTCTTATAAAACACAGATGAACTATTGACCACTTTAGTCACGGTACAACGCACACAGGTGGCCAAAGAGTAAATTAATCTAATGATATAATCTGATAACTCTAATAAACTTTATTTATTTTTTTGTAAAATATTTACATACAAATTCAAAAAATATCTCTTTATAAAGCTGTGAATTAGCAAATTATCACATAGCTTGAATTTTCTCTCTATGTTAATTACAACCAAAGTTACAAATTAATGTTTAAATTTGAATATAGAGAGTTTAAATTTCATGACAAATTGTCATCTTCCTACCTACTAAAATTTTGGTTTGGAATTTATGTAATTATCCTACTGAAATCTTAGACATGTACAAAAATCTAATAAGGAACTGATAGTGGAAACTTATAGTAGAAAAAAATGCCTATATAGCGGAAAGTTTACGCTTGTTCCACAATTGTAGGCTGAAAAGTACCGGAATTGAAAGCTAGCAGGTTAGAAATTTCAAAATGTTCGAAATCCATGGGATAACGCATTGTTGCCACGCTCGGAGCTGTTCACAGTTCTAGTTTTTCTTTCTTTTTATCCCTTTGTTATCTGTTTTAGTTGACTGCTTGCTTTTATCAAGACGAACCCATAAAATACAACCCATCTGTTTGGATTGAATACTTGCCAATAGAAATAGGTCAATGTTCAGTGATCATTCAAAGTTTTGTGTCCATACATATGTATACGGTTAAATATAACTGCACACAATACGCCTTTCTTTCGTTATAATATCATGATATCAGCAATTTCTTTTGATATTTTCGTTGTATGAACTTTTGGGCGGCGTATAAGCATGTTGTAAATCGTTCATAAAAAAGAAAAAAAAAATAACTATATTTTACAAGGATAACAACTAAGGTTCACATGATGGACAGCGGTCTACAGGTGAGTCAGGGATAGCAGCCTTGGTGAAAAAAACTCATTTTGAACCATATTTCTTTATTCAAACTATTGTTGTCCTATTTGGGCCAGATCAAATGATTTATCTTCCAAAAAGTTCAAACGCCAATGTTAGTTTTAGATTCACCTTTTAAAAATCTCTACTAGGCTATATTTTGGCAGGGATACTTTCTACCAGCTGGTCCTTGTTCAAACCTCTTGGCATTGATCTTTCCCAGATTAGCCGTACCCATTTACAGCTGGGTGGACTGGAATATGAGTGAACCAATTTAATTCAATAGCCTCGCCTAAGAATGTGTCACGGAAGAAAATAAAGATTACATCATAGTACGGATTGAAGAAATTCCTGTCCATTGATTTGTCAGACTTATTTAATACAATATTTATGACCAATCATGTGATAGGATGCATTTTTAATGAAACTTCAAAGGCGAATTCGATTTTCAGCTACTAGAATCGGAATATATTCTTCGGGAAGTGTCTTCTGGCAAGTACAATCGAGTGAGTAGCAGAAAAAAATATGGTTATACACCGCACTCGCTGCACTTGAATTCTATTTTGCCAACGGACGCCATTTTGTCTTCTGTCTCTTCCATCTCTGATTAGGAAGACCCAGAAGACCTTCCATTGTTTTTTTTCTATTAATGCATCACTACTATTTTAATAAACACATAATTACTTTACACTGGCCTAATACTATCAACGAATTATTGCCCTCTCTTAGACTCAACTGATCTCACTGCACCTTGTCGCTTTTTGTCATTGGCCAGCTTAGTGAGTTTTGAAGGCAGCCTTATTTCTACCTTCACTGTTTCAACATCAGTTATTTTCTTCAAGTAACTTTCACAGGTACGTGTGTTTTGGGTATTTTTAGGGTAATTGTCTGACTGGGTTACTATATTTTGATAGTAAGAGAGATGTGCAAATGTAATATACTGGTATTTTAAGTATTAAGTAATGGCAGTCCACCTTTAATTATAGTTATTTCACATGGTTTAGATAATAGATGGATAGTTGATATATATTGTATAACTTTATATAAAACCCCGCCATTGGGTTAGTAGTATGTTTTATTATTTGCGTGGCAAATACAATTTGTCACGCTTTGTTTTCGTTCGGATTATTTGCAGTGCGTTCTTCGAACGCACTGCTTTGTTTTCGAAATGACTATTTTTTTTTTTTTGTCTCTTTCTGGTCACGCTCCCCAGTCATAACTGCAAATGTCTTACACAATCTGGCGTGATATTGTGACGTAATTTAGTGCTCGTTGTTGTTTAAATGTAAAATGACGCATTTTTGTTCTACCGGAAATGACGTAGAACGTCACAAATTTTATTTTTGTTTACTAACTCACGGCTCGTTTTTTTATCCAATCTGGTTCGGACTTTTTTTATTTACTACTTATAACTTAGATTTACATAATAGCAGTTTAAAAATTTTGAAATTTTTACTTTTGTTGCTGACTTTTGAATTTTAAAATTTAACACTTTTTCTAACTTTCGCAATTTTGATTAGATCGAAATCAAAATTTGCAGTTAGATAAACATTTTTCTTGTGAAGAAAAATCTGTTTTCAAAATGTCGACATCACTTCCGGTTTCGGCGTCATACGTCGCTAAACTTCGAATTTTCACTTCCGGAATTCTAAAGATATTTGAATTTTGTTTTTTGCAATTAGTTACTATTAACCCATAATGATTTTATAATTAACAAAAATTGAACCGGAAGTAACAGATCAGTCGCCATCATTAAACCACTTACTTTTGTAAAGTGAAAAATTGGGCCTTAGGGGTTAATCGGACAATTGTAATTTTGATGTCTATGAAATCTTCAATCGATTGCTAACAATTCTTAGGAAGCCGAATTTTGAATTTCGATTTAGCTTACTTTTCATTTCCGGTTCTTTTTTTTCACTCAGTGCCTAATTTTCCAACGTTCATATATCGTGACCTTGACCTTTGGTGACCATGTGACCTGCACAAAAGTTGTTGCCCTTGTCGAGATCTATCCATTGATGTCTTCATTTGTGTTGTGCAATGTCAACTTCCGGTTTTACAGCCATTTGAAAATTGCACTTTTTAACTTCGAAGAGCTCTGTCACGTGACCTAATTTACATACGTCAAAATTTCTTTTATGTCCTTATTACGCGTAATTTATTCTTTCCAATGGTGTATAACACTTTATATCTTGATCAAAATTGCGCTTTTTAATATTTGAAAATTTTGTTCTTAGTTCTATATTAATTGTGCGTGATTTATGAAAAAGCACGTGTTTTTTTGAAGTTACGTCTTATTTTTTCACAAAAATTGGTAGATGAGTAGACAAAAAATTATCATTAAAGATTCCGATGAAACATTTTCCGAAATTAGCCGGAAACGTCCGAAAATGACCAAAAAATGTAGAAAATCATAGAAATCGGAATTTTCGGATTAAATTTTTGCACAAACTTGCAATTTTATTATTCCACAGAATTAGTACCATCAATATCTTCATTTTGTATGTATGCCGTATATGCAAATTCCTTACCGTTTGATCGCCATCTTGAAATATGCAAATTATTGGAAAAATACTACTCGTCCGCCATTTTTAATCCTATTTTTTTAAAATATAATTTGGATAATTATCTAGGTCCTCTAGTTGCATATTTTTCAATTTCAAATTTGTCTTTGGACCAGGTCCTGCCAAAGTTTTTCAAAACTGACTTCCGTTTGAAAGTTCATAACTTTTGAACTCTACCATATGCATCCTTTTGATCTCAAAACAACATCACCAGAGAGGCACTGGACTGGAATCCCCAAGGGCATAGAAGACAAGGACGACCTTTACATAGCTTGAAAAGAATAAGACTGAAAGAGCTAGGAAGGATAGGCAAGACCTGGAATGAAGCAAAAAGAACAGCTCATAACAGAGTGAGATGGAGAATGTCTGTAGCAGCCCTATTCTCCGCAAGGAACGAAGAGGACTAACTTACTAATATGCATCCTTTATTTTTCTGCAAAATCATCTTCATTGGCTATAGGTTCATATGATACCTTGATTTCTAATTTTAGTAAAGAACATTTGGATTAATAGGGATCCAAAAATTGGTAATTTGCATATTTCTCGTATCTTCAGATGGTTATATCTCATGAACAAGACTCTTGGCAACATTCTAATTGTGATTTTCATCAGCTTTCTAACAATATCTTTATTTTAGCTATAGACCGAAAACTGATGAAAATACGCCTAGTAGAAAATAAACGATTTTAACATTCATATTTTTTTATATTTAGTTCTATTTAACTTAAAAACAAAATTCGAACAGATTTATAATGTGCAAATTCCCAGCTTTCAAGCAATATATAAATCAATATGTATAAATAAAAATTCCGAAAAGTTTTAAGAATAAAATTACACTCTAATTAAACAGATATAAATAAACAGGTCATAAAGTCTGACTGTGTTAATTTCTTATCTTTTGGTCCAGACACAAATTTTTGACATTTCCAGTTAAAGTATCACAACCAATCAAAACAAGTCATTAGACTTTGTGGGCGTGGTTAAGCCCAGATATTTTACATCACTGTGTGTATTTTTCTTTCAATCGAAATAGGGTCTCGGAGGATCAGTCAATATGTGTTATTTTGATGGACATGTATATAGAATCTATAACCGATTGCCGAAATTTATATGGAAACTGATTTTTGAATTTTTAATTTGATTTTGATTTAATTACGATTAAAAATTATAAAAACTTCGAAGGTGTATATTGTGACGTTGACCTTTGGCGATCTTTATACCTGTACATGATAGTTCTATCCAATGACATATTAAGCTTTATAGCAAAATGTAAACGTTCGATTTATCGGCATTTAAAAATTGCGAATTTTTCCTATAAAACGGTCAATTCACAAATTTTGACATTTCCAGTTGAAGTTTCCAAAACAAGTCAATGGACTTTGTGGGCGTGGTTAAGCCCAGATATTTTTACATCACAAACCTTAATGATTGCCAGTCTACAAACAAACTCAAATGTCACGTGTTAAATCATGAATAAATCATCTCTCCCAATAATCGCAAAATCAATCTACATTCTATCCTTAAATGACAGCCAGGAGACCAACAAATTTTAAATAGCTCGAAAGCTGCAGAACTGTTACAAACAGGTCTAGTTATTCTTTCCAATGGTGTATAACACTTGCTATTTGATCAAAATTGCACGTTTTAAATTTGCAAATTTTGTAATTTCTTCTATACTAACTGTGTGTATTTTTCTTTAAATCGAAATAGGGTCTCGGAAGATAATTCAATTTGTGTTATTTTGATGTACATGTATATAGAATCTATTGCCGAAATATATATGGAAACCGATTTTTGAATTGTTATTTTGATTTTGATTTTTTACGATTAAAAATTAATCCAGTTAAAATGATTCAAAGATATTATATATCTTAAATAAAAGGAATGATTGTTCATTTCTCGTTGTGGGCGATGTATGATATGGAATATTTGGAAGGAAATGACAACCTTTAGAATTTTAAATGATATTCTCTTAAGCAAAAATAATGTACAGTTGAGAGGACTAGTGGTATAAGGGACGGAACTCTATAAAATACTCTCTTAAAGATGTAAAGCCGCGCTGTTAATTTGATGGCTCTATGTTATACCATGGCAACTTGCCACAAATTGCAGGATCTAATGTTCCTACTACACCTAAATTAAGATTGATAAATAAATAAATAAACAAATTAAAAGTATCAACGATCTGGAAAGTTAATTTAATCCGAGATCAATTTGTAATCTCAAATAAGGTGTTATGTCCCTTAGACCACAAATTTGTTTTTTCGACGTTTTGTTTTACACACTAATTAAATAGATATAAATGTTACAAGAAGAGTTAAGAAGATAATGTAACAGGGCAAAAAGTCAAATTGTGTTAATTTCTTATCGTTTGGTCAAGACAAATTTTGACATTTTTTGACAATCGCACCCAATCAAAACAAGTCATTATACTGAGTAGGCGTGGTTACGTTCTATTTTAAATGACAGCCAGGAGATATAACAAATTCTAAATATCTCGGAAGCTGCACAATTGTTACAAACAGCTCTAGTTATTATTATGGAATTGGATATTATAAATGCAAAGTTTCACCCATGCAATAGAAGGGACGCGCACTGCCTTGGTACCGTCTAACGGTTCTAGTTTTTTATTTTTTTTATTTTTTTTTTTTTTTGGGAAGCTCGCTAGCCCAAACGGAAAAAGATAGACTATTTCTGTTTTCACCAATGGTTTTTATATGGGCTGGAATCAAAAATGAATATTATCTAACATGAAATTTTCGTTAACCCAAAAGTGGTTAATTGCATAATATGCAAATAAGATTTCAGGCTAGCTCGGGCCCTAATAGTCGCATCGGTCTGAAATTTACAGGATATAGATAGATAGGCAGCGCAATTAAAACTACATCATCAAAATTTTTTGATCACTTCCGGTTTGGGCGTGGGTACTTCCGATTTTTTCGTCTCATGTCGGGCGACCCTGTTTCCCATGTAATTCAAGACAAAAACAGTATATTTTAGCTATACTAAATGATTTTAATCCCCTGAGATGAAGAAAAATTAAATTAAATGTTGCGCATGCGCAATTTTCAAAAATGGCAAATTTTCTTAAAAATTTAATAAGTCCGCCAATTATTAACCGATTTGTATGATTTTGGTGTCTATTGAAGCCTTGATACTTTATCTAAAAAATGTTGGGAACAGAATTTTGATTTTCGATTTTGAATTTTTTTTTATGCCCGTTCGAATTTTTCGAAAATTTAAAACTCTATATCTCGTGACCTTGACCTTCAATGACCTTGACATTTGAGATGTAGAATTTCCTTGACCTCAGCTGTCTATAGATGTTCTGATATTGCATGACAAATATTAACTTCCGGTTTTATAGCCCACCGAAATCTGACTATTTTGTAATTTTGGACGGTTATGTTACACTTTCGGGCTCTAATGTTCGGATCGATCTGAAATTTACAGAATATAGATAGATACGCAACACAATTAAAAATATATCATCAAAATTTTTTGATCACTTCCGGTTTGGGCGTGGGGACTTCCGTTTTTTTTATCTCATTTCAGGCGACCCTACATCCCGTGTAATTCAAGAATGTAAGCAAAAACAGTATATATTAGCTATACAAAATAATTTGCATCCCTCGAGAAGAAAAAAATTTCAATTGCTAGTTGCGCATGCGCCATTTTTCCGAGAATTTTCTTTAAAATTTAATTATTCCGTCATTTATTATCCGATTTGTATGATTTTGGTATCTATCAAAACCTTGCTCCCTTATCTCAAGGATGTTTGAAACAGAATTTTGATTTTCGAACTTAAATTTATTTTATGCCCGCTTGAATTTTTTGAAAATTTGAAATTCTATATCTTGTGACCTTCACCTTCAATGACCTTGAAATTTTCCATATAGAATGGCCTTGACCTCAGCTGTCTATAGATATGACAATATTGAATGAATATTGACTCGAGATTTTCTGTTTTATAATAGCCTAAAAACTCTTCAATAAAGGATAAATGCCAAAAGTGCAGAAGCATATTTTAAAAAAGCAAAATGAAATTTTACAACTCCAGTACTAACATAAAATATATTCATCCCACATCAATGTGGTATACATCATTGGACTCCAAATTAAATTGTCTCTAAAATGATATGCGACATGGTCGTTTTACCATGAAAATTCAAGCATTAATTTTAGATAAATTAACAAAATAAATACCAATTTTGGGTTTTTTATTTCATAAAATCTGTTTCAAATTGATCAGTCTGTGTGTTAAAGCCTGTTATATAACATGCCAATAAAACTGGTGGTTTAAATTTTCACACCTACTTGTCAAATCACTGAGCTGGGGAACAAATTAATCTGATTATGTAATTTCTTAACACCCGAAATTTTCTTTTTTTTCTTTTTGGCAAAATATTTCCATTCAAATTCAAAACATACATCAAGTTAAAGAAGTAAATTCGCTATTCATTGATCAGTTCGAATTTTGTTCGTATCTTAAATAGAAATGATTTTATAAAAAAAAATGTCAAATACAGTAATGTGAAGAGTAGCAGACATATAAGTCTTATAAAACACAGATGAACTATTGACCACATTAGTCACGGTTCAACGCACACAGGTGGCCAAAGAGTAAATTAATCTAATGATATAATCTGATAACTCTAATTAACTTTATTTATTTTTTTGTAAAATATTTACATACAAATTCAAAAAATATCTCTTTATAAAGCTGTGAATTAGCAAATTATCACATAGCTTGAATTTTCTCTCTATGTTAATTACAACCAAAGTTACAAAATAATGTTTAAATTTGAATATAGAGAGTTTAAATTTCATGACAAATTGTCATCTTACTACCTACTTAAATTTTGGTTTGGAATTTATTTAAATATCCTACTGAAATCTTAGACATGTACACAAATCTAATAAGGAACTGATAGTAGAAACTTATAGTAGAAAAAATTGCCTATATAGCGGAAAGTTTACGCTTACAATAGTAGGCTGAAAAGTACCGGAATTGAAAGCTAGCAGGTTAGAAGTTTCAAAATGTTCGAATTCCATGGGATAACGCATAGTTGCCACGCTCGGAGCTGTTCACAGTTCTAGTATTATATTTTATTTTATCAGTGCTCTATTTCTGGGTTTTAGTTGTTGATAATTAGGCACTAATAAAATATTGTATCGACGGGGGAATCGATACAAATCTAACGTTGCTTAACTTAAAGATGATCGGGAGCTTGGGGGATTTGTCGGTGCAACTCAGTAGTAGTTGTATTGAATGGTTTTGGATAGTTTCTAATAATAACGAGATCTGAAAGTGTACCAATATATTTGTGATGAAAGAATGAATGATCTATACATAAATACAGAATCTCAAATAGAAAATATTAAGCTGAAGTTTAATCGATGAAGTAATAATTTATATGTAATAGAGCTTAATTTTGTGTCTTCACTTGTTATTAATCGAGCCCAAAATGTTTTATCATTCGTACCTTTATTCCAATATTTAACAGATGTCTACCAAGCTCGCCGTATACCATGTAATTTGGGGTTGAGTCCTTGATATGTAGAATATATTTACAAAATTTTAGATGGATTTGTTCTATAATATTTAAATTTTCGAAGCCCCAGATTTCACATGCGTAAATTAAAGTTGGTTTAACAATACTATCAAAAAGTTTGAGTTGACAGTCTATTGGTAAATCTACATTTTTTAAGAACAGCATACATCGCCTTCGTCGCTCTATCACGCAAATCTTTCCGCGCTTTTAAGAAGCTACCTGTTTTGGCGAAAATCAAACAGAGATATTTAAATTCATTTACTATTTCTAGATCGTGGTTGTTGTAGTGAAATCGTAGATTTTGTAGTTGTCTCCCTTGCCCAAATATAAGTACTTTTGTTTTCTCTATATTTACATTTAAACGCCATTGATTACAGTAGTCAGAGAATAAATCAAGTTGGGATTGTAAATCTTTGGAATTTTCAGATAATAAGCAGGTATCGTCTGCATAAAGAATACTAAAGAGTTTCAGAAAGATACCAAAGCGAAGTTCTAATTCATTTTGTATGATTTCCGTTCGAATCATTTTCTTCCAAATAATTGCTTAAATCATTAAGATATATAGAAAATAGGAAAGGAGATAAATTTTCACCTTGACGTACACCTATGTTACATAAGAACAAGTCTGATGACTGATTTTGAATTACAACTCTAGATTTTATTGAACTATACAGATTAAGAATAACCTCAAAACTTTTACAACGAACTCCGCTGTTAATAAGTTTTTGCCACAGTCCAGCCCTCCAAACGCTCTCAAATGCGGCTTTGAAGTCTACGAATACACAAAAGAATTTGTTTTTATTAGAGTTTATGATACTGTAAATTGAGAATATTATAAAAGAACTGAATGGCCTTTTCTAAATCCTGTTTGGTTCTCGTTCAGGAATGAAGTACTATCAGCAAACTTGGTTAATCTGTTATTTAGAATTGAGGTGAACATTTTTCCTAAGCATGAGAGGAGAGTGATTGGTCTATATGATTTGGGATTTGTAGGATCGCCTTTGTTTTTATACAGTGTTATGATAATGCCTTCAACCCATGATGTGGGTATAACCCCTGAATTCAAAATTCGATTAAATAGTTTCAAAAATATAGGTAGCATAACCATATTTGTACACTTTAGATATTCATTAAGGATGAGATCTCCCCCTGGTGATTTGTCAGTTTTTAACGTTTTAATAGTATCGAGAATCTCTTTTTCGGTAATTTCGCTGTCTAAAATTTCATTATCTAACTCTTTATTGTCTAAAAGTGAGCTTAAATGGATATTGTCTGTTTTTACTAAGTTTAAACTTTTAAAATAATTATGTGCAGTATGTAGTGGTAGATTGTACGTTTTCTTTCTTTGGCGTGTACGATTCAAAATTTTCCAATATTCCTTTGGGTATTTAGAGTACAACCCCTTTATGTTTTTGGCAAGATCTCCCCTATGTGTTTTAATGTTCTTATCCAAAATACTTTTATATTGTTTTTCTTGCATTTTTAGAGTTTGTTTTGTGTCATGTGTTTTGTGAGATTTATACAGTCGTTTTGCTTTTCTGTATTTTCGCCTCTCTTGATGGTATTCATTATTAAACCACGGTCTATGTATCTTAGTTTTTGATTTATTTGTAGGGTTTTGTTTTTTAGCACCAAAAGTTGTAATAGCCGAGGTTACAAATAATTGTGATATGTCATTAAGAATGTCGTCAATTTTATTTTGTGTAAATTCTTTTGTTTCAAGTTTTAATAAGATTGAATTTATAGACTGTGGTTCAATTTTTGATAGAAATTCGTCTTTTTTGTTACATATCCATGATTTTGGACGAACCTCGTAAATTAAGTTGGGTTTATTGTCATTTGTAAATTCTGATTTTTCTTCAAATTTTAATTCAAGGCTGAGGGGATTATGAATATCCGAGTATAATTTTGAAAAATCTAAAATTTCAAAATGTTCAAATATCTCAATAAGATCAAATGAGCATATAGAGTAATCGACAACGCTTGAGTCTTTGCAGGTACATTTCTCCGCCTCATCATTTGGGAATCTGCCATTCATGATAAGGAGGTTATTGTTTGATAAGATGATATCCATAATTATTTAATTGTGTATCAAAGCTATGTCTTTCTTTACTTATATTTTTTATGTTTAAATAATGAAGGTTTGGAGTAATTTCATCAGTGGGTAATATATCTGTATAATCCAAATCATACAAGGCATTATTAGCACCTATCCTACTGTTAAAATCTCCTGTCAATCAAATATAATCATTTGAAGCGGACAAGGTTAATAAATCATTTTCAATTTGACTAAAGGCATCAATAGAAGAGTAATTTGAAATTTCAGGAGGGATATACACTATACCGACAAGTAAATTTTTGTCTTTCTTGAATACATCTATGATTCGAAACCAAAGTACATATTCACTATCAGAGTGAATGATTTTGACTCTGTTGAGTTGATTATGATGAATTGATACTGATATCCCACCTGATTTTCGGTTTTTTATTCTTATACGCTCACGACTACCTTTCGAAGAAAGTGATATAGACAATATTCATATATTTAAAAAGGCTGAGATTGAGAATGGTATTAGCAAACAACTTGAGAGACTAG
This sequence comes from Nipponacmea schrenckii, assembly GCA_030562195.1. Taxonomy (NCBI): domain Eukaryota; kingdom Metazoa; phylum Mollusca; class Gastropoda; family Lottiidae; genus Nipponacmea; species Nipponacmea schrenckii. The sequence goes on from JAUJPP010000011.1 coordinate 7,233,493, forward strand.
TCGATGACAGCGGAACAGTGAGGGAAGGCAGAGAAGAGATTATAGACATTGTAGAGAAATTCTACTCAAAACTCTACTCTGCCGACCCTATACCCCAATCTGTCATCGACGAGTATCTCGATAATTCTAATATCACACCTCTACCGCCGGCGGAGGCATCGGCCATAGATAATCAGAACATTTCTAAACGAGAAATATTAAAAGCACTACAAGGGTTTCAGAACGACAAGGCTCCTGGAATTGATGGCATTCCAAAGGAGTTTTATTTGAAATTCTGGGATGTCATCCAGGATGACTTGTCGGAAGTTATTAACAACATATTTCTTGAAGAACATCTGTCTGAAACCATGAGCACCTTAATAATATCTATTCATTACAAGAACAAGGGCTCAAGAAATGATCTGAAAAACTATCGGCCGATTTCTCTGCTGACGGTAGATTACAAAATAGTAGCAAAGGTGATAGCCAATAGGCTAAAACCTATCTTGAACTTACTCGTACTGTATATGATACTCAATCGGGAGCGGGCCAAGATAAATCTATCATCAATAACCTGCTCTCGATTGACTACATATATGAGTATGTTACACAGAAAGACCTGGGGATGGCCTTGTTGGCCTACGACCAGGAAAAAGCTTTCGATAGGCTCAACAGGGCCTACCTCAGTACCCTTCTGGAAAGATTGGGGCTTCCATTTGGTATCACTAAATGGATCTCCAATCTCTATAGGGACCTTAGGGTGTATTGCGACGTGCGTGGAGCCTTCACAAACTGTTTCACTCTCGAAAGAGGAGTAAAACAAGGCTGCCCACTTTCGATGGCTCTATACGCACTCGCGATACACCCTTTGGCTCTTAACATCTCCAACAATCGATCCATCATAGGTATAGACATACCAAATTATCGCCGACAGGTAAAAACATTCCAACATGCAGACGATTTGTCCGTTATCATAACTGATCCCAAGTCCTACTCCAGTCTTGATCAAGAATTAAGCAACTTTGAGAAGGCCTCGGGATCCAAGATAAATAAAACAAAAACAGAAATATATACAACAGGGGCGATGTCTGCCCACGTACCAGACAAGGATAAAATGTACATCAAAACACATATTAAATTTTAGGCATTCATTTTGGAAAAGACAGCCACGACTACAACTGGAATCCAATCCTTAATAAAATTAGACGGACCATCATTAAATGGAAAAACCGTGCTTTAAAATTTAAAGAAAAATCAGTATCCTTAATACTTACATTTTATCACTGGTCTGGTACGTCGGCAGAATAATCAAACCTAACAAAATTTTTTTAAAAGAGCTGAATCAGGCTATCTACTCCTTCATGGATGGAAAGAGTGAGTGGATAGCCCGAAACACCTTACAACTGCCGCTGGACGAGGGAGGGCTTGGAGTTTGTGATATAGATCTCAAACTCCAGGCTTTCGACCTTCAACAAATTAAATGGACCATAGGGGGGACAGATACCCATGGACATCTCTGCTATATTACTGGATGGGCCTTACTATTAGGGGGTTTGATATGGACAGAGGCTATTCTGTGACAACGTTTCAGGCACCAACAAAAATTACTGCAATAGCCTGTAACTTCAGAAAAACAAACTTTAATTGGCTGCTGCCCTTTAATTCCAAAATAATATATATTGAACTTATAAAGCTAAAAGAACATATCACTACCATGCAGCAGCAATACCCACACATCAATTTCTCTTGTGTGTTCCAAAATCTCTGGAAGTCGAGTCTGAGTCAGGGGGAAAAGGAATTCCTTTTCCTCTTGATTCATTCTGCCCTCCCGACTCGACACTTTCCAAACGGAGCTCGCAAGAGATTGATACTAAGTGTGGGTTTTGCCACAAACATCCTGAAACGTTGTTACATCTTTTTGTGATGTGTGACTTTTTGTCACCATTACGGAACAGCTTCTGCCATTTCATGTCAAACACCCTAAGAAAACCCGCCCAGTTGCATGAATTTATTTGTTTCATGGCAGGGATTCACCACCAACTGTTCCCCCATATGTTCCATTATTTCAATATTATCTGGACAAATCGATCTGCACCAAATCCTGTCGGTGATATAATTGATACTCTATTGTATCGATTGTTGGAGATATCACCTTTGCTACTATAAACCATTCTCACCTCAGCCTTATCTGCGATTTTATATATCATTTCATTTACATTTTTAAATTCAAAATTCTTATATATTTTTATATCTACCTATATTAATATCACTTCATATATACATACATATACTATAATATCATTATTTTTACCTTCTATATATATAGCCATATTATATTTATACACATAAATTATATTTATACACATATATTCATACACATAAATTATATATATTTATATACATAAATTATGTTTATATACATATATACATCATATTTACATTAATAAATTGTGCAATACACTATATATAATAATTTATAATAATACATATTTACGCTGACTAATTAAATTAATTTCTTATTTTTTTTCTTTATGTATTATACATTATGGTTACACGATGATGATCCTCACATATGCCTTTGCCAGATTTTTAAATATTTTTATTTCTCGATAAGAGCATATGTGAGAGGTGGATATATATATATGTTAACAGTATATCCACCTAACACTTGATCGGAGTGTGGGTGGGTATGAGGAATTAAACACTTGATCGGAGTGTGGGTGGGTATGAGGAATTAAAAAAAAAAAAAAATTATGTTTTTGTTGTTTGAAATAAAAAAAAAAATTGAGTAAAAAGTAAAAAAAAAAGAAAAAGAAAAAAAAAGAAACGTCGCCTGTTATGTTTTATTAAAGTAATCGTTATATCCATATGTCGTGTGGTTGTTTACACTATAACTATTATTTCTATAATATTGTATATCAGATTTCGATATTCCAGCTCAGTTAACATACAGTTGGCTATCCAATGTAGGTTATCTTTCTACTTATTAAACCCGTTCGTTATTTCTAAAGAGCCTTCAGTGTTATTAGTTAACAAACATAAAGAATCTACATCCCTTACATTCATATTGAGGTCAAACTTCTATAATATAACGAGAAACATCGGCGAGGATCAGTAAGTAATGTAAGAATAAGGTGGCGCCTTAGGACCTTTAAACCTTAATACACTATAACTATATACGATTTTTTTTACCAGGATCTGGTGCCTGAGTAGCTTGCCTAGTAATTGTGTTTTTAGATTGTATTGAGTAGTTTGACCAGTCAATATGCTGAAGGTAAGGGTCGTTTTCGTTACTCTCTTGTATTGTATTACATATTCAGGAAATAATATCGCATGTGTCATGGATTGAAAATTTGTGTGTATTTTAAATGGATTGAAGCAACTAGCATAAAAAACGACAGTTTATGTCTGACCTTGAACCTATTCCATCCGAATATTCTATCGAAGGACAGATTAGGACCTTTAAGGGTTTTAGGGTTTTTAATGTGATATTTTCATCGATTTCTTAATGTAGGCTAAATTGTTGCGTATCCTTATCACAGGATAAATATATTATATAAACTGTTGCATAGTTGGACTATGCAATTGGATTTAACATGAAATATATGTTACAATTGTGTTTTCGTTTCTAATTGCTTTGTATAAATTGGTATTTCTTTAGAATTAATATTATTAAGTGTTTAATGGAGATAAGTTTTTATAATTCTAATGCATTCATGTTTTATGATAACAATTATTTACTTCAAAAGCTGTTACTTAACTTGTTAATCCTTTCTTCAAACCCTGGTAGGGGACAAAGGAGAAAGGAAAATTTGTAAATTATATTTGTATTAGAGTCCTTGTGGAGAGCAGTCATGTAGCATTGTAGCCGCAAGTCTCTAAGGGCCACTGGTCCTTCAGGCCCCAAGAGATAGTCTGGTGTTAAAATTTAGATGTTCCTGTATTCAAAATGTTATTATGCTCCTGTGTTTTACCTATTTTAATGATCCTATAATTTACCTGTTTTTGATCTGTTAATGTTGAAATGTTCCTGTTCCCTAAAAAACTGTCTACACTTATGCACTCTACAATTAAAGAATTACCCCCCTTGCCAATTCTGTAATTATAATATTAATACAGTGCACCCATCCTCACTCTACAGGCTACAATTCTTTATTGATTCTTTAGATTTTTATTTTGTACGTTATTGTCATTATGAAGATGATCCCCATCGATTTTTGTAATGATCTGCTAATTTTTTTTATCGAAAATTGTGTCCGGCTTGGGTTTACTCGTGCTCACTCTACAGGCTAGAATTCTTTATGGACTCTTTATATTTTTATTTTGTAGGTCAATGTCATTATGTAGATCCCTATTGATTTTTGTAATGATCTGATGATTTTTCACCGAAATATCGTGTCCGACTTAAAATTCTCTATAGAATAAACACGAACCAAATGTGTCTCACTCATTAAATGAATCAATCCACTAAGGTCAAGAGTTCAATTTAAGATAGCATTTGTGTCTATATAGAACACCCCAATATAATATACGCTGAACCAAACAGAACCCCGTTGAGATTATAAATCCTTTTTTATTTTCCAGAAAAGGACCATGCTTTCGCCGCAGAAATTACTGCTGATCACCCCTTGTATAGTAATACCTCTACTCTTCTTCAAACTTATCCATGTTCCACCGTCAGCTAAATCAACGGAATCGCCCGTGTCGCTAAAACTATTTCAACTTAAAAAACATGACTTAGTATCAAAGTTAAGAAGAGACGAAACTGTTGAAATGCCTCCAGGGATTCCAGAAAATCCCTCAACTTTGGTTCCATCTTGTCCCAATGTTCTGACTAACATGGTACAAGGATATTGGAAACAGCATGCAATGACACCAGGGCAGCAGAAAGAGATTAAAGGCCTTCTGGATTTTTTAGTACGATATGGTGTCCCACAGAACTTTCAGAGGGAAGATCTACGATGTGGTAACGTTACGTATCCACTATTCAACAATAAGTGGTTACGAGCGGTTTGTGATGAACACGGGGCTACACCTTGCTGTTATCATAATAAATGTGTTTCAAAAACAACAGAAGAGTGTAAATGTGACAACTGTTTTGATCTACGGACGAGAATTATTGCTGAATATGCAGATTGGATTCCACTTAATAGAAAGTGTACAGTGAAAGTGTACAATAAAAGCGATGCCTGTGAGTTGTTATCAGATCACGTGATAGTTGTAATTGGAGATTCTATGGCGCGACACGTGTATATCACTCTACTGTTACTGCTCCAGAATAACTATATAGACGGAGCATTGAAACCAAATACACCTAAAGGTATTTATATTGTTTACTAACGAAAGAAAGGTGTATGGTGTGCAGTTATTGAACCGTATAAATATAATTATTCACGTTTGCCACGACTTCTCGTGAATGAACTGAATGAACTGATTTCTATTGAAAACTGTTCAATCAAAACGGTTAGATTGTACGGTTTATGAATTCGTACCATAGTTTCTTCAATCCTTTTAAAAAATTAGATAAATTATATCGAATCTTATGTATATTGATATACTGATAGCTTCATTCTATTTTTGATGGGGAGGGGACAATGCAATGTTTTTATTAAGTTTTTAATTTTCTATTTCAGAAATCCGAAAAGAATGTTTAAAAATGGAGATATTAACAGACAAAAAATGTCGCCATTATGTCGCAAGAGATATCACAGTGTGTGGTGGAAGGGTGAAACTTTCAATGAAGGAATATAAGAGTGTACGGAATTGGAACCAGACTGCGCAGGTTATTAAACATGTTTCTAAATCTTCCAAATCACTGGTGTTGTTAGGACTTGGTGTTCACGACAAATTTAACTCTACAGCGGTTATTGAATCTTATCTGAAACCCTTGAAACAACTTTACTCGTCATTTCAACATTCCAGAACAAAGTTATTGTGGGCGTCTCCGAGTAGTTTTGGTCTGCTTAAAGCTAATCTTTACCCACAGAGAAAAGTTGACGTATTACGTTTCATGAAAGAAACCGGTAAATATTTAAACAGTGCCAATATTCCTCAGTTTAACACTTACGACTTGACTCACGGAGTTAGAAGTCAAGATGGGCACCATTATGGATTCGGAATCAACAAATGGAAGGTTTTCATTCTATTAAACTATATTCAGGAACTAAAAACAAAGGGACAGTGGTAACTCTACTCGAGGTTCGATATTCATGAATCTTTATTCTCACACTACATTCCAACGTTGTGGAAAACGTCAAAAATAGTGCCGGTCCCTAAACATCGAAATCCAAATGAAGCCAATGACTATCGACCAGTTGCCTTAACCTCAATTCTGATGAAATGTCTTGAACGGATTGTAAAAAGACTGTTGCTCTGTGACGTTCTTAGATCCATTACAATTTGCGTACAGACCAAGAAGGGGTGTGGATGATGCCATACTGACTTTATTGCACAATGTCTATTTGCACCTAGAAAATAAAAACTCATAAGAATATTTGTGGCCGACTTTTCCCCAGCTTTCAATACAATATAGCCACATCTTCTTATGAATAAACTCGCTCATCTAAATATTAATACACATCTGATTAAACGGATTGAATCATTTCTAGTAAATTGTTCCCAATTTGTGACAGTAAATTATTCCATGTCTGAATCGATTATATCATCGACGGGGGCTCCACAAGGCTGTGTTCTCTCGCCCATCTTATTTATTTTTATACGCCCACATGAAATGGGGGGCGTATATTGTCGTCACCCATGTCTGTCCGTCCGTCCGTCCGTCGGTACACAATTGCTCGTAAACACTGTACAAGGTGCAATTCTTGACGGATTTAGATTAAACGTGATATGAGTGTTTATGATCACACAAGGATGAACCCTATTGAAAATCAGCGAAATCAGAAAAAAATTAGTTAAGTTCTTGCCCTTGTTCCTGAATGGCTCGTAAACACTCTACAACTGATTTTGATGAAACTTGGCTTGAGTGTATGTTATTACTCAAGGATAAACCCTATTGAAAATCAGCGAAATCGAAAAACATTTAAGATGAGTTATTGAAAACGCGTTCAATTTTAGCTCGTAAGCACTCTTGAGAGAACAATTCTTAATGGATTTTGATGAAACTTGCCTTGAGTATATGCTATCACCCAAGGATGAAGCCTATTGAAAACCAGTAAAATCGAAAAAAAATTAATATTAGTTATTGCCCTTGTTCTTGAAAACGCGTTCAATTTTTGGCTTGTAAACACCCTACAAAGAACAGTTATTGACCGATTTTGACAAAACTTGCTGAAATTGTTTAATATCGCCCAAGAATGAACCCTTTTGAAAATAGAAAATATCGAAATATTTTGCCCTTGTTCTATAAAATGTGTTGGATTTTTGCCTTGTAAAAGCGTTCAATTTGTGGCTTGTAAACACTCTACAAAGCACAATTATTGAACGATTTTGACATAACTTGCTGAAATTGTTTAATATCACCAAAGGATAAACCCTATTGAAAATCAAATATATCGAAATATATTTAATACCAATTATTGCCCTTGCTTTATATATGTGTTCGATTTCTTCCTTGTAAACACTCTACAGGTCACAATTCTTGAGCGATTTTGACGTAACTTGGCATGAGTATTTGTAATCACCTAGTGATGAACCCTGTTGAAAATTGAAAAATATTTAGTATTAGTCATTTGCTTGTTTTTTTGAAAATGCGTCAAAATTTTTAGTTTGTAAACCCTCTACACGGCACAATGATTTACAGATTTTGACAAAATTTGCTTAAATTATTAGCTATCAGGATGAACCCTATTGAAATGAAATGTATTTAAGTGCATCAGCACCAAAACGGGCTATATAGCACTTGAATGCGATTTAAAATACAACAAAAATTAAAACTAGAAAATCAATACATTAAAATAAAAATTATCACAGAAAACCCAAAAAGGGCAACAAAACAATGCTAAAACCAATATCACAGAATAGTTGTAACCCAAAAAAGGCTAAAAACAAAATAGCAAAAACAAAACTATAACACAAAATATATTTTAAAATTTAAAATATAGATTAGATTGTTTTAAAAACGCGACAACCTTCTCATAAAGAGAAGGTTGCGCAAACAGAAGGAACAAGGATCTAGCACGGTGGTGCTGAGATGTTATAGGTTTGAGATGCGTGCACTCAATCAGAATGTGTTTCACTGTCAGGCGAACCTGGCAGTGCTGACAGACTGGTTGAGGCTCTCGCTTTAGCAGGTAACAGTTGGTAAGGTGAGTATATCTAAGACGAGAGCGACACAAAACAACTTCATTTCTCCTGTTGGCACAATAGGAGGATGGCCAATCCCCCAAGAGAGGCTTGATGGCATGAAGTTTGTTTGTATCTGCAGCATCCCATTTTTGCTGCCATCGTTGCAAAATAAAAGTCCTTATCACCGACTTAAAGTCGGTATAAGGCAAGGAAAAGGGGGAGGACTTAGCCGCCGCATCTGCCCGGTCATTCCCCCGTATATCCATGTGACTGGGGAGCCAACAAAGGACAATGTCCCTTTTCGGTCCCGAGAGCTTGTAAATATCTCCGATTATTGGGTGCACAATCTGGATGTTATGAATAGCTTGCAATGCGGACAAAGAATCAGAATAGATTATACATTTTTGTAATGATGATGACTGAAAGAACTCGAGTGCCTGTAAAATAGCAATGAGTTCTGCAGTAAAAATAGAGGCTGCTGGTGGAAGAGATACAGACAGGACTTCGGATGGCGTCACGGTAGCGGCTGCTACCTTATCACCATCCTTGGACCCATCTGTATAGAAAGGAGAATAATCCCCATATTTAGTCCTTAATTCAAGAAATTTAGACTTGAAGACGATAGAGCTTGTCTGTGATTTCTTATTGGTTGATAGACTAAAGTCTATCTGAAATGGAGCAATAGACCACGGTGGAGTTGTGGTCATTATGAAGTCCGCAATACTGTCGTGACTTATACCAGCCCCTAACATAAGAGGTTGAATGCGGAGGCTTTGCCTCGTACAGATGCTCAAAATAAGGACTAAAAACAGGGCGGTGAGCCGGATGGTATGGCAAAGATGCTATTTTAATAGCATACTGCAGTGAAAGTCTGTCACGCCTGTCGTACAATGAGGGTTCGTTAGCCTCGACGTACAGACTTTCAACTGGAGTTGTGCGAAAAGCGCCTAAACTGATCCTAAGTCCTTGGTTGTGTATGGTGTCAAGCTCTTTGAGGTAGGATGGACGAGCTGAACCATACACCTGGCACCCATAATCGAGCTTGGATCGAACCAAAGCTCGATATAATCGGAGGAGGACCTTACGGTCAGCTCCCCAGTCAGTGTTGGATAAGACTCTCAGTATGTTGAGAGCTTTCAGACATTTTTTCTTGAGGATTTTAATGTGTGGACGAAATGAAAGCTTGCTGTCAAATGTAAGACCAAGAAATTTGAATTCCTGTACTACAGGAACGACAGCATTGTCCAAACGTAGCACTGGGTCAAGGTGCAAACCTCTTCTTTTACAGAAATGCATGCAGACGGTCTTGGATTTCGAAAATCGAAATCCATTGCTAGTTGCCCATCGCTGTAGATTGTTTAAGCAAAGCTGCAACTGACGCTCGATCGTCTGCATGTTAGTAGAACTGTAACACATCTGAAAGTCATCAACATACAGAGAGCCATCAACCCCCCGTCTGAGGCAAGACGTGATGGAATTTATCTTGATGGAAAAAAGGGTTACGGATAATATGCTACCCTGAGGAACTCCATTATCCTGAGGAAAAGGATCGGAAAAAATGGAGCCTAGTCGTACCTTAAACGTCCTATCATGTAGGAAATTGGAGATAAATAATGGCAATCTTCCTCGAAAACCGAAGTCAAAGAGATCACGAAGAATGCCATATCTCCAAGTAGTGTCATATGCCTTCTCCAAATCAAAAAATATGGCTACTAAATGGTGATTTTGGATGAAAGCGTCCCTGACGAACGATTCAAATCTAACGAGATGATCAAGAGTGCTCCTTTGGGACCCAAATCTACATTGGAGGTAAGTAAGTAGATTGTTTGACTCGAGGTGCCAAACGAGCCTTCTATTGATCATCCGTTCCATGGTTTTACAAATACAGCTGGTCAATGCAATAGGGCGATAATAAGTAGGATTCGTAGGATCCTTACCAGGTTTAGGAATGGGAACGATGGTAGCAATCCTCCACGAAGGCGGGAAGACGCCGTCATCCCAAATCTGGTTAAATAAAAGTAAAAGTTTTTTTAATGTTGGGTAAGGAAGTTGTTTGAGGATCTGATAATGAATATCGTCAGGCCCAGTAGCTGTATCATGAGCCTGTTTTAAAGAATACTTTAGTTCAGATATAGTAAATTTTTCGTTATAATATTCCTCATTTTTAGATGTAAAATTTAACCTTTTCCTCTCATCCCGGAGACGGACTCTCTGGAAAGCATCAGAGGAAAAGTTTGAGGATGAATTGAAAGAAAAATTACTTCCCAACGAATTAGCAATATCTGGTAGTGTGGTAAGCGTTGAACCATCTACTTCTAGATGGTTCACAGATATTGTATCCGCTTTACCCTTGATCCTACGAATCCTATCCCAGACTGATTTGGAAGACGTACGACTGTTGTTCCTTGACACGTACTCCTGCCATGCTGACCTCTTTGCCTGGCGGATAGTCCGCCTGGCTTTGGCCCGTGCAATGCGAAAAGAGGCCATGTTGTCATCGGAAGGAGCACGTTCAAGCAATCGTAAAACACGATTACGTTCTTTCAGTGCTGTCTTACAGTCTTCATTAAACCATGGTTTATTGAATCGTTTTGGAGTTGCCGAGGTTTTACGAATCGCCTGACCCGATACATCTTGTAAGATGGTGGTAAATAGTTCCATCGGGTCTTCTGCTTCATCTAGATCATCCTGAGGAAAAGGAGAAATTCAAAGCGCCTCAAAGAGGGGCCAATTAGCTTTAGAGTTTCCATCTTTGTAGCCTGTCTACTGGTGAAGGACCATTATTCCGTAGAATTACAGGATAATGATCACTGTGGCAGAGATCGTCATGGACACTCCAAGAAAAATCTTGGAACAAAGATGGTGAGCTAATTGTCAGATCTAGATGAGAAAAGGTTTTTGTTCTTGAGCAGAAATATGTAGGCGATTCGTCATTAAAGATACGTTTAAAGGTCGTTGTCATATATGAAGTCAGCTATTAATTTTCCTCTGTTGTTGTCATTAGGACTACCCCAAAAAGACCATTGAAATCTCCGAGCAAAATGCAAGGAGATGGAAGCTGGGCAACAAGGTCATATAGGTCTCTGGGGTTTAGAGTGGAGTTAGGTGGCAAATAGATGGAGCAGAGGGTAATAGGCACATGGAGTGTTACTCGCACGGCAATTACCTGCAGAGGAGAATTGAGTGTGACTTCGGACTGGGCAACGTTTCTATTAACAATAATAGAAAGACCTTGTCATCACCAGTGCCATAATGGTGGTAAGAAACACAATGTTTAAATGGCACTAAATGTAAATCCGTTGACTTGAGGAATGTCTCTTGCAGACAAAAAGCCAACGGATTGTATTGTTGGATTAATAGCTGAACTTCATAAAGATTATGACTTAAACCTCGACAATTCCATTGAATTATATTATTTTTTGGATGCATCGTCAGGGTGGTTTAATTGGACTACGAGGGTTGCGGTAAGGGGGGTTGAGAACTTCCGCATCAACCTCGGAAGCCTCCATATCTATACTATCAGATATGGCAGACTTCAATAAATCCCTACCTCCCTTTTTGGAGGATGATACATTTTTTTTTACCGGACTTGTCATTTTTAGAAAAACTTTCGCTACTTTTAGCTCTGGACTGTTTACCAGTCCCTTTTGGCTGAATGTCTTTAGACGCCAATATCTTTTAATTCCTCCTTCATTTCCTCAGCTGAACATCCATTGAGGTCTGGATGTCGAATGACCCCTTTACAGGAGTTCAGTGAGAAATGAGACGTAACTTTAATTAGAATGTTAGCTAATAAGGAGGATTTTAATAAGAGCTCTGAATGGATTTTACGAGAGCATTCAACCAACAAGGACCCACTACGTAATTTTTTTTATTGATTTGGGCTCACTGGCAAGGCCAGTCAAACCTTTAGCAATAGCAAATGGAGATAATGATGATAATGCTTTCTCAGGGTCACTACTGTCAATGACAAGAAACCGAGGCCATGATTCGTCTGAGTTAGACGAATCGGTAAATTCGGCCTCAGTTTACCGGCGTTTACGCTCGTTAATATTTTTTTTAAGTTGTGTAGCCATGAGTGGAATGTAAAGGATTCATCTCCCGAGACCCCCGACCACCACGGACCACGACTTCCGCGCGGGCTTGGCGCGGTAATCCAGCGCCAGCGCCCTAGGGGTAATCAGGAGATATACTCAGATAAAAAAAAGGGAATGAAAAGTTCTAGATGGAGCAAATATAATCCGAACTTTCATTTTATTTTTACCCAACTGACCCAAGCCGCTGCTTCTGAGTCGGTGAATTGAATTGGAGGATAATGAAATAATCTATGATTAGAAAAAGTTTTATCTGTTCTGACCACCGACTCATAAGCTCAACACGACAAGCCGATTGACCAGTGTGGGCCACACTGGCCACCCGTCTAGGAATCCCCTGGCCCAAAGTGATGTATTGGGAAGTATGTTACCCTCAACCACCAGGGTCGCACCTCACGGCAAACGAGGAGCCCCAATTCAGTCGCCTTTTACGACACGCAATGGGGGACGATGGACCTATTCTTAACCCCGGTCCACTGGGGGGGAACCCTATTGAAAACAAGAAATATTACATAATATTTGATTGCCCTTGTTCCGATTTTTGGCTCATAAACACTCTGCAAGTCACATTTCTTGACTGATTTTAACGGAACTTGGCATGAGGATATGGAATCACCTGAGGATGAACCTATTGAAAATCAGTTATTGCTCTGTTTTTGAAAAAAGCATCAAGATTCTAGCTCGTAAACACTTTAGAAGGCACAATGCTTTATAGATTATTACAGACAGAATATTAAATTATCATTCAAGGATAAGAAATATCACAAAATATTAAATAGGAATTATTTCCCTTGTTCTTTAAAACACGTACGGATTTTGATGAATGTTGTTGAATTTGTTTATCACCCAAGAGTGAATCCTTTTAACAATCAAAAATACTGAAAATCTTTAATGAGTTATTGCCTTGTATTAGGTATAATTCTTGGCTGATTTTAAGCAAACTTAGTAATATTGAATTATCGATCCGTAAAAATACCTAGGAACAAACTTAACCCTAATCTAACATGGACTGCAAATACTGATTTCATTTACAAAAAGTGTCGCAAAAATGTATATTTTTTTTGAGGCGCCTAAATTCGATAAGTCAATTATGCATTTATTCTATTCATCCTTTATACAAAGTGTGTTGACCTTTAATATCCTATGCTGGTACGGTAATCTTTCTACTATAAATAAAACAAACTCTCTAACATTGTCAATATATGCAGCAAATTAACTAGATTACACTTAAACATTAAACGAAGTCAGTTAAGAAGACTGAGAAACTTCTCCACGACGATACACATGTTCTAGCTGATAACTACACCTCCCTACCCCCTGGTCCAAGATTTTTAGCCCCTTCTGCAAAAAGCAACAGAACCCTTTATTCTTTTATCCCCCGAGTATTCGGAAGTTTAATTCTAAAGGCAGGTCTGACGAAAACTTCATTTTTTCCAATAAACACTAACCGTGTCACTGTATAAATATTCTTTGTACTGTTTTTATTTATGTTTGTGTTTTCATTTGTTTATGGTTCGTATTATTGAGTGTTTAGTTGCAGAGAGAGGTATATATTTTATACTAGCGCTTATTCCCGGCTACGCCCGGGGTTATTTACCAGAAATAAGCAAAAAAAAAACATAACCCATTTTAATCAATGGTAATTGATTAAAAGAAATATCGTGGGCATGAATATTTTTAATTCAAAGCATGAGTAGTTGGTAGTGAAAAACATTCAGTTCTTTAAAGTTAAAAATATCAGCGCCGAATATATGTGAGGCATTCTATTCGTTTAAACTGTAGACATGGTTATCCAAAAAAAATTTGTCATCGGCCTTCACGTACTTGATAACCGTTGGTAAATCTATTAATAGCCAAAGTAAATAAAAGAAAATTATGCCGTTTCACTCTGCAGTCTTCAGTGTGTTTTTTGACAAAGTAAACAACGGATGCATAAACAGGAATATGCATCCACAGTCTCGCCGTCTCTCAGTTATGGTCACTCCCTTATATTGGCTCTAGAATGTTCTTCACATTTCTGGAAGGCTTGTTTACTGTGTTTATTGATTGATGATTTCAACATTTTGGACAAAGTAAACACCGAATGCCAAAACAAAGACACAGATGCACATCTTTGCATATACAGGATTGTGCATGCACAGCATCTCCTACCTGCCTGCCTCCGTCTTTGAGCTATGGCGACCATACACACACACACACACACACACACACACACACACACACACACACACACACACACACACACACACACACACACACACACACACACACACACACACACACACACACACACACACACACACACACACACACACACACACACACAGACACTTCCTCTTATATATATAATAGATAACCACTGAAGGGATGTGTGCCTTATATGTTTATAAAAGTGTGAAGGTATTTCCATTTGGATCTTTCGTTATCATTATGGGTAGTTTCAGTGTTGGCTCTTGATATCAAAAATTGAATATATTTAGTTTCATTTGGTATTTCGCGTCTTACTTTATTTTGATAAAGTATTTTTTCAGAATTCAGTGATTGGCAAATTTTATTTCATTGTTGTCTAGGAAAGACTGGAAATTATTCGTATGAAACCCTAGATTTTGATTGATATATCGTTTTTGTCTATGATTTGATGTAGCTTGCTCCATATTTGTTGTGTATATACGCATTGAATAAACTTGGTGTGAGTTTTTGTAATCACCCAAGGATGAAATGAGACCAATCGAAAAATATTATCGATGAGTTATTGTCCTTGTCCTTGAATTCATTTTGGACACAATAGAGAACTTTTTTCTCGTTGGATTTTGACGAAACTTGGTGTGCGAGTTTGTTATAACCGAAGGATGAACCATATAAAAAATTAGGCCAATCGAAAAATGTATGATATGAGTTATTGCCCTTGTTCTTAAAAAACGCGTTTGCCTTTGTTCTTGAATTCTTTGTGGACACGATAGAGAACTGGATTCTTGATGGATTTTGATATAACATGGCGTGAATAAAATAATGCCTGAACCATAGCTATAAACTTTAGAGAACAAATTTGAAATGAGGTCAAATTTATTCATTAAATGACAAGATTCATATCACAATTATTATTCAAAGAAATCTAAAATTTAAACTGAATTTGATGAAGTTGCTAGAAATGATTCAAATCAATATTAAATTATAACAGCTGGTGTTGAATTTTTTATTTCAATTTGAAATTTTAAAACATAATTTAATCTGGACCACCAAATTGAGATTGAGGTTGAAAGAATCGTAATGGCTAACGCCATTTTGAAACGTTTCAGTACATGTTAAGTTTAAAAATTAACAAAAACCTAGAGTTATAGAACATCCCAGTTTGTTTTTGAAATGTCATTTCTATATTTTCTTCTTCTGGCCAGGCTCTCCAATCATAACTGCAACATTCTCACATAATCTGACGTGATATTTTAACGTAACCTAGTGCTCGTTATTGTTGAAGTGTAAAATGACGCATTTTTGTCCAACCGGAAATGAAGAAGAAGGTCCCAAAGTTTTTCATTTTTATACGCCCACATGGAAATGTGGACGTATATTGCCGTCGCCCCTGTCCGTCCGTCCGTCCGTCCGTCCGTCCGTCCGTCGGTCCGTCCACATTTGTTGTATCCACGATAGAGGCTACAGTTTTTATCCGATCTTAATGAAACTTGGTATACATGTATATATTGATGATATCTCGGTCAAGTTCGAAAATTGAAATTATCGAATGAACGGATTTTGAGTTATTGCCCTTGACTTAGTAAAAACGCGTCAAATTTGGGTTGTATCCACAATAGAGGCTACAGTTTTTATACGCCCACATGGAAATGTAAACGTATATTGCCGTGGCCCCTGTCCGTCCATCCGTCCGTCCGTCCACATTTGTTGTATCCATGATAGAGGCTACAGTTTTTATCCGATCTTAATGAAACTTGGTATACATGTATATATTGATGATATTTCGGTCAAGTTCGAAAATGGAAATTATCGCATGAACGGTTTTTGAGTAATTGCACTTGACTTAGTGAAAAAGCGTCAAATTTGGTTTGTATCCACAATAGAGGCTACAATTTTTATCCGATATTAATGAAAATTGGTATACATGTATATATTGATGATATCTCGGTCAAGTTCGAAAATGGAAATTATCGCATGAACGGTTTTTGAGTTATTGCCCTTGACTTAGTAAAAGCGCGTCAAATTTGGGTTGTATCCACAATAGAGGCTACAGTTTTTATCTGATCTTAATGAAACTTGGTATACATGTATATATTGATGATATCTCGGTCAAGTTCGAAAATGGAAATTATCGCATGAACGGTTTTTGAGTTATTGCACTTGACTTAGTGAAAAAGCGTCAAATTTGGTTTGTATCCACAATAGAGGCTACAATTTTTTATCCGATATTAATGAAACTTGGTATACATGTATATAATAATGATATCTCGGTCAAGTTCGAAAATGGAAATTATCGCATGAACGGTTTTTGAGTTATTGCCCTTGACTTAGTAAAAACGCGTCAAATTTGGGTTGTATCCACAATAGAGCTACAGTTTTTATTCGATCTTAATGAAACTTGGTATACATGTATATATTAAGGATATCTCGGTCAAGTTCGAAAATGGAAATTATCGCAGGAACGGTTTTTTAGTTATTGCCCTTGACTTAGTAAAAAGGCGTCAAATTCGGGTTGTATCCAAAATTGAAGCTAAAGTTTTTATCCGATCTTAATGAAACTTGGTATACCTGTATGTATTGATGATATCTCGGTCAAGTTTGAAAATGGAAATTATCGCATGAACGGTTTTTGAGTTATGGCCTTGACTTAGAAAAATCTTGTCAAAATTTTAGTTTCGATGCAATAAATCCTCCAATTTTCAGAGGATGTTGATGAAACTTGGTGTGAGCATTGGAATTGATTAGGCCTCAGTCAAGTTTGAATTTGACAGTTTTTCAATGAATTGTTTTAAGTTATTGCCCTTGACTTAGTAAAATTGCGTCAAAATTCTATTGTGGTTGCAATAAGAAGCTTTAATTTTCAAAGGATTTTGATGGAACTTGGTGTAAGCATCAGAATTGACTTTTTTTAACAAATGGTTTTTGGGTTATTGACCTTGACTTAGTAAAATTGCGTCAAAAATATTTGTGGGTGCAAAATAAGCTACAATTTTTTAATAGATTTGATGAAACTTGGTAAGAGTATTGAAATAGATAAGATGGTGGTCAAGTTCTAATTTGACAATTTTCCATGAACAGTTTTTGAGTTTTTGCCCTTAACTTCAATATTAATTCAGTGAATGTTTTTTGAGTTATTGCTCTATTTATTTTTCAAATTCAATGCTGCCAGTGGGCGTATGTTACCTTGCCTGGCAAGCTATCTTTAGTTATTGCCCTTGACTTAGTAAAAACGCGTCAAATTTGGGTTGTATCCACAATAGAGGCAACTGTTTTTATTTGATCTTAATGAAACTTGGTATACATGTATATATTAAGGATATCTCAGTCAAGTTCGAAAATGGAAATTATCGCATGAACGTTTTTTGAGTTATTGCCCTTGACTTAGTAAAAACGCGTCAAATTCGGGTTGTATTCACAATAGAAGCTACAGTTTTTATCCGATCTTAATGAAACTTGGGATACATGTATATATTGATGATATCTCGGTCAAGTTCGAAAATGGAAATTATCGCTTGAAAGGTTTTTGAGTTATTGCCCTTGACTTAGAAAAATCTTTGTCAAACTTTCGATGAAATAAATCCTCCAATTTTCAGAGGATGTTGATGAAACTTGGTGTGATCATTGGAATTGATTTGGCCTCAGTCAAGTTTGAATTTGACAGTTTTTCAATGCATTGTTTTAAGTTATTGCCCTTGACTCAAAATTCGATTGTGGTTGCAATAAGAAGCTTAAATTTTCAAAGGATTTTGATGGAACTTGGTGTAAGCATCAGAATTGATAAAACATTAGTCAAGTTTGAATTTCTGACTTTTTTTAACAAATGGTTTTTGGGTTATTGCCCTTGACTTAGTAAAATTGCATCAAAAATATTTGTGCTTGCAAAATAAGCTACAATTTTTTAATAGATTTGATGAAACTTGGTATGAGTATTGAAATAGATGAGATGGTGGTCAAATTTTAATTTGACAATTTTCCATGAACAGTTTTTGAGATTTTGCCCTTAACTTCAATATTAATTCAGTGAATGTTTTTGAGTTATTGCTCTATTTATTTTCAAATTCAATGCTGCCAGTGGGCGTATGTTACCTTGCCTGGCAAGCTATCTTTCAAATTCAATTTAACTCGGACTTTTCTTATTTACTACTTTTAACTTTACAGGATAGCAGTTTGATCGTTGTAGTCACTTGACATGGTAGACAATGTTTGATTAAATCTTCTACTGCTGTATCAATACCAAAGAAAACTATTCTATCTCTCAGGAATTGTTTGGTTTTAACAATGCCTAAGGGACGCTAATGGGCTAATTGAAGAATTGTCTTTTGTAAATTTCAATGTTCATTATTTCATTTTATGTACTATAATTAGATTTCGGGGAAGGGAGGGATTGATTCTCCAAAATTTACAGACCTAGGGTAGAACAAATATTGTATTGAGAAATGGGGATCTGTTTGATGGTTTTCTTCTGTTCTGTTCTGATCTGAAATTAAAAAAAAAGTAATGACTCGCCCAGGACTTAGTCCATTATGAAGTGGTCTTGGCAACCATCTGAAAAATGGTTCTACCTATTAATTTGGTTTTATATGGTTGTATCAGGAAAACCTATTAATTTGGTTTTACATGGTTGTATCAGGAAAACCTATTACTTTGGTTTAACATGGTTGTATAAGGAAAACCTATTACTTTGGTTTTACATGGTTGTATCAGGAAAACCTATTAATTTGGTTTAACATGGTTGTATCAGGAAAACCTATTTATTTGGTTTAACATGGTTGTATCAGGAAAACCTATTAATTTGGTTTTACATGGTTGTACCAGGAAAACTTATTAATTTGGTTTAACATGGTCGTACCAGGAAAACCTATTAATTTGGTTTAACATGGTTGTATCAGGAAAACTTATTAATTTGGTTTTACATGGTTGTATCAGGAAAACCTATTAATTTGGTTTTACATGGTTGTATCAGGAAAACTTATTAATTTGGTTTAACATGGTTGTACCAGGAAAACCTATTAATTTGGTTTAACATGGTTGTATCAGGAAAACTTATTAATTTGGTTTTACATGGTTGTATCAGGAAAACTTATTAATTTGGTTTAACATGGTTGTATCAGGAAAACCTATTAATTTGGTTTTAAATGGTTGTATCAGGAAAACCTATTTATTTTGTTTTACATGGTTGTATCAGGAAAACCTATTAATTTGGTTTTAAATGGTTGTATCAGGAAACCTATTAATTTGGTTTTAAATGGTTGTATCAGGAAAACCTATTAATTTGGTTTTAAATGGTTGTATCAGGAAAACCTATTAATTTGGTTTTAAATGGTTGTATCAGGAAAACCTATTTATTTTGTTTTACATGGTTGTATCAGGAAAACCTATTAATTTGGTTTAACATGGTTGTATCAGGAAAACCTATTTATTTTGTTTAACATGGTTGTATCAGGAAAACTTATTAATTTGGTTTTACATGGTTGTATCAGGAAAACCTATTAATTTGGTTTAACATGGTTGTATCAGGAAAACCTATTAATTTGGTTTTACATGGTTGTATCAGGAAAGCCTATTAATTTGGTTTAACATGGTTGTATCAGGAAAACCTATTAATTTGGTTTTACATGGTTGTATCAGGAAAACCTATTAATTTGGTTTAACATGGTTGTATCAGGAAACGCTTTTAATTTGGTTTCACATGGTTGTA